>BDCZ01000008.1:315511-368183 GCA_001662365.1 Chlamydomonas applanata | reverse complement strand
CGCCTGTTGGGCATCCCCTCCTCCTCCTCCCCCTCCCCCCCCTCCTCCTCCTCCTCCTCCCTCTGCTTCCTTTTGCTCCTCTGGCTCATTTTAACGTGGTGGTGCCCTTTCGATTCGTTGTAGTTACATGACCCAGGACCCAGGACAATGTCCCGGGTAGGTATTCAGTTGGCGGAAATGGGATGTGTATTTTCAGCCAAACCACGCCACTATATACACATAATGGCACATAATGGCACAGCGAAGGTCTTCAAGTGAAGCTCATGACAGCTCACTTGGCCCCGGACAGCTCGTGCTTGACAATGTTGGCCATTTGGTTGGGCGTCTTCTGCCCCTCAGACTTGGTCAGCACGTGGGCAGCCACGCCTAGCGCTGCACCCATCGCCGCGCCACCTACAAGGTTGATGGCCTGAACCCAAGCCAAAGGGACATCATCCGCAGTAAGTGCGCGCGTCAGGGGATGCCACAAGGGCCAGCTAGCTGGTAGGCAGTACAGCAAACAGCTGCTTCACATGGATCACCAATAATTGAGGGAACAGATAATGACGAGGGCCAGGGGCCTCCATGGCACCAGGCAGCACCTCACGTTAATGAACACCACATGCTCCGAAACCAAAGCGTGCATGCCCATCTGCGCCCGGCTGCTGTACCTGCAGCGGGAGTCGTCGTGACTGCAGAAGAAATGCTGTTGCAGCGATGCCAACAGCAGCCCCCATGTTGCCAAACTTGTCCGTCCTGCCGTGAAGCATGGGCGCCATGGAGTGGCATGCTGAGGCTCATACGCTGTGCACGGAAGGCATCAGATGCAGCGATCACAGAATCACATGATAGGCAGCTGCAGGAAGGCTTCAAATGCAGCTATTGCACCACAGGGTAGGCGATCTGATGCTAGAATGCCACCATGCCCGTACAGCGTACACTCACCTGTGCTGAGATTGGTTGTGGTACAGGCGGTATGTGCGGTCTGCAAAGCCGTCCCTGCGCCGCGCATCACAATGTCAGTCACCACCTGCCACTTACCATCGGTTCCACATATACGCGTCCCATGTAAAATAGTATGCGCATGGAATCCTTTGACCAAGCAAGGGCTTATCAAGCACCAGGATTCTCATCAATGCTGGGTGTGAGGACATGTACGATGGCAGATTCAGGCGGCTCCTGGTGAACCGTGCTCTACGCAATCATCCCCGGCGCAGGAAAATGGTGGTGGAGCGGCAAGCTGACCCCTGTGTAAAGACTGCACAACTAGCTTGCGAATGGACCACACCTGCTGATCTGTGTGAACTTGGCCGCACCCAAGGCCGCGGTCACACCGATGCTTGCACCGCACACCAGGCCAGCGACACGGGTGATCACCCCAGGGTCCAGCTTCCTGTATGGGCACACATGCGAGCAGACTGTGCAGTCCTGCAGAGCAAGTTGCCATCGGCATGCGTGTCAGCACACCATACAGCACCACAAATCACAAATGTACATGTGCCACCTGAGCTGACGTAACACGCACTTCGCTTTCAAGAGTGCGTAGCCCGCACTGATAGGAATGGCCAGCACACCGCCTGCTTGGAAGCCCTGCAGAGAACGTGGGGTGTTGGTGCTGGGGTGGTGCATGGGTGGGCAAGTATGCCACAGCCTTGCCATACCATGTGCGGCCGCATCAAGTGCGCATCAGTCTATCATATTTGTCAAACTATGGCTGCAGTTGCACGCCATATGCGTTATACTGCCAGTTACTGCTTGATAATGGGAAAAACTATAGATCGGTTACGGGAACCCTAATTATGAATACCCAACAGCCAAAAGAGCAAGGGATGCTCACGGATCATAGCAAATGAGGTGAACAGACAGCGTTCACCTTCGTCAGGATGTGCATGTAAATGTAGCCAGCGAGTGCTGGGGTAGACCACTGGTCCGTGTCAATGTCTTCCATCGTAAAGTGCGTGCAACTGTGCTGCTTCCTGCACACTGGGACAGGCCTCGGTGTGCAGGCACTACAGCAAAGTCACTGAGGGGCAATGAACCCGAGAAACTGCATTGAAACTCTTATCTTATCTTATCTTAGCGCGCTGGCCCCACATACGTGACTGTTTCCTCGGATTGTGTAGGGGTCACTTGCCAAAATGGCCCAGCCACCAGACAGGCGCATTTGCATTTACCCAAACCAGCTAGACAACACAAAGACAGTGGCTGAGGGGCGATCCATCCCAAAAGAGCTAGGTAAGTGGAGGTTCTTGCAAACCGTAATCACGTTGATTACAAACAAGCCACGCTGTGATCAGTGACGATCGGGGTGCGGGATGGGATTCGCGTATGCAGCGTGCAACCAACCATTCATCGGGGAGATGCTGGACTGCTGCAAGCTGCTCAAGATTCCAGCTGAGATCGAGGTGAACACTGCAACCTGTTGGTGCTGGAACATGACTCGCATGCTGCATGCATGGGCCAGCATGCTGTCCATGCCACCATGCTGACCATGGCGCTGACATTGCGGTGCTGCTTGGCCATCTTGTGACCAACACAGAACAAGCAATACCCACGCGCGTGGTGGATCCCTGGGCGATTGAGAGTGCAGCTAAAAAATGCAGATGGGACACCGGTCAATCCTGAAATCCCAAACAGTGAGTGGCGGGGACCTGCTTCACAGTCGCGATGGTTCACACCGGCTGACTAATGCATCATGACCATCTGATGCAGCTCCACCAATACCTCAAGAAGGCATGGGCTTTACGGCATGCTGCTTGGCATCAGGTGCATTGAACACAGCACAATGCATGGTACACATGAGTTGAGCATCTGCCCTTTTCCTGAAGTGTGCTTCTGGCTGCGCGTTTTCTTACTTGTGTTGGCCTTCTTGCAGAGCGCACGTTAATGATCAAGATTTCTGAACTGGTGCCCAAGCACCCAGGGCGGATCAAGACAGGCGGCAAGCCACCTATGATCTCAATCGGCTCCATGCCCCCAGGCGCCTTCTCAGACTCTGCAGCCACCAGCAGTGAGGCAGGCAGCAGCAAGGCAGGCGCATCATCATCAGGGACCAGCAACAAGAAGAAGAGTAGTAAGAAGAAGTGAGGCTGCAGGCTGCATTACCAATTTACCAGGCACGCAAGCCCCGGGGTGGGGTGGGGGTGGCGGGGGTTTGAGGGGGGACAACCTGAGGAGCGAGTGGTTGTTGGATATGGTTTGCATGTGGCGGGTGCAGTGGCCAGCAGATGGGTTGAAACTGTCATGCTGTGATGGTCGCTGGGTGGCTGAGTTTTCATGGCTATCAGGTGGGAGGCAGGTGACGCGAGGCACCGGAGTGCATCCTCATGAATGCTTGAGCATCCTCATGAATGCTTGAGTATCCTCATGAATGCTTGAGCATCCTTGATTCGGAGGAACAGGCCTGGGGGGGGGCACAACAGGCTGTTGTGGGAGGCATCCTGCACCTGTCTCATCAGGATTAGGCAAACATGCCGCCACAGACTTGAATGTTGCAGTGCTCATCCTTTGCTGTGGCAGCCTCTCAAGAGAGAGTAATACGATACGGTTTAGCACAGCAGGTCACAGTGAAGAAAGCCACATGCATGATGCAGGCATGCAGCACACAACACAGTGCACAACTTGATGACAAACATGGAACCAAGAAAGAAGCTAGAACTGTAGAAGGAAGAAGTACCTGCCGCTGGCTAGTAGGCACTTGCAAAAGCGCCACACACGGAAGAACACAACACCCCAAACCAGCTACATTCTCGAGACTTTCTTGACGAATGTACACAGTAGCATGTAGGCAAGGGCTTGCATGGCTTGCTTGTATTTGTATTGCCCAGTCTGGTGCAGCACACTGCGGAAGGCCATGCATGCATGCAATCAACCATCTCCAAAAAGCAAACATGAGACATCTAGCCAGCACATGGAATATAAAGTGAGGCATCGGGAGGCAGGCTGGTTGGGGAAATAGAGCAGCGTGCCTCTCAGACTGTCGGTCCATACTGGCAGCCACTATGGAAACGAACCCGCACTTGGACCAGACTTGACAGTCAGTCAGGCAATAGATGGTCGTATGCAGGGACGCTGGAGGCTCAGGGCCTGCGTCTGCATGCTGAGGGTTATCATAGCATGCTTTTTAATGTGCGGCTGTAGTGCGCTTTGGGTGCAACTGGGCATGCCAATGAGATTATGCATTGCTTTCGGAATGTATAATATGGAGGTGGCATTTCGAAGGGGCCCATCTCGTTTGCCACGCATACTGGTCATCAGGCTGTGACCTGGTTTCCTCTCGTGGAGCACTCTGGGCCGTGCTCTGAGTGCCCTTCACTGGCTTTTGCGTTCTTCAAACACATCCGCTTGTTCCGTAGAGGCGTGTTATCATCGTTCATTTTCATGGCCGACGACGAGTACGCCGATCTTGCGGAAGGAAATGAAGATGACGAGGAGGAGGTAGATGCTGATCCTGGTTGCTGAATCACAGGGCACATGCTGCGCATGCTGCGCATGCGCCAGCTCTGACACGAGTGTCCACGGCACTGTTGAACTGCAGCGTGTATTTGACTACGCAAAGGAGCACACGGTGTTCATGATCGACATGGCGCAAGACATGCATGAACCCATCATCCCTCGAGAGGTGGGGTTTGCTGGCCGTTGCATGCATGCATGATACAGACAATCTGTCCATGCAACCAGTGTGCACCTGGGCAGGGGCCATCTGGTGCAGCTGTCGCTGGCTTCACGCCCATGTGTCACGCATGGCTGCGCACAGCGCGCCGCAATCCCACATGCCGATTTGGCTGCTGTACATGCAGGATGAGCCCATATCCTCTATGAAGATTGCTCTCAGCTCCGTGGCCGACTTTATGAAGGTGGGTTTGGTGGCAGTGTCATGCCTTTTTTGTATGGCTTCATTGCCTTCATGGTTGCATGTCCCATGACAGCTGCACCTCACAGCCATCCCTCAACTCCCAGGCATAGCGCCTGAGGCAATACAGGCGTGCTGCGCTGCATGCGCATGGGCCCTGTGCGCCATGCCTGACATGCCTGCATGCCAAGACTTGGGTGGTGATATGCGTCCTAATGCAAGCTCGTAGACTGCGGCAGCTCATAATTCTCACAAAGCGCCACCAAACATATCACTGGCTGTTGTGCCTTGTGGTCACAGGCCAAGGTGGAGATGGGTTCACAGGACGAGTTTGCTGTCGTGTTCTACTTCACAGTGCGTGCCGGCCACAACAGCCTGATGATGATGCTCTTGCGGTTTATCTATTCAGGCAACCGTCTGACGCACGCAGCTGTGGCTAAGGCTTGCAGCCCTTGCGTGCGCCAGGTTCTAGCAGACCAGCAAGTTGCTGGTTGTGCCGTGGACCTGGCGCATGTTTTGCTACAGCTCGCGTACCTGTGCTGCACGTCCGGGCTGCTGCTGGTACTGCACGGCATGCTACCAACTAACCACCTTCTCACGTACCACGCCTGGGCATGGGGCTGACTTTTCAGGACAAGATGAAGAACAACAACGGCTTCCCTGGTGTGCATGTGTTCATGGATCTGCGCGTACCAACTGCCACAGACATTCGACGCATCAAAGACTTTGTCGGTGCGTGAGCCTGCATTCTCTATCTCATGCTCAACGGAGCAGCAAGTCTTGTTACCTTGAGGTACTCCACTACCAGTTTGAGTTATCGGGCTGCTGCATATGAGCAGTCTGACCCGCCTGCTGCGAGCGCCGGACAGCATCTGCGCATAATGCGCTCACATCATCATGTATTGTCTGGTGTCATCCGTGGATATGCACTCATATTTGCCATGTATGATATGGTGTGCTGGGTGTAGAGCAACCCTCCAAGCTGCAGCAGGAGGTGGGCACATTCAAGGCTGGGGTGGCAGGCGAGCCGCTCACAACCTGGGCTGCCCTGCGCGATGGGCTGTGGACGGCACAGATCTGCCTGAACAAGAAGTGAGTCGGCAGCTGTTGCGCTGTGCAGCCTGGACACAGGTGGTGGGTGTGCTGTGGGCAAAGTGTAGCCAGATGCGCTCGTGCTAATTTCTTGTCATATGAGTTGCTTTGTATCCTCATATGCATATAATGCTGAACTTGTACTGCCCCCACACTTCTGGCTTTCCGCTGGCCACACTGCTGTCTTTGACAGGGCCAAGGTAGTGAACGTTGTGTCACGCCTCATCATCTTCAGCAATGCAGAAGACCCCACTGGTGGCAGCAGGGACGGCAGGTGAAACTGCAAGCACCGCTGGCTGAAGATGCACCCCGCTGCTGAATCTGGTCGTTGCTGGGATGCGAGCATGCTGCATGGAGGGTCTGATGCCAAACTGTGTGCTGCGCTTTGTGTTGCTGTCAGTGTGCTGCCTGGATCATGAAGGGTACCAATTCCTAAACCTTCTTCCTGTACAGGCGCCAGATCCAGACGCGTGTGGAAATGCTCCGAGAGCAGCAGCGTGCCAGCGCGCAATTCTTTCCACTGTGCGCGGCTGTGCGGCCATGCAACATGGAGCCTTTCTGGCGCGAGCTGCTGAACAAGCTGCGGGATGAAGTGAGACCTTACACACACTGTGCCCTTGCCGATATGCCCCTGCTGGCCTGCAGCCCTTGCTGGCGGGCTCCGTTTGGGATTCACAAGCAGGGTATGCGGCCCCAGGCTTCAGGGCTCAGAAGTCAGGGTGTAGGGTGCAGGTTTTAGGGTGCACGGCAGACAGGTAGGACGAGCTCAGCAGCTGCCTCTCTCTTAGAGCGTGGTCACACTGAGTTTCGTTTCTGGTTTCGTCTCATGGTCCTCTGGTTTTGTCTCATATGTCCTTTGAGTTGTGTGTCCGCGGACCTGCGCACCCTCTCAGCTTGCTTGCAACCGCCTAGGCGCTGCTGTGACTGGCGGCCATGTGTCTGGTGTCTGCACGCATGCTTGCAGGAGGACCATGATACAGCCGAGAGCGGCAGCCAAGGCATGCCTTTTGGAGACTTAGCAGCTGGCGGTGGAGCAGCAGTGGATGTGGAGGATCGGCTCAAGGCTCTGGGGGAATCCATGCGGCGGCGCATGAACCGGCGGCGGCCTCTGGCCAGCATCCGGGTCAAGATCACACCAGAGGTCGAGATCGCGTGCCAGGTAACACGGCACCCCACCTCTAGGGAAGCTGAGGTGGCTGACATGGCCCTGCAGCAAGGCAGCGTTGAAGGGAACGGGGGTGTTCTGAAACTGGGCGCAGACAAATGCTGGAGTTGCAGTGGTGGCGGAGTTTGCCGTACTGATAGGCTGCCTGCCCTGGCTGTCAAGCCACGCACATGTGTCAATGTCTTCACCCAAGGCACACGCACGTTGTGGATCTGCAGTGGCTCAAGGGCACCCAGCAGACAGGATTGCAACCCTGAAGGATGTGATGTACATGTGTTGAAGAGCTTCCAATGGTTGTTGGGTTCCACATGATAAAGGGTTCAAGGGAAGAGGCGTGCAAGAACTACTGAGGCTACCCCACTATGCTGAAATTTATGAACTCACTGCGGCAGGTCTTCACCCTGGTGATGGAGGCCAGCAAGCCGAGCATGATCCGGCTGCACGCACAAACTAATGAGGAGGTGCGCCTATTGCGTGCCACCTTCGAGCACATTGCTGCAGCCTTTCAAGCGCAGCACCTCCACTGAGACATGCAGCGCTGCAGCAAGTCGAGGCAGCAGGTTGATTGTCGGCTGATGATCAAGACTAGTTATGATAATCAAGATGCTGTTGGCCCTGCCTTTGCCTGGCCTTCCTGGAGCACTGGTCACTTCATATGCCTGCGCTGGCTTGTACAAGCATCACATCCATTTCGTGTCATATCATAATATCAACAGGGCATTGCTCACCCCACCTCGGCTCCTGCAGCTCATATCAGAGACACGGCTCATCTCAAAGGATACGGCCACCATGCTGGTGGGCACCCCAAAGGCCCGGTCATTCAGCGTGACAGGCAAGCCTGAGGATAGGCAACCAAAGGTGGGCCTGTTTGCCGAACTGGGCTCTAAAGCTTGAAAGTACACAACCCAAGACCATGCCTTGTATTGCATTGTTTTGGTGATGCATGGCCTGTGGGACTGCTCGGCATGTGTGCGTGCGCGAGGCAGGTTGTGTTTACCACAGACGAGATGGCAGCTGTCAAGAAAATCGCTCCACCGGGCATCGTCGTACTCGGCTTCAAGCCCCTTTCCAAGCTGGCAGCACACCACCAGGCACGTCGAACCCAGCCTGCTGCCCTGCTAAAATTGCAGCCATGCTGCTGTGCACACCGCTCCGCCGCACCATTTTAGGGTGAATCACGAGTGTATAACGTGTCCTGGGGCATGATTGTGTGTCCCTGGCGTTTGGCAATGTGCTTTCTGCCTTGATTGGCCCTTGCCCACAGACCTTGTATGGCTCAGATCTATCAGGTACGTAGCCATAAGGGTGCACCACCGCTATGCCGGGAGCCCAAAATCTTTACCTGAGGAGGAGACTGTCGCTCCGCCCATGTGATCAATCACAGATCAAAGGAATAAAAGGAGAACCTGACATGCCGTACTGTTTCACTGCCCACTTGGTTGCATACATGCAGCTGGGCCATGCCTTGTTCTTGCGCCCGCACGAGCGTGGTGTCAAGGGCTCGACCCGGGCCTTTGCCGCGCTGCACGCGGCCATGCTCAAGACCGAGCGCTTTGCACTGGCCACGTGCGTGTGCATTGCCTGACGCGTAGGATGTACTTCAAATCGTTATACTCATATGTTTGCATTGATCTTGAGTGCTGATGGGTTGCACAGATGGGTTGCACTGATGGGTTGTGGACGTGCTGCAGTCACAGGCTGTGTGGTGCCTGGGCAACCTCTGGTTTGTGGTTGACCTGCCGTGTACTGTGTTGTACTGCGCTGTGTTGTACGCTACTGTGCTGTACTGTGCTGTACCATTCAGGTATTTAGGCCACCGCTGTCCCTTGACACAGTGCCTACCATCCTGTCCCTGCAACCGCTGCATTCCGGTCTGCCCTCCTTTTTGATTGCCAGTCGCCTTGGTTTGGCCGCAGTTACGTGCGCAACCGCAATTCAATGCCCAAGATGGTTGCGCTGGTGGCGCAGAAGTATGAGGAGGACGCCCTGGGACAGATGGTGTGCTGCCTGTGTTGCTGCGGCCTTTGATGGCCAAAACATGTGGTCGTGTTATGGGTCTGTGTGCTTGGCGCTACTTTGGAGGGATGTCTCTTTGCGGTAGTCCTCCGCTGGCTCGTCCCTGTGTTATATATATATTATATCGATGTTATATATACTCTGATATACTCTCTGCCCTACTGGTCTGCTCAAACTCCACCCAATTGTATGTCCCCGTTTGCCACCCTGCTCCGCAGATGCATCCCGAGGGCATCCACATCATTCCCCTCCCATGGGCCAATGACATCCGGCAGCCAGAGAGTGACCCCGCAGTGATCGGCACCCAGGTGTGACCACTCACCGCTCAAACCCCTGGACCCAGCGCCAGTAAACTTTGCTGGGCCACCCCAACAGATGCGGCATACAGTCACGCTACCTACTGCTCCTGCCCTTGGGTTCTGGCCTGCGCTGTTCATAGTTGTTGTCTCCAAGGTTACACATGTTTTTCGTATGTGCCCCTCAGACTGAGACATGCCAGCCCCACCATCCAATCAAATGCGTGAGGACCCACAGTGAACATCTGTCTCCCTCCTTGACGCACCATCTCATGCTTCTTCTCATCCATGGTTCCATGCATTTGGCTTCATGTGCTGCCAGGTTCCCACAGCAGAGCTGGAGCTTGTAGAGATGGGGCGCAAGATTGTACGCGCCACAAACGTTCAGGTGACTGTGCAGCGGACCCCATCCAGCCAGCCAGTCCCGCAAGTCAGCTGCCTTCATCCTGCCATGCCAAGCAGCCATGTGCAGGCACTCAAGCCCAGCAGCTCCACCCACAGCCCAGCAGGCTTGGCTGGTTGCTGTGCATCTCTGCTGACCTGTGGGTTTGTCAAGGGCTGTGGGGGTAGGTAACCTGTTAGGTCTGGTGGTAGTCTTTGGATTACCGAGGCGCTGGTGGTCCAAGGCGGCAGGTGGTTGTTGATATAGATATGCTGATGATGATGCGCGCACAGGACTACGTGCTGGGCAACATGCGCAACCCATCCCTTGTGCGGCATTTTGAAGTGCTGGAGGTGCGAGCATGCATAATGACGGGCAGTGCGCTGGACACTGCATGCCCACCCAACCCCCTACCTGCGCACCCCCGCTCTTCCAGCCTTTCGCATCATGCATCCAGCACTTGTATGCCTCAGACCATCAGGATGGCATACCTAACAAACACCTCTGAAGGACCCGCCTGCTGCCACGCGCATTTGGCGGGTCAATCAAAACTGTATTCATGGCCGGCACTCAATGCCTTCATAACCATGATGCAGCTGATGAGCCACTTGTGGCTGGCACTGCCAACTGCGTCAACTGAATCGCTGCTCATTCTGGTCTGTACTGCCTGGCGCCCCTCATTCGCACCCTCACCTGTGCCCTGCAGGCAATCGCCCTGAATGAGCCGCCCCCTGCTGAGCTGGAGCATGATGATACACTGGGCGACCCTGCAGCTCAGGCTGCTCTGGAGAAGCGCATGGGCAAGCATGGGCCTGTGTTCAAGGAGGTGGGATGCACACTACTAGGTGCTTGCATGGCACCGTTTGCCTGACGGCACCGTCAGTACTGTTGCTTGGCATTGGCGCTTGCGTATGCCTGGCAGGGTTCTTATTGCTTGCCTGGTGGCGCGGCCTTTTGTGTGGGGCCTAGGGTTGGGGTCAGGGTCAGCATGATGACAACCTGGCTTGTTTGCGGTGCGTTGCTTTTACTGTTGTATGAGCGCATGGGAGCATGGCGCTGACTGCTGTTGCATACCAGTGGCACTGGCTCAGCATCATCTCGAGACACCCAACGCACTGCTGAGCACACGCTTCCCTCACCTTGTGCTTTAGTTCGTGCTGTGAACTGCTCTGTGTACCTGTACTGGCATTTCACCGAGACCACTGCTGACCCATCCGCTTTGTGCTGCTGATGGCTGCAGATGGTGCAGGCGTCAGCTGCGACACAGGGCAGCGGCACACCTGCCAAGCAGGGCACCAAGCGCAAGGCTGAGGATGATGGGGGCCCGGCCATGTCCATCAGCGAGCAGTACGCGCAGGTGAATCGTCAGGCCTTCAATAGTACTAGGCCAATATGAGTACTAGGCTAATATGAGTACTAGGGCTTTTTGCTAGTACAAGGATTTTGATAGTACTGGCCTCAATAGTACTGATTCTGCGGCGTACAACAGCTTGACGGCTTGCAGACCCCAAATGTCGGAGTCAATTGCTTCAACAACGGCAGGCTTGCAAGCACGCAGCTGAGCACCAAGGCTGGGCGCACCGCCGTGACGCAATGGCTTGCGTCCCTTACCAGCACCTGACATGCTGTGCTGCTGCCTGCTGGGTGCGCAACGCCGCAGATGAACTGGCGCGACCTGCGTGCCAGCGGGGGGCTGGAGAAGTGCACGATGGACGTGCTCAAGATCTACCTTGTGTACCACAAGCTCAAGTCAAGTGGAAAGAAGGCTGAGCTGGTTGAGCGAGTACAGAACCACATGGATGGCCCATGACCCGTGAGCGCATGAGCACCAGGCACATGTATACAGTGCTTCATGTCAGCACAGGCATAGATAGGCTGCAGATTCATGTCAACAACAGCTGCACAGCCAACAACAGTGTTGTTAGCTCCTGCCTTGGGCGCCAAAAGCAGTGCTTTGCTGCTGTCGTTCACTGGCAGATGGTGAGGGGCCCCTTGCGGGTTCCGGGCCGTGGAACATGGAGGTGTGGGTTGAGGACCACGAGGGATCGAGCCGAGGAATGTGGCTGTGCCGCCCAGCTGTGACGCATGCTGCTGGGTGGATGCTGGGGGGCGAAGTCAGCAGGTTTGGTTGCAGCATAAGTACTGCGGATAAGTAGCTGCAGGACATAGGCAGGATGCCATGTGTCTTCTCACTGCATAGCTCTTCTCGCTTGTAAGGGCTAGAGAAGGCTGCTGCGATGTTTGGCGATGTTCCAGGATTTGTAATCCTGTAAATGTTACAGGCCTGCCATATGTTGATATGTACAAGGTACCCCCTCGTGGGCTTGGCAAGCGCCAACGTGGGGATGCACACAGGCACCTACCCAGGTGCCCCTGCGCAAGCTACACCTGAGCTAATGGATCCCTCACCTCATCAGGCCAGCATTGCTGGTGCAGAAAACTACAGCTACGTTGCGATGCAAGAATCACAAGTGTCATCACACAACTGACGCGTCGGGTATGTGTATGAGCCGCAGTCCACGCCCCTGCAGGTATCACGCTGCGTGGCTCCCATGTCTCAGGGGCCAGCTGCAAACCTCATGTGCACACACACAAAAAGCAGTACCCCTCGGTTCAGCACTCCTCGTCGAACGCTGCCGCACGCCATGTGCACATCTATACTGTCTGTCAGCAAGACCAAGCTAAATGAACAAGCTGCATGAAGTTAGTTTACACATCCTAAACTAAGCCACGTTGGACCTCAAACCTGGCAGTGCGAATCATGCACATCACGCGTCGGTGAAGAGCCACCTCATTGGGCGGCAGGACCATCCAGATTTTTGACGCGCACCTTCCGCTCCACCTGGAGAGTGTGAGAGAGTGTGTATTGGTGTAAGTCGGTGTGATCAGGTGTGTTTTGCTGAGTGAGCGAGCGAGTGCGTGAGCGAGTGCGAGGGGGATTGAGGCAAGAAGAGCAGGCAGGCCCCGCTGGCATGGGGTCCGGTGCATCACTGATAAGGAGCCTCAATTCACCAAAGCCTGTCGCGCCCATCTCGTACAGACCTCCACGACCTTACACTGCGCAGAGGTGTAACAGCAGTACGCGATGGCAGTACGAGTTCGCACCTCCTGGTACGTGTACCGCAGCTTGTGCTCAGCCAGCTTGGCCTGTAGGATGCCGAACATTGCATTACGCGCTGGCACCAGCCGCTTCCAGTCGTCAGGTGGGAATGCGTACGTCCAAGACACCATGAGCACCACCTTCAGGTTGTCAGCCATGTCGCGGTACTGCAGTACAGCAGTACAAGTCACGTGGGGCACGTCACACATGGTCAGACGATGCGGACTGCCTCATTGCTACAGCTTGACTACTGCGCAAAGGAGTCCTGCCCCTATGCCACACCCGCCTGCCCTTCCTCTTCACACTTCAGCAGAGCAAGCTCACACACAGACCAATGGGAGCCCACACCAGCCACGCACACCTACCATGACCCACACCAGAATACAATGACCCACGCACGCAACCAACAGAGCCCCACCTGCACGAATGGCGCGCCGTCGTACTCTGTCGCGTGCGCGATGCAGTGCTCTCGCATGGCGTTCATGATATCAGCCACAACGTGGGGTGGCACACCGATGTCGACCTGCCACAGCCAGGGGCAAATTTCGAGTGAGGTGATTCCATGATACTTCAGGGCTACGCGCTGAGCAGGGGCACGGCTGCTGCTGATTAAAATCGAGGGGGGCAGCAGGAGCGTCCCCCGCTGTTCAGACCACAAGCAAGCGCCCCCGCCAAACACGCCCGCAAACCTTCATGCAGGTACGCATGCCTCTCCCACCGTCTTCCATTCACCTAAACAAAGCCTCAACAATGCAACCCAGGCTCAAGCCCCACCTGCACGCGGATGAATTCTGTCTTGGTGCGTGTGCGCGTGTAGTTGGAGATGACAGTGTTGATGAGCTCGGCGTTGGGCCAGAAGATGCGCTCGCCTGCAGCATCGCATGCACATGGGCGCATGGTGCCGCATGGGTGCATGTGCACGCACGGGCGCATGGGCATGCACTGGCGCATGGGCAGGCACTGCCGCATGGGCTACAGACTACATGATTGCGGATGGGCACAGCTGGCACACATGGTAGTTAGCATCTCATTGTATCCTGTTCAGCTTAAGTACAACCTACATCTCATACCGAGATCTCAAACCGTGGTGTGTGAAGCATGCACCCATGCAGTACACTGCAGTACATTGCAATACAGTGGTGTGTGCGGCAGGCGCCTATGGCTTCCGCCTTCATGCGGCACGCAGATGCAGACCGAAACCAACTGGCCCCCAATCACGCACCGTTGACCTGCACCATCTCAGTGTACAACAGTGTGATCTTTTTCACGCGGTAGATCTCCCCTCCAATGAGGATGTTGTCGCCCACGTCGTACGCGTGCTCCACAAACAGGAACAGCATCGACTCAAACATGTTCTTGACCGCATTCCCGAACATGAAGGTGAAGGCGAGCAGCGTGGCAGAAAACGCAGAGAAACCCTGGGGCATGGGGTTGGTAGCAGTGATGGTGCGGGGGGAGTGTCAGCGGCATGGATTGTGCTGCACTACTCGTGTCCTGTACAGCATCGCATGGCGTTTTAATGGCAGAAACAACCCAACACCAGACATTTAATGATCAGAATGATCCAGCCACCTAAATACTGAAACGGCAAGCCCATTCCCTTCCCCAGCTCACAACCTGATCCCCACCACTTCCAGCCCTCTTAGCCACACAAGGCCCCAAAACGCCCACTACTGCTCCCCCAGCCCACCCTCTCGCCCTCCCATCAGCCCTACCACCCCGTTCCATCAACCCCTCCTTCCCTTCCTGCCCTCCCACCGGCCCTGCTCCCCACACTTATGCCCTCTGCCCGCTTTAGCCCCTGCCTTGATGCATGCCGCGATTGAACGGTCGTGCGTGTAGAGTATGTGACTATCTATCAAGTCTTCTGCCTGCTCCACCTCCAGCCCTCCTCCACTGCCCCCTCACCTGCACCAGATCCACCTTCCAGATGAGCAGGTAGAAGGCGCAGAAGATGAAATGCATCACGCCCCCGATCGCAAACTCCATCGACTTGACGATGGAGTCGGTGTCCTTGAGAGCTGCTGCCATGTTGGCGCGCTCCCGGTAGATCGCCTCCACGGCCTCACGCACCTCGCGCCTGGTGGTGGTTTCGGAGCAAGGCACAGCATTCTGTAAAGGTCCAAGGAGCTCTTTCAGCAGGGTTATCAGGCTTTCAAGGTTCACGGCTACAAACAAGGGTCCTTACAGTTCTTTAGGCACTAGGACCACTTGGTTCAGGCTTGCGCAGGGTTCACAAGCTTCAGGCTTCCAGGCGAGGGATTTGAAGGAAAGGGGTTCAAACCTCGATAACAGCAGCTCAGGTTTCATGGAATGGTGGGTCGATACACAGGCATACAGTGAAGCCAAACCAAGCAAGCTATGTCTCGCTCACTTGCCAGCACATGTGCGCACGTACGTACTTTGATACGCGGCCGTCGCCGTTGGTGTCAAACACAGAGAACGCACGCATCGCATTGTCCTTGTCATTGAAGAACAGCTGCGGGTGCAGGGTGGGGGGTCAGGACCCACAGCAAAGCAGACATGTGAGAGGGTGATTTGAGTTGGACTGCAGCACCGCAGCCTAAGTGCACCATGCCGTGTTATGATGGTGACAGTTGAGAGGGTGCGCAAATGGAAATATGGTCCAAAATCAGGCACTCGGCTCGTGCTTGTCACAACGCCGCCCTCTCGCCGCCCTATCTCCGCTTCTGTTCCCTTATCATTTGGCGGTGCTGCCCACTTTGGAGCTGCGCAGCCTCGATCAAGCCATTCCTATCATTCAAGCCTTCACAGCATGACGTTTCATGCCTCTTTTATTTCCCTCTCCTGTCCCTTTGCTAACAGTCGCACCCCACCCCCCTCCCCACCCCCGTCGTGGCCCTGCAGGCGCGCGCACCTCGAAACTCTCCAGTGTGATAAACGGCAGCTCTGACTCGCCGCGCATGTTGTTGAACAGCGCACGGCTGAAAGCACGCACCTGTGCGTGCCGAAGGCGCAGACAAAGGTGACTATAACTGACTTATATGGAGATCAATACGAGATCATAGATAAAGGGGATGGATAATGATCATGGTTAAAGAACATAGGTTAACAGTTGCTGTCCACCTGGCAGAGATGGAGGTCAACATAGAGGTCAGGGCAAAGATGATGGGTAGAAGGTACTGAGTAATGAACACAGGTAGAACACCAGGAAGTCAAGGCATTGAAGGCCGAAGTGCCTGCGGGTCCCCAGTCACCGCTGTGGCGGCAGCATGGCAGCATGGGTGAGGTTCCCAGCCGCCTCCTCAGGCAGGTGACACCACCCCACAACCAGCCAGCCAACCAACCAACCAACCAACCAACCAACTGCCACCACCCACCTGCACCATCTCGCGCTCCTGCTGCTCGGGCGTCATGGATGAGTAATTGCGGATGATTGCGGTGTATGTCTTGATCACGATCGCGGTACGCACCTGCCGTACCACACCGTACCGCGCAAGCAGTCAATTTAGCTCCAATACATCACAGTCAGCGTGTACCGCACATCGTACCAGGCTGGATCATGCACAACCTACATGCTGTGTACCAACAGTACATATGAGCATGTGTACCAACAGTACATACATACACGCAATCCCGTAGCATCAAAAGCATGTTGGTAGCACGCTCGTGTCGACCCACCATGGCAGCAGTACACTAAGCACCCATTGTCAGACCGGTGCGCAGCAGACGGGGGCTCTTTGTAACAGCAGGTCGCTTGCCACTGCTTCAGGAAGCACGCAGCAGGAACCTCGGCACGCAGCAGAGATACAGTACACAGCGCCAGCTACTCATCGCCCTCTCTCTCTCTCTCTCTCTCTCTCTCTCTCTCTCTCGCGATATAATATAGAGATATATATACTCTCTCTATATATATATATATAACAATACACAATACATATATAAGGCCCACCCAGCTCACCTTCTCCAGCTCCAGCTCAGTCATCATGGCAGGGTCCTTCTTCTCCTTGGAGTGCAGCGGCACAGTCTCAATGATGGCCTCGCCCATGGGCCCCAGCGGGTGGCTGAATGAGGGCCTGGACCGTTCAGCTCCGCTGCGCACGCTGCCGCCGCCACGTGCCGACCCTGTGGCACCCGCCGCCCGCAGTGCTTTAGAGTCCTGGGACGGCCTGCCAGCCAGGGCACCACGCGGCATGTCTGCCACGCTGGCTGGCCGAGACTCTGAGATTGCTGGCATGGGCGGCGGCCGGGCATGTGTCTCCCCTGTTGGGGGCGTGGGTGGGGTCGGGCCCTCGCTGCTGCCCCAGGGTGGCATTGGCACGCTGGATGTGCCAGACAGCATGTGGTATGCGGTGCTGCCCCCAGCAGGCGCAGCAGCCGCCTGTGTGTGGGGGAGGGAGGACGCACGTGGCAGGGGCTTCCTAGTGTGAATTGGAGGAGGCGGTGTGTAGTGCACAGGTGCAACGTCTGCAGCTGCGCCTGTGCCTGTCCCTTCAGAGGTGAGTGGCACTGTCAAGAGCGGCGCGCTGTGCATGCCCGTCAGTGGCCCCTCCAGGGACAGACTGTGTGGGTGGGGCCTGCCGTGTGACTGACTGGGCTGCCCTGAGGCAGCCATGCTGCTGAGCCTAGAGTTGGCAGTAGTTGATGGATTTGTACCGCTGAAAGTACGTACTGCTGCAGCTGGGAGTGTACCGCTGCCCATCGCTGGCAGTACAGGTACCGCGACTGGCTCCAGCACATTGCTGGGTGCACTCTGACTACCTGATGCCATCATGGCGGGTGGTCCACCCATGTAGGAGGCTGGCAGGCTGACATGCTGCTGGCCCGGTGGAACAGCCCCTGATGCACTGCTGGCTGACTGCAGCTGAGACGCTGCCTGCCCTGGCTCGGGTGTGGCAGCCCCTGACATGTGTGGTGATGCGGCTGCCGTGCCGGGTGTATTGAATGCAGCTGCAGCAGAGGGACCTCCTGAGTTGGGCAGGGGAAGGGGGGCGATGACAGGTGGTGGTGGCAGAGCTGGGTTTGGCATCAGTGGCGCGCCCTGGGAGAGTGGCCCAAGGCGTGACGGCCTCAGCGTAGTGCCTGTCAGGGACGTGAGCCCCGGCAGTACAGTGATGGACACGTCACGGGGTGAGGTCACTCCTGCCCCTGTGGAGGTGGTCAGTTGGGGCGGAGTGTACATGGGCAGGCCAGTGAGGGCCGCCTGTGACGCTGGCGCTGGTGCTGGCTGTTGCTGTGGCACTGGCTGAACAGGGGGCTGGTAGGGCGTGAACTGCCGTGGCGCTCGTAGTGCCTCTGGCTGCGGCGAGGGCTGGTGTGCTGTGTAAGGGTGTACTGGTACAGGAGACACATGGCCAGCGGCAGCGGCCGAGGCAGTGTACACGACAGGGGCAGCCTCGTTCGCTGCAGCAGCGGCCGCGGCCATGGCTGCTGCATCCATGCCATGCGACGGCGACGCAGCCCCGCCCATGCTGCTGCGTACATCCGCCATGGTGGCAGCAGGCACATGCGTCAGCGCATGGAGCCGGCTGCTGAGCGGGCTGTAGGTCGCACTGCCAAACGACCCGCTGTCCCTGACCCCTGTGCTGTCAGGGGACCGTACACCCGGGGGGGTGCCTGCTGCTGACCGGGCACCGGAACCAGTACCTCGGGCTGCTGGGTCGATGGTCGGCAGGGGGGGAGCAGATGAAGGAGGCTTAGGTGGGGCTGGAGGTGCGGGCGGTGGGGCCGCAGTGAAACGCCTGCCGGATGATGCAGCAGAGGTGTGAGCCTCATCTGGGCCACCTGCCCCTCCCCCATTCGCCGTGGCACCGACACTGCCAGCTGCTGGTGTACCATCTGCACCCGGTGGCATCTCCACCGTGCCTTGGGCCGCAGCTACCGCCGTTGAGTGCGATACAAATGCTGTGCTGAGTGCTGGGGATGGCGTGCGCTTGGGGGGCACAAGTGCCGGCCGGGTGCCTGGCCCTGCCGCTGCTGTGACATCCTTTGGGCCCTGGATGACATCGACAGGCAGTGGCTCAAACACAGGAGGCAGCTGAGCGGGCCCATGCGTGTTCTCCTTGTGCATGTTGTAGTTTGCGTTGTAAGCCTCCTGAGGTGTGTAGCTCATGTGATTGGCCGGGTCTGGTAGCTTGAAGGACAGGGATGTGCGGTCAAGAGCCCCAGCCTCGCGTGAATGCTGAAAGGAGCACAGCCACAACCAAACACAGGAGTGGAACGGTCAGTGGAAGCTGCTGAGCATGGAGAGCATGCGCCCCATGCAAGGCAGGTCAGATCAACACTAATGGATGTCAGGAGGGGTTGGCTGCTGCTTGTTCAGGGCGCTAGAGTTGACGGTAGGGTTCGTGGTTGCGGAGTGAGGCACCAGTTGCAGGAGTGCGCTTGACAGTACGCACGTGGTGTCGCCCAAACCTTGCAGTGGAAACACCCGAGGCGCTCAGCCGCACTCAGACTGTGCAATGAAAACGCTGAGCAGGCCTGAGCTCTGAGCTGGCACCTTGCAGTGGTGTATCAGGTGGGCGGCAAGGTCTCTCACCTTATCCAGCCGCTGCTGTGCAGGCGCGGAGTGGGTGTGCTTCAAGTGCTCTTGACATGCAGGTCCCTTGCCAATATCCTGCCACCCACTCCCAGCCACCGCATTCACGGACACACCTCGCCTGCACAAGTGGGGCAAGGAGGCACGGGGGCATCAAGCCACATCTTCTTACAATAGCCTTCTTACAGGGTATAGATTGCCACAGGATAATCACAGAGGCAGTCACATTAATGATATGGTACAGTGTTGACCCACTTTTGGTTGGTTGAGCCAAATGTTGAGAAGAACCTGGAGATTGCTGCCCGGCTTAGCCCTTGGCTCTCCTCCTTGTCTATGAAATGGGCTGCTGCTGCTGCCGCCTCCGCAGCCTGCTTTGCAGCCAGCATCTTGCGGTACGGGCGAGACAGCACCTGCGCAGCACAGGCCAGCAGTACAGGTCAGCCACACAGCGAGCAGTACAAGTTGCGTTGAGAAGGCAGTAGACCAGCCAGAGCCTGGGCGCTTAGCTGCCCACATCCTGTGTCTCAGATTCTAATCTTTGTAATCTTTACAGTATACTATACAATAATGTCAACAATTATAGGACTTTATCCTCAGCGGCTCAGGCTACTCTATTAGTCTCCCTCGCTGGTCTTGGCACCTGAAGGAAGTACTCCTTTTCCAGCGCAGTCTGCAGCTTCAGGAAGTGCGCGTTGCGGTAGAAATGGAGTGACAGCAGCTTCGCAGCCACTGAATCCAGCACGTTGGCCAGTGTGAAGAGCATGACACACAGCAGCACACGCCACTGGATCTCCACAGCCTGTATGGATGGGACACAAAGGGTGCGGGGGAACAGGAGGACTCAGTTCTGCCAGCCTGAGCTGTGCATGACAAAAGGTCAGGATGTGTCTGGCTCAAGCTGGATGCAGCAGAGCCAGCATCAACATATCAGTTTCTGAATCGTTACGACATTACCACCAGGTCAACAAGAATGATACGAGTTCAAGATCTGATAAACATCAGCGAAGAGGTATCAACCATCAGTGCTCAATCGACAGGATTATCTAACGAACTGGTTCCTCGACAAGCCCTGGCGCCCTCCATCCCGTAGGTGAAGCACCTCATGCGTGCTGTAGCAGCGCAGGTTCATTGCATACTGATAGGGTCTCTGGGTATCAACAAACTTACCGTGGAGTATGCCTCGACTTCACAGCGTGCTGTGTCATCTCCCTGGCACCAGGCCCACACAAACATCGCGTTGTACCATGGCAGCAGCGCAATGATGAAAAGAAAGGTGATGGTGTTGCGCTGCACGTGCTCCAGGTACAGCAGCGACTCGCGGAAAAAGTACCACTCGATCCACCTGCACCGCAGCACAAGACGGATCAAGGCCGCTGCTTGCTGGCTTGCAGGTAATAGCCACACGGCGAGGCCTTGCAAGGTGAGGCGCTCAGAAAACAGGGGCCCTCTGTCGTAAAGGCCCGCCCTGACTTGACTTGACTTGTTACTTGACTTGTTACAGCGTTTCCCATTAGGGGTGCTGCGATTCCCTGATCTTCCTGTGGATCAATTGCTTCTAGGCCACACGGTTTCAGGTCCAGGCCCCCCCACCTGCTGCCAACCCAGAGGCAGCATGCCACCGCAGCCTCCTGGCCAGGCCTGGGCGCCAATCCCATCAACCCCTCCGCCTTACTGCCCTTGGTGCCCCTACTGCCACTGCTACCCTTGGCTTGAACCAAATCAGCAACGGGGATCAGTGACCTGAAAGCCATTTTAGGGCAGGCAGGCAAGGGGATCCAAGGGGCAGTTTGGAACCAACGCACCTGAAGAGGTAGTAGCAGGAGATGTCTATGAGGAACCAGATGGAAGGCATGAGCGCAATAAAATAGAACCAGCGGAAGGCCTCCGTATTGGCGTGGTTGTCACTGTTGTCAATCTCTGTGCAGCAGGAGGCAGTCCAAGAAGCATGTGATATGAGCAGTATGGTGCTAAGCTCACTCCGTGCCAATCAAACACCGCAATGTTTGCCTCTCAAAGAAGCAGGAAGGAAAGGCGATACCATGAGAAGGGACCCAAAGGCCGTACCTTTAAAGCTGTCCAACTACCATCACACGACAACTGCCACCCCTCATATGCAGGAGAGCAGAGGAGTTTGGTGGCGGCAGCATGCTATACAACAGGGCAGCACGCTATACAACAGGGCAGCACGCTATACAACAGGGCACCTTGTACACTTCAACCCAAAGCTGCTGACGAGTTCCGTGCTGGTACTGGATTCACCTGTATGCAGGATGATGCCAATGATGAAAAGGATGAGCGCAACCCCTTGCAGCGCCATGAACCAAATCCAGTACTTTTGCTTCCACCACTTGTGCCCTGAGCTGAAGACCTTTTGTACATGGTGCACACGGTCCTCTTCATCATCCTGTCCAACAACAGGCCAGGACGATGAAGGGATCGCGTCAGCAGCCGTAAGCCAGCAGCCAAGCCTTCAGCGTACACAAGTCATCAGCCAGCTATGGCAGCAGCCACGACTGATGGAATAGCTGGCAATGCAGCAACCAATCACAGGCGTCCAGCACACAGAGCACCACGCCTGCGCAGGGGGTACGCACATCCTCGTTGAAGAGTGCCAGCGTCTGCAGCTGCACTTCAGCCGAGCCCGGAGACACCAGACCACCTGCACCCTCCCTTGCCCCCTCGTCTCCACCGGACCCGCCGTACCGCCGGGAGTCATCATGGTGCAGTACATCCCTGCATGCACAACCCCAGGGAGGGTACCAGCAGCCAGATGAGGGTGAAGGTGAATGTGACAATGTGGGAACAGCAATGGGTAATGAATGATGAGGCGCAGGGTTGTGTGGCACAACGCTGCGAGCCTCAGCCACCAGCAGCTTGCAGCTGAGCATGCAAGTGGAGCATGCAAGCTGAGCATGCAAGCTCGCTCAACGCTGCACTGTGAACCTCCAGCTGCGTGGGATCTCATTGTCACTCAACTTTGTGCGTGAGCATTCGATGGAGGCTGCATTCAGCAGTGTGAGCAGACAAGGTAAGATGTCAGGGGCACCTCACCGGTTGGCACGTGGCGAACCCTCAGGAGGCACCTCCCCTGCATGATGACCTGCCATCAGCGTGCTGAACGACACCAGGTCTTGTGGCAATGCTGTGGCAGGTGCTGGCTGCTGAGTGTTCAGCAGGATGCCCTCAGGGGTCCCTGCTAATGCTGCCGCCACCTTGGCTGTGGATGAAGCTGGTGGGCTAGCATCTGGGGCAGCCTCCATTCGCGATGAGATCTGGGAGACCAGCTGTGAGATCTCTTCTACAGTTCGCGGCGAGGCGCTGGGCGGCAAGGCCACGATGATTGGTTGCTGCTGTTGGGTCGCGGCTGCCAGTGAGCCACTCTGTTGCCTGGTGGCGGATGCCCCCGCAGGGATGCTGCCATCCATGGTCGGAGGGAAGGGCAGGTCTTGCGATATTTGGGCGGCTGCTGCCTGCGCCTGCACGTTTGCGACCGCTGCCTGGGCTGCCGCGATGGCGGCTTGGCCTGTGACCCCAGCAGGCACTTGGACGTAGTACACCGTACCGCCATGAGCTGAGCCGCTGTACTGCGAGCCGCCATGCGCTGAAGCACCCTCCACAGACGAAGAAACCTGCAAGGGGGAGAACCGTGCTGACACCCGTGCACCAGCGGGCCCATCCACGAGCGTGCCGGCTTGGCCAGGCGACACCACGGTGGCACCTGTGCCTGACCGCCGTAGCGGCACGCGGGGTGGCAAGCCAGAAGGCTGCGACACCAGCACTGGCGGCGCGGGCGCTGCAGGCGAAGACACGAGCCCCTGAGGTGCCACCTCGTCCAGGCCTTGAGATAAAATGACTGTTGCTGGCACAGCTGCTACCGCAGCAGCTGCAGCGGCCTCCGTTGTAGTCCCTCTGGTCATGAAGGAACCCAGCTCCGAGGACGTCTGCTTTCGGAAGGAAGCAGCTGCGGCCGCAGCTGCCGCCGCCAAGTTCTGTGTGTGCAATTCATGATGCAGTACGCAAGGCAGTAAGTGAAGCAGTACACAAGGCAGTACATGCACGCATGTATGCATGACAGCACACGATCGTCGTAAATGGGTGCCGCCATGCAACACACCAAGCACCCTTGGTGTATACGGGCTGGCGCTTGGCAAGCCTGCCTTCATCCGTTTTCATATCCTAACACAGCTGCACAGTGGTGGCTGTGAGATGCTGCCCGCTCAGGCAACAAAGCCCCAACACACACGCACCTCTCGGCTGGTGGCATTCTGTCGCTGGGCGGCCGCAGATGCCGCCGCTGCGCGTTCCCGCTGCTGAGCTGTACGCTTGCGGCGGGCACTCTGGGAATCATCCTCTGTGGGAGGTAGTCCACCTGCATGACCGCCTGCCTGATGCAATGCGTTCATGGCCGCCTCAGTGGCCTGAGCATAAAGTTGTGCAACAGACATGGGAGGCGGCTTGGAGGACGCGGCGCTGGCTCCACTGGCCATCGTGTCTATCAGGTACACGACAGCTGGAGCAGCCGCACTAGCAGTGGCCGTGCCCACGCTTGTGGCTCCCACAGACTGCGCCCCAACACTTGCTGTGCGCAGCGCGGCCGCTGCCATGGGCCCTGGCATGTTAGCGAGGTGGACGACATGGGGGGGCTCTTGCAGGCCGCCATGCGGCATGGACGGTGTGTGTGCCATGAGGAAGGTACCGGCATGCTGGCTACTGTGGGGGCTGCCCTGCTCTGAAGGCACCATAGAGTCCAGCAGGCCTGGCCCAGCTGACAGCCGGGGCCCATAGCCTGGGAGAGATGGGTCCCTCGTCAGCTGGTCAGCCGCGTTGGGTGCGGCAGCTGCGGACACGCCTGTCCCTGCCGCGCCCGCTGCAGTAGCATCCCCACTTGATGGATACACAGGTGAGGAGCCTGTACCCATGCCCTGCCCCAGGCTGATCGTGGGGTGTCCAGACTTGGGGCGGTCTGGTGCTGGGGAGGCTGAGACAGCTGACCGTGGGTCTACCGCCTCCTGGAACATGTTGACCTCTGGAGGCAGGTGAGGGGACACTGAGGCCACAGGCCCTTCAGCCACCTCGACCACGCCTACATCGGCTCCAGGCACAGATGTGCTGCTGCCTGTATCCGGCCCTGCCCGCCCTGCAGCCGCTGCCAGCCTGCTGGTTGCTGTGTCTGCTGGCGCACCCCTCACATCCACCTCGAAGGCTGCCAGGGACCGGCCCGAACTGCTGGCAGAGTACGCTGCGTTGGGGTGCATGTACATTGGGCTCGGGAGGCCATGCGTACCGGCTGAAGCATGCGCATGCGGATGGTGGCCAGCACGCATGCCCATTCGCCCCAGCACCTGAGCCTCATCCCCAAGGTCCACATCGGAGTCACCACCCTCAGAGGAGTTGGACGAGTCAGATGCAGAGTAGCTGTCTTCATGCCGAGGTGCTGCTGCGGCCACTGGGGCGGCAGCTGCCTGCACCACGATGATCGAGCGGGAGGGCTGATGCTGCAGCACGTGCGTTGCTGCAGCAGCAGTGGCTGCGGTAGGCGCGGGGCTGACCGGCGTGGCTGCGGGAGCAGGAGCCATGGCTGCAGCTGGAGTGGCGGCTGGCTGCGCAACGAACGTTGCTGAGCCTTTGCCCACCTGTTGTGCAGTCTGCGCCTGTGCCTGTGCCTGTGGATATACTTGTGATTGTGGCGGTGGTTGCTTGCTGCTCGGGGTCACGGCCACAGCCGGTGGTGCAGCTGCCAGACGTGTGAGCAGGGTGGGGACATACCCAGGCTCTGATGCTGCTGTGTTGAATGTGGCTGCGCTGCTTGCCTCAGATGCCGCAGAGGGGCTGTCAGCGGCTGGTGCTGTGGCCTCGGATGCACGTTGCGCAGTGCTCGCACCTTGTGCAGTGCTTGCAGCTGCTGTGGGTGCATGGTCCGCTGATGCTGTGCCTCTGCTGCGTACTGGTGCAGACTGCCCGCCCTGTGGTACACTTGTGGTGGGGGAAGGGGTTGGCTGAGCTGGTGCGGCGGCCGCTGGTTGGTGCAGCTTCTCAGTTGCTGCACTGGTTGGGGCCGGGGCAGCCACGGGCACGTGGGCAGCTTCAGGGCGGCTTCCCACCTCCAAATCCATGTTCCCGATCTCGTCCGCTGCCCTGCTTACTACTGGCGTTGATGTACTCGGCACATCCTCTGCTGCAGCACCTGATGTGGCAGTGGCTGGGGCTACATTGATGGGGTCAGGTCCTGCTGTAGTGGGTGACGTTGATGCGTGCGCTGGGGAGGTTGGGGCTGAGCTTGCTGCGCGTCCCGTGCCACCTTGCCTGTGCGGAGGCAGCACATGGATGCATTCGTAGCGTGCGCGGCCAAGGTTGTGGTGTGGCTTGCAGGGGTGTGCAAGGACAGGCGGCATGATGCGAGGTTTCCTTGTTGTGCATGATGCGAACGGTGCGCGGGCAGACGCCCATCATCGCGGCGCACCCATGTGAACAGCAGCTGTGAACCCATGATCAACACTCAAATCAACGCGCACCCTGCGGCGCCTGGTGAGACGCCCCTCCCGTCTTTGCTTTTGCCTCCCTGCTTGGGGCTCATGTTCCTGCCTAGTGTTTGAGTTTCACCTATACGATGACCAGAGTACAAATGATTTGGGTGTGTATGATCGCCTTATTCACTTGAACAACATCGTGTAATTGATTGATTCCAACAAATCACGAACTTAAAATGTCAGCGGCCTAGAAAGGGTCTGCAATTGTTCTGATCAGCCTACATGATTTTGATACTGAAATGGCAGGCAGAGATGGGGCTTGAAAGCCGGGTCGATACCCCCTCTGTGATTCGCACACACTTATGCCAAGTACGCAGGTAGCTATCCCCAAGGCTGCAGACTGCAACGCTCGCATCACATAAGCTCGTCAGAATACACCTCAGGGGCGACGGCAGGTGACGGATGAGCCCTTGAGCTCTGCCGGCGTGCGCCACAGGGCGCCGCAGGCAGCCAGTAGCTTCACTACGCAACAAAAACCTAGGTTGTTATAGCATCCAAAGCAGCAGCCATGACAGAGTATGAACCTGGAGAATACCAGCGGCTTGAGATCCGCCAGTATCCCGCACGCACTCTCCGGGAGACGGCAGAAGGGAAGTATTGGCGCCGCTTCAAGTCACCGACAGTAGTCAAGCAGGTGGGGGGCCCATGCTGCCCGCATGGCATGCCATGCATGCCAAATGTTTACTAAGCATGTCGCGGTACTTACACCACCACCATGAACACTCTGTGCGTAGTTCGGCCCCGTCACGCATATAGACTTTTGTCAAGTGTACCCCTACAATGTTGCCGTCACCGCTTCCACACGGGTAAGTGTGGGGCACTAGGATGGACACTGTCTTGTGCAGCGTACGCACAAAAGGCAGCTGAGCGTATGCACAGCTATGCTCTGAAAACTCCACAAATGTGCAATGTGCAGCATGTGGTTCTGCGTGCCGCAGCCGGCAAACCCCGTCAGCAACAGACCCTGTGTTGAAATGTGTGGGAACCTGGGCGTGATGGGGCTCAGGGCTGAAGGCTGCCATGCTGCAAAGCAGCAAAGCACAGGGTCAGCACGCACAGCACACACGCTGGGACGGCGAGCCACATGGCATTCCATCACGTGACGCAGCCAACAGCATGGCATTCTCGCAAACCGGAGGCTCTCACCACACGCTGCTCATGGCTGCTTTCGCGGGCATGTGCCACACCCTCACCTGCACCTGCACTGCGTGCAGGTCGTTATGTACAATGGTGCTACACGGCAAGTGGGCCGTACATTTGCCCGCTTCAAAGACACAGCCTACTCGGGTGTGTTCAGGAGTGATGGTCGGCTGCTGGCGGCAGGCGGGCAGGATGGCGTGGTGCAGGTGTGTTTTACGCACAGCGTGTCGTGTACTGCTTGGGCATGCAGGCACCAGGCGGCAGGTGTTGTCAAGCAGGGCCTCCGCTCTTGGTAATTCACTTGGCTGGTACCAAAGATACTGTTGACAGCTGGCATGACTGACCATCTGGACCACTACACGGCAGTACCCACAGCACCAGCACCATACAGTTCGCCAACCCCTCACCCTACCCAGATCATGATTGGTTTACGACCGGCAACAGAAACAGCACTGCCCCCCTGCCCTGAGTTCCTCGTATGCAGATCTTTGACACGGGCAGCCGCGCAGTGCTGCGCCAGTTCAAGGGACACAAGCGCCCCACACATGTTGCGCGCTGGGGACCTGATAAGCTGCACGTGCTGAGCGGGTCAGATGATGTCACACTGCGCTGGTGGGACATCACGGCTGGGACGCAGATCACACGGTGCGAGGCTGCACACAGCTGTACACCACACATTTAAACATTAGGGTGCTTTGTGAGCTGCTGAGTGCAGTTGCAGCGTGCTGAAGCCGTGAGGGCACCGAGCATGCCCTGGTCGTCAGGCATGCACACCTGCGTCGCAGACTCTTCAATTGGCGGCTGCCTGCAATGTCGTCATGTATGCCCTTCACCTTTGCTTGAGTGTGCCCCCCATCGTGCAATGCCACAGCGGAGCTTTAATCGCATGGTTCCCAGCTACCAACCCCCCACCACCAACCCCTGTTCCTGTCCCTGCTAAGTGCAGGTTCGACGGCCACGCCGACTACGTGCGCGCTGCTGCTGTGAGTCCCGCCAATGCAGAGACGTGGGCCAGTGGTGGCTATGACCATGTCGTCAAGCTGTGGGATGTGCGCGCGCCTCGGGGCGGGGGCGGCCTGGGCGGTGGCGTGCTGTCGCTGGACCATGGAGCACCGGTGGAGGATGTGGCATGGTTCCCTGCAGGTTTGTGCCTGTCACTGAAGGGAATATGGATACTGCTCTCCGCTGTATCGGCGTGTGGAGCATGCTATGGAGCTTGTGCGCATGGAGCAGTGGGGAGGGATGTATGGTGGAATGGAGGTAGGGTTGGCAGCATGCAGGTGGCAGCCTGGCCGCTCCTTTGTGGCCAGCGTCTACCAGTGAGGCAGGGGGGTAGAGGACTCTGACAACGCTGGGTCTTGAGGGATTTTTGTCACACGCCCACGCATGCCTGGCCCAAGAGGGGGGCCTAGGAGCTGCGTTGCGCTTGCCCCTCATGTCCGCCACCCACAATGCTTGGGTGCTTGCAGGTTCGCTGCTTGTGAGTGTGGGCGGCACCAGCGTGTGTGTGTGGGACGTGGTGGGCGGCGGCCGCCTACTCAAGAAACTGACCAACTTCCAGAAGACAGTAACCACCGCGAGGCTGTCGCCTCTGGCTGGGCCTGACTCTGCTGCGGCACCACGCCTACTCACAGGCTCTCTAGACGGACATGTCAAGGTGAGTGGGTTTGGCAAGGGCACACAGGAGGCCTGGAGGCGGGGGAGCAAGGAGCATGCACCGTGCAGTGCAACAAGTAGCCGGGGCCACATCCATTTGGCGTGTTTGGGTACATTCTCCTTGTAACCATCCTCCCGACCCTCCGCGCTCCGCCCTCCCACCTCTCACTCCTCACAGATCATCGAGCTGGACGGGTTCAAGGTCACGCATGCGTCACGCTACCCTGCGCCCATCCTATCGCTGGGCCTCTCCGCTGACTGCGGCACCCTGGCAGTGGGCATGGCCGACGGTGCGGTTGCAGTGCGCCGCCACGATCGCCCACGCGCAGTCATGACAGGCCCCGGTGCGCGGCCCGGGCGGCGGGAGCACTACAAACCGCGACTTACAGCGGCCAACTTCCGGTACTTCATTCGAGGCCAGAATGAGCGCGCTGCCGCGAGCGACTACATGGTGGCGGCGCGGCGCAAAGCACGGCTGCAGCCGTATGACAAGCTGCTGAAGCAGTTCAAGTGGGTGCAGCGTTTTATTGGTTTGTGCCTTGCTTAGCACACTGAACAAGCTTGTTCAGTAGGTTGCAACTAGTTCGATTTTGCCTTTTATGAAGACTGTGCAGGCGCTCCTGTCTCATCGTGACCTGCCGTGCATCGTTGAAAGCAGCATGCCGAGCTCTTGGTATCTGCTGCTCCTAGCTTGTGTTCGCCTTGCTCAGATCCTGATCCACGTTGCTCGTCCCTTGCCTTCCCCTCCTCCTCGGCCAGGCACCGTGATGCACTGAGCTCTGCGCTGGCCACTGGGCGGCCAGAAGTTGTGGCCTCAGTGCTCGAGGAGCTGGCTGCACGGACTGCCCTGGGGCAGGCGCTGGGCGGGCGGGATGCTGCAGGGCTGGTGCCGCTGCTGCGCTTCCTCACACGATACATCGGGGAGCCGCGCCATGCGCGCCTGTGCATCAACGTCGCACACCGCATCCTCGACACCTACGCGCCTGTGGTGCGTGGCCCTGCAGTACTTTGTGTGCACAGTCTGCGCACATTACTGATGTGTGGCTGTGGCATTGGCGCTGGCAACCACGGCGTGCTGCTGCGGAGAGAGCGCTTTGGGCTTGTTTGGGTCCCTTTTCCTGCTGTTTGTGTCAGCTACCATCAACCTCATGCCTTCCCGACCCTTGCATGATGCATACGTACACGACGATCGGCATGCCTTCGGCGCCTCTTCAACCTCTGAACCTTGCTGCTGCCCTTGCCCTCTCACCTGCACAGGTCGGTGTGAGCCCAGAGGTGGATGCACGGCTGACAGTGCTGCGCGATCGACTGACGGAAGAGCTGGGCGTGTGCACGGGGCTCATGGAGATTCAGGGTGCCTTGGAGCCTCTTCTGGCTGCATCGCTTGCAGGCCTGAGCTTGGCCTGAACTGCCGGAGCATTAACACTGGCTCTGGACAGGGGCACTGGCGTCCGCGGGTATGGATGGCTCTTGACGGGTGGCACGGTGCAGGACTAGTCCGGGTAGGTGGGGCAGTTTGGATGGTCGGCTCGGTGCTCGCTGAAATGCCCAGCTGCAGCTGTGGCACGTTGTCACAGATGGCTGAGGGATGGCGTGTTGTGGTGGTTCAGGCAGATGGTTTGGTGGCATGGTTCTGCAGCGCTGATGGTGTCTAACAAAAAAGTGTGTCTGCGCGTACGCTTTGGACAGGCGGCGGTGAACACATAACTCATCTGTTAACACTAGTCCAAACATCCAAACATGCAAACAACAGCTTGAGTTGAATCACGTGCCACACAGACTGCAGGCACATTATGAGGAAGTGTGTTTTGATCTGTGTCACCAGAAAATGCCTGCAAGCTCATAGATGAATGTTATGGCGATGCGCGTAGAGTTTTCGTCAAGCGGCGATGCTTTCATGCTGCCCTTCATTGCTAATCCTTATTTTGATTGCATTTGAACGCATCCCAACTGCACACGGCGACTGTGCAAAATGTAAGTTGCGTCCGGCTCCACCACTGCCGCACGGCAACTCCACAGTTGAGGTGGTTCCCGTGAGCTGTGGCGTCAACGAGCGTGACCTTGGGTTGCTGTTCAGGTGTGTGGTTTGCGATCCGCCAGCACGAGACAGCTTGGTCAGTCATGCACCTGTGTTGCATGCTGGAGCAGCATGCATGCGAGGGTCTGCATCATGGGCTGCCGCATGTGCTGGGCCAGCTGGCTGCTGAAGCATCCACATGCATGCCAGCATTTGCGCCCGTGGTGCGCAAGCAAGGGGGCGCGAGGACCGCAAGCATGGGTTCATGGACCTGCTGCCAGCCAACTAAATAGCGCTCCATACGACCCTCCCACACGCATGCCCACACATACTTACTTATATATGCAGCACCTAGGCATCAGGGGAAGCTTGGCAATTTCGGGTGCTGCAACTGCATATGAACGCCTCGTGTTCCGTGCCCGCACTGTGCAGGGAGAACCTGGCCCTGGATCTCGCACCATGGAAACAGCAGCAGCTGGACATGAGCAAATTGGACCAGCTCAACGAGCTCCACACTGAAAGTGACACAAAACGCTTGATCCTCATCTTCAACAACACGGTGAGAGCATGGGCAGCAGCAGCGCCATGGCGCACCCAGTAGATGGGCAGTACAGTGATAATAGTACGAACCACCACGAACCACGTACAAACACAGGCAGGGAAGTACGAAACATGGCGGTACAGCACAGGGGCGGCCTTCATCAGCGCAGGACAATCAGCTGCTACAGCTGTGTCACCAGCGGTTGTGCTGCAGCTGCTGCTGGTGGGGATGCAGCCAGTCCATACACATAAACAGCACTTGGCCATGGGTAGGCGCATGACCCTTGTGGGCCTGCTGTGCTGTGGACATGCAGCTTTACATGCCCTTCAATGAAGAGCCGAGGTTGTGCAACGGGACCTGCAACCGCTACCTCATTGTGAGACACTGCACCCTTGCACGCCGCTGTTTTGAGCAAGCCACTCACATAACCTGCAAGTGCCTTGCTTGTCAGCGCACAGCATGCCTGTGTGTAGGCATCGGCTTCATTGATGCGAGCATAGTAATCCATGTTCCCTTACTTGCCTGCTATCGTGTGCCTTATCTTGACGGTATGCCGTGCACACAATGCCACCTGTCACTGGTTGATAGCCAGTGCAAGGTTTTGGTCTTTTGGAACTTATCAGATTACTGAAATCTGTTGGCTTTGAATACACATGACAGGACATCGTCAATGCCTTCGATTACTGGAACAAGACGATCAATTTCCCTGACGTTGTGTTTCCCCTGAACGTCGACGACTTCTTCCGCTGTGCCCGCTTGGAGGACTGCCCTGTCCCTATCATGTCCATCGCAAAGCGCGTGCGTATGGCTGATACTTATGTTGCGGGTGCTCCCTTGGACCGTTCAGGTCAACAGGGACAGCCAATTCTCGGCTGTCTTGGGGAACGGAGCTGCGACCCGTAGGAGGTTACATGTGGCTGCTGCAGCTAGACTGCTGGCCCATGCGCGTGTCGGTGCTGCCTTGTAAGTTATGCCCAGCGCAGCTGCTGCCTCGCGTGTGCAACTGTTACAGCAAGCATTGACTCAGCAAATACCGCAGCGTGTTTCTTATATTTTTCGATGTTTTTCTTTATTGTCAACAACAGCATAACGGTATAGCTCACAAGTCTGACACAGCACCTACTGCACCCACTTGTGCCCCTGCCATCTCCCTCACAGATGCGTGACCCCCAGGACCGCCCCCACAATGCATTGGACATCCTCATCCCCAAGGGACCCACCCGCCCAGTGGCCCACTTCTTCAAGTTCCCATGGGACAAGAAGGCGGACAAGGCGGTGTGGCGCGGCACCAAGTGGTGTGACGAGGGAATGCCGCAGGATGTGGTGAGCACTGAGCAGGGTTCAAACACCCGGCTCGCCACATTCCGGCTGGTTGGATGGGATGGGGGCATTCACTGCACGGGAGCACAGCATACCTCTGTGTCATGCTCCAGAAACTGGCCACTGTGTGAGTCATGCAGCTCTGTAGCAACACCTGGTCAGGGTATGACATTTCCTATGGAAGCGAGCGTGTCATGCATGCTCTGTCGCAGGGATGGTCATGCCGATGGGAGCACTGTGCTGCTGCCTGCCTACCGGCATGTGGAGAAATCAAACCACATTACGCATCAACCAAGCACGCTGACATGATGTGCAGATCAAGGCATGTGCACGCTACTACCTGGGTGACCTGTGGCAAAACAGCTCGTTGGCTCGCGAGCTGATTGACTTTGGGTACGCGCGAAACGAGTGAGTGTGGGGCGAGAGCGCTGAACTCAGTGGACAGGCTGGCGGTGGACCCCCCAGAATGCAGGTGTACGTCACAGATCACACCCGCACCTGCCGTACGGGTTGCGGTATGCCCATTGAGGGAAGAGAGCCGTTGCAGAGAAACTGCTACTGGTTGTTCGCACTCAACCATTGATTATGGGTTCATGACACGTACAGGTACGTGGATCCAATCGAGGTCGTTCCCCACATGGATCACCGGGATTTCGCGCGGTGAGTACTGCACGGAGGGGGATGCAGAAATACTTGTGATGCGCTGTGTGCGTACTATCATTTAATTGTATCGAGGGTGATGCTCGCTGCACACGATGCCACTGCCTTGGCATGCACTGATGACTGATGATGTCAGCAACGGTGTCCGTGCCTGCTGCAGATTCAAGTTCAACATCCACTTGGACGGGTATGGTGCGTCCTATCGGCTGGCAAAGCTGATGTGTATGAACAGCGTGGTACTCAAGGAAGAGAGCTACCTTGGAGAGTACTTCTACAGGTCCCTGAAGGAGTACGAGCACTACATCCCCATCTTCAAGTGAGGGGCAAGGGGCTCCTGGTCAAAGCTCGTTAACAGCTAGTGGCCTGGACAGGCACAATGTGGAGGCATGTGTTCAGATCAGGAACGCAACTGCAGTTGTGACCACCAGAGAGGCATGGCTAAACAGACCCTTTGTCAATCTTGTGGCCCCACTAGTCCCACAGCAGTGCTGAAGCTTCCCAGCTGTCGGTGCTGTTTCACAGGCACAATGCAACCGACATCTTAGACATCATTCAGGACTGGAGCAAGCCGGAGCGGCTGCCGCAGCTGCAGCACATCTCGCGGAATGCTAACGAGTTTGTAGCCAAGTGAGCGGGCACCAAGTGGGAAGCGCACACTGTGTTGCCTCGGTGATGCTGCTGCGCACTATGCTGCTCTGTCAGTTCTCTGTCAGCCTTGTCAAGGCTGACAGCCGGGGTTCTGTCAAGACCTGGTTGGCTGGAATGCCTAGCACATGGTCGCTGGTAAGACGTGCGAATGCATGCGGTGCACACTCTCTGCAGGTACTGCTGCCCCCGAGCACGCATGCTGTATTGGCGCCGTGTGCTTGTGGAGTATCGCAAGCTCTTCCCAGACATGGGCGCAGCCATCCAGAGCCGATATTGGCCCATGGTGCAGGCCAAGATCAAGAGGATCGGGCCCCTCCCAGAACTGTGTGTGGAGTGGAGAGGCTTCAAAGAGCCATGCAGCATGCAAGCAAGCAACTGAGTCGTAAACAGCGCACAGCCCAATGCAGGCATGTTCTGCGCCTGTGTTTGCATGCTGGTCTGCGTGGTGCTTATGTGCCTACCATGCGTCGCATGCGACCAACCAAGATTCCGCAATTCCACAAGCACAGAGCAGCCACTGAGGCAGTCATACATAGCAATAGAATTGCTGTGTTTCATCCTGACAATTCATGCACTCGGATTGGTTGGGCTTATGACAGTGCCTGCAACACCTGGAACACTGAGAGTAAGGACTGAGAGAGTCACGCAGAGGCGTTTCATCCCATTCCATTTTTTATGACAACCATGAGGTTCAAGTGTAATAACGGATGGCATGGCGCTTGCTGCCGCAGAGTCTGTGTCTTGTGGGTCATAGGTGCTCGCCCTTTCCATCCACCTGATCAGCAGTCTTTTTTGGTGGAAGGGCTGGGAAGGGTGTGGGGTTTGCCATGGCTGATTTCCACCAGAGTATTCATGGCAGTACCAAGATATGGCCACCCACCCTTAGGACATGTGCAGGGCGAAGTGCTCATGCTTGACATGCAAAAAATGAATGTGCGCCTTGTCCAGGCCCTACCCCACCCTTGGGACATGCTTGGCCCTCGCCTGTCACTGTGGCTGATGCAGCATGCACGACCGCCCGCTTGCACCTGCTCAAGGTGTCCTACTCGTCTGACACGAGTCGGACAAGTGGGCCCCAGCTCCAGGCCATTCAGCTGCCTTCCTTTGCAAAGCAAAACAGCAGTATATAGCCCTAATGATCATGCTACAAGTGGCTGGCCGGTCTTCAAATCAATGCAGAGCCTGGTCATGTACTGCTCTTGGGCACCATGGGATCTGTGCCTACCTCTCAAAAAGCCCTGTGTGCTGCCACTCCTCTACCTGCTGAGGATAATCACGGATTAGCTTATGCGCTCTCGCCTGCTTCGGACAGTACCGGGCTGCTGTTGTGCACGTGTGCCGCACTCACGAGCCCCACTAGCTGACGAGTCTTAGGTGGTGGCGGTGGCCACGCGCGCCCCTTTTCCCGCTTACAGGAAAAATGGGGTGAGGTCACTGCTTCTTCCCCTACCGACCATAGCGACGCCTCCAGGCGACCTCCACGCGTTCTTTATCTTATCTTGTATACATTCATTTATCTTATGAATCTCGTCATTACATTACAATGCAAGCGATGAAGCATCATGATCAGGATTAGCAGGGCTTGGGGCGATGGTGGGATGGCAGCAGTTGCTCCTGCTGGCACTTGCCCTCTTCTTTTGTCTCTGCTCATCAGCACGTGAGCTGGCATGTGCAAAATGCCGGCGTGTGCCGCCTACGCCGCTACCCCACCCTGTATTCAAGGTGAATCAGTCCTGGGTCAAATGTTCAACCACAGAGGAAGAGATGGAGCCGCTGTACAGGTGTGGGATGAAAGATGAGCAGCTAGGTCCGGGCTCGCATGCATTCAAGCATGCATGCATGTACGCACCTGAGGTTGTCTGGATGATGCCTGCTGCACAGGGAGAATCTCATGCCCGATGTCGCCCAGTGGCAGGGCATGCCATTGAACATGAGCCATATAGATGCGCTGAACGAAAAGTTCAAGGAGATTGACACAAAGCGGCTAATCCTGATCTACAACAACACTGTGAGTGCCTATGCCTGTGCCTATGCATGTTACCAATGTGGGTGGTTTGCCTGACGTGCACGTGTGCAATGCTGCCAGTGGTATACTCTCATGATCACGCAGCTGCCAGGATGGTGGGCTGCTTACACGTGGAGGTTGTGGTTGCAGCAACTAGCATGGTGCTGCGCAATTCTTGATGACGTGCGCTTGCATGTCCCCGATCGCATGCAGCTGTACATGCCTTTCAATGAGGAGCCAAGGTTGTGCAACGAGACATGCAACCGCTACATATTTGTGAGCCGCTCCAGCCTTGTGTGCCCTGTGGTTAACCGCCAGGCGCAGGGCACACTGTGCTGAGCCAGGTGGTGGCCTGTTCGCATACCTGCTTCTGCTGGCACACAGCACACACCAGTTCAGCAACTGCAGCATGGGTGTGTGATGCACCAAGGTCCATCAAACACATGACAGGCCACCATGGGGACTCGATTTCTAAACCAACCAGGTCTGTGCCAACACGGCAACACCCCTGTATGGTCAAACACAGGACGTAGTCAACGCATTTGGATTCTGGAACAACACAGCAAAGCACTACGGCCTGCAGTTCCCGAACGTCGTGTTCCCCCTGTCTGTAGCAGATGCCCACCGCTGCCACTCGGTGCACGACTGCTCCGCTCCATTCCTGTCCTTAGCAAAGAGGGTGCGTGTGTACATGTATGCTGCGCCCGCTGTGCTTTCAAGTAAGTAAGTAAGCAAGTAGCAGACGCTCCACCAAGGGCACCAACCAGATATGCGTACTGAGTTAAGTTGGGAAGAATGTATGTCCTACGCACGCCAGCGACTGCATGCCAAATGGCTGCTTGGTGGCAAACCTCTGTTGCCTCAGGCTGCAGTACCTTCCCCTCGACTCCGTGACAGGCTGGCACTGATACCAGCACTGAACTGACTTTAGACCTCCTCCTCCGCTGCCTGTGTCTAGATGGGTGACTCCAACCCACGGGACACGCACTTCAGCGCCAAGCCGAACATGGCCGTTGACATCCTCGTCCCTAAGGCCCCTTCACGTCCCCGAGCCAGCCTGTTCACCTTCCCTTGGGAACTGAAGTCGGACAAGGCATTCTGGCGAGGCACACGGTGGTGCGATGGCGGCGTGCCGCAGCGCATTGTGAGTGTTCAACAGACCTGTCGTCAGACTAGCCCATTTTATTGGCAGCATGTGCTACTGGGGACAGTCGCGCGGCCGGGGTGTGTCAACTTTGTACAAGCTCAGAGAGGGGGGGGTGAGAGGTGGAGCTGGAGCTGGAGCAAGGCACCAAGAGTTATCACCGGCCTGCAACGTCTTGCTCGGCGAGCCCTAACGACGTATAGCAAGCATATCATACAATTGCTCTATCATCTGTGTTATCACGGTACGGTATAACACGGTATTGGATAATATTGATTGCTCTGATCATTGCTCACACATGCGCATCACAGGTGGGCTGCAGCCGGTTCTATATGGGGGACCTAATGAAGAAGTACTCGCTGGCACGTGAGCTGGTTGACTTTGGATTCGCTGAAGGCTGGTACCAAGAGCCGGTGGATATCCACCCATTCGTGGACCATCAGCACTTTGCCAGGTGGGGGCCCGGGCAGCAGAGCGGTGATTGCGTGAATGCTGCACAGCGCACTGCTCAGTGGCAGCAACCTTTGCTATCCAGGGAAAGCATGCAGGCCAGTCCGTCACTGCTTGGGCTGGGAATACAGGCCAACCTTTGGCTCAGGATTTGAGTCAGAGCAGGTCAAGTGACACTGGGGGGTGCCAACGGGTCTTTTGATCATGCAGGTTCAAGTTCCTGCTTAACCTGGACGGATTCACAGCTGCCTATCGGCTGTCAAAGTTGCTGCTCATGAACAGTGTAGTGCTCAAGGAGGAGAGTATACGAGGGGAGTACTACTATAGGTCTCTCAGGGAGTACGAGCACTACATCCCCATCTTCAAGTGAGTCACATCTTGGTTCAAATGAGGGACTGAACTCGACGTTCAAGTGAGGGGGAGGGCAGGAAACATGGGCATTGGAAGTTATCACTGGTTGGGAGGAGGGTTGGGCGGTTGGCAGGAGGGTAGCAGGAAGCAGCAGTTGCTGCCGTTCAGCCTTGTTATGTATTTCATACTGAGCCGTGAGAAGGGTCTTGTTTCCATGATGACATAATGGGTGCGCCTGGGATGAACTGATTGTTCGCGCCTGCCCAGGTACAATGCAACGGACCTCTTCAACATCCTTCAGACATACAAGAAGCCGGAGCTACAAGCTGAGCTGCAGAGGATAGCACACAACGCCAACTCCTTCTCAGCAAAGTTAGTAGTGCATGGAAACCAGAGAGTTGCGTGGATGGGACAAACCAGGGGCGGGTGGGGGAGGTGTTTTGTGTGCAAGCTGGTCGCTGCAGCAGTGCATGTAGCTCAGCAGCAGGCCGGGAACTGATGGGCGCATGTGCATTACCCTGCTGACAAACACAGGTACTGCTGCCCCCGAGCGCGGATGTTGTACTGGCGGCGCGTGCTGCTAGAGTACCGCAAGCTTTTCTCGGACATGGACGAGGCCATTGAACAGAGATGGTGGCCTATGGTCCAGGAGAAGATCAAGAAGAATGGACCGCTGTGCAGCGGCCCTCAGCTCAAGCCAGTGCTGTGCTCGACACTGATGCATAGGAAACCATTGCATCAAAAGGGAAGAAGCGAACACAGATTGATGTAGAGCACGGATGCCGGGTGATTGAGGACATCATAAGTTATGAATGTGTGATTGTGTCATGAAAGTTTCCAAATGTACTGCACGGTACTGCACTGGAGATGCAGTACATCCTCACAAGTGGGCAGCATCTCAGCTGTGTTGTGTAGACATGCAAAGCTCATATGAAGTAGGCGTATGGAATTGGGCACTTGCATGTACAAGCTTGGTGTCCGAACTCAGCGGCTTGCTGGAACCGAATCCTCGATGCGTGTATAGATAAATTAGTTTGTGATGTGAAGCGGTGCATCTCGCAGGGATGGTGCGATCTTGCCTACAGATGGAAGCGGTACTGGTCATCCTGGTGCTTCTCGGGGTCAATACTAGAACCAATGGCGGATACCCAGTGAATCAGGACTGGCGAGTTCCAATTCCTGAGCTCGGCGTCAGGCTCACCCCAGTGCAGTGCAGCACCAAGGAATCCGAGATAGAGCAGGTCATCAAGTAAGCTGCAGCATACAGCAGCAGCAGTGATGGGCGTACCGTGCATGCATGGCAGACGTCGACAGGCATGCCATGCATGCTCATTGAGATGGTGCAGGGCCATGGCCATCATCACGGGCACAACAGCCGCCTGGTCCATATCCTTTACTACTGCATGCATGCAGAGAGAACTTGGAGCCAGACATCGCACTGTGGAAGGGCCAGGGTTTGACCATGGAGAGGATTGAGGCAGGAATCACAAGGTTCCCAGAAATCGACACCAGGCGTGTTGTGCTCATTTACCAGAACCGCTTCTACATGCCCTTCGAGAAGGACCCCCGCATCTGCAGCCAACCGTGCAGTCGTTACTTGGAGGTATGTGGGCGCTGTTGAACGAAGCTGCTTGTGTGGGTAAGGCTTGCATGCCAGGAGCTTTCAAGCCCAGCGGATCTTGGCTGATGATTTTCGCACCGCTGCATGCGCATTGCAGGATGCAGTCAACGCATTCAGGCAATGGAACGACACACTCCAGTTCCCGGTGCGCCGACGGCCCTTGCAGTGCTGCGTGCAAGGGCCCACACCGGCATGCAAGCTGATGCTCAGCCCCCCCTGCTCCTATGCTGCCTTGTGTTTCTCCTCTCCACCATCCACAATTGCTACATCTCCTTCTGCTTCAATGCAGAATGCGCTCTTAATCTTCAGCGTTGCAGACGCACAGCGGTGCACCGCGATCGACCCAGTTGCATGCCCTGCGCCCATCATCAGCTTTGCCAAGATCCTTAAACACAGAGACAGCCAAGCATACCCCGAAGCCCCAGACATCCTGGTGCCCAAGCTGCCCACCAAGCGGCTTGCGACCTATGCTACATTCCCATGGCAAATGAAGTCCAACAAAGCGTTCTGGCGAGGTGAGACTCCTGAAGAGATCAAATACAGGTGCAGCCGTTCCGTGGGTTGTGATGTGTGCCCCTGGAGGTACTGTACCGAAAATGACGGGTTAGCGTAGGGTTCAACAGTTGTATCAAGTGTCACATACCCCAAATGCTTGTGCTGCCAATGATGCTGCAGGCACACGGTGGTGTGACTGGGGCATGCTTCAAAAGCATGTCAAGTGCTCACGCTTCTACATGGCAGAGCTGATGAACAGCAGCTCAGCTGCACGGGAGATGATTGACTTTGGGTATGGGGCTGGGGACGCGACGACACCCATCTCACCCCATGTACCTAATCAGGAGGCTGCAAGGTAATGAACCTGCACCGTCACAGCCATGTCTGTCATATCGCTGATTAGGCATCACTTTTCCTGCTCCAGTGCACTTGTCACCAGCCTGCTGGTGTGTGTGGACCATAGGCTGCTTGCCCTGAGTAACCTGCTGTCTGCATGCGCACATGGCACCACAGGTTCAAGTTCATCCTTAACCTGGATGGCTTCACAGCTGCCTATAGGCTTTCAAAGTTGCTGCTCATGAACAGTGTGGTGCTCAAGGAGGAGAGTATACGAGGGGAGTACTACTATAGGTCTCTCAGGGAGTACGAGCACTACATCCCCATCTTCAAGTGAGTGGCAAGGGCCCCTAGTCAGCGGGTCCAGATGTTTTCAAAACCTAAAGCTAGTGCCTAGCCTGACGCACTACACGACAAGACCCATCCTTGATTTGCCTCAGCTGCAGTGATGCTTCAGGGGCCCCACACTCTCTGTTTGCGTGTACCTGTGCCTGCGCCCCGCATCCATGCGCAGGCACAACGCGACCGACATCCTTGATGTGCTGCGCGAGTGGCGGCAGCCAGAGCGCGACAAGGAGCTCATGCACATCGTGCGCAACGCCAACAAGTTCTCAGCCACGTGAGCATGCTGGAGAGGCTGATGCTGCATACGATTGTCTGCTGTGCTGATTCCGATCGGCCCGCTTGAGGCGGCCCAGCCATCTTAGATAACAAAAGCATTACCCTGCACTCCACCACGGCAGCGTGCACACTGCACGGTCTGCTCATGTCAATGTGACGATGCAACTCTGCGTCGGACCCCGGCCCTGTGCTGTGCTGCCCGCCCGTACAGGTACTGCTGCCCGCAGGCGCGCATGTTGTACTGGCGGCGCTTCCTGCAAGAGTACCGGCAGCTCATCCCCGACATGGACGCAGCCATTGAGGCCAAGTGGTGGCCCATGGTCAAGGCCAAGCTGGACAGGCTAGCCACCAGCAAGTTTTGCAACAAGGGGAATGGAGAGTATGTGCCGTGCGTTTACTTGGAGCCTCCAGCTGCGTAGCGTTGATGACCTGGGCTAGAGCAGGATGGGTGGCTCATGGGTTGCCAGCAGCCACAGAGGAGTGCTTCATTGTTTGTTCATCCATTCTTTACTTGTTCTGCCATGTCTGGCATTGTCTCTCAGGGGCGCCTGATGCAATACGCTGCACACACGGCCTCCCACAGCTGCAACAAATAACGAAGCAGAGGACCTGAGCAACATTTGTGTGTGTCAGCTAACTGGCCAATTGGCTGTTGCATATGGTCTGTTCAGACCCTGCAAGTTTTTAGCGTCTGTGGCGCGTGAACAGTGCAAGTGTTTGCACCTACCACTGCCGGCGGTCCACTTGTGCCGTGTTGCCCGGCAACTGACACCGGCGGCTGGAAGCGGCCTTTAAACGCAGCCATCAGTGCAGCCTTGGCACGCAAGCCTGTGCCTTGGCCAGCCATCACGACACCACCACCATCTTCCCCTCCCATCTCAGCCAGCAGGTCTGCCACAGCGGCCTGGATGCGCCCTTCTGGGCCTTGGCCTGCCAGGTGGAAGCCACCCGCCACACCTGTGGGCCAGGAAACTCAGTTAAAAAGCACGAAGAGAACAAATGTGCGCCGGATGATGTGCAGCACCTAATGTGCACGGCATGACGATGCCACAGCACCTGTGAAGGCGCAAAGCAGTGCATGTACCTTAGCACGCAACCTTACAGCATGGCATAGCAGCATAGCATTTCATGTCTGTTAGCGGAGCTACAGTCATGTTAGAATGTGAACGGATCACCAGATGCAGGCATGGTCCGTCCGAATCCATGCTGTGTACCGTTCATGTATATACTGCACTTCTGCCCACAATGTCGGAACCGTTTGTATGCCCGATGAATGTCCGGGTTTGATGCACCTAGATGAACGAAAGATCACGCTGCTTGGTAAGCAGCCGCATGTTCGATGTGCGAGTGCAGGGCCACACAAAGAGAACTTGTCGAATTGGTCACATGTTGGACGCCCGTACATTCCCTGCCCAACCTCGAGTATGCAAATTATGCAGCTCTACAGTATCAGTGGTAAGATGTGAAGTGGAGGCATAGACCGCGATCTTGGGCCGCTCCGAGACAGGCGGTACAACATGCTAGTCCTTCTGGTGTTGTTTGGTCTTAGCGCTGGGATTAATGGGGGCTACCTAGTGAATCAGAATTGGAGCAGTCCACACCCTGAGCGTGGTGTCAGGCTAACCCCAGTGCAGTGCAGCAGCAAGGAAGCAGAAATTGAGCTCATAATCAGGTAAGCCTTGCAATGCATTACTGGACCCTGGTGGAAAAGCACACAAGCATGTGTGCCTCGGCATGAGTGAGCATGTCATGCAAATCACGCAATGTGCTTGGCATCTGAATTGTAGGGAGAACCTGGAGCCAGACATTGCACGCTGGCGAGACCAGAAGCTGACCATGGAAAGGATCGAGGCAGGAATCATCAAGTTTCCAGAAATTGACACGCGGCGTGTCGTGCTCATGTACCAAAACCGCTTCTACATGCCTTTTGAGAAGGACCCCCGCATCTGCAGCCAGCCGTGCAATCGGTACTTGGAGGTGAGCTAGGAGCGTGCTGGTACAGCTGGGCATTACAGGGTCATGGGGCCCAACATGTCGCAGAACACACAGTATCCTATCGATCACGCTGCCATGTCCAGGGTGTCTTATGCGATTGGTCATGCTTGCAGCCAGCAACATGTTCTGCATCCACAGCAACAGCACCCGGCATGCAGAATAAGTGCTGCTTCACTGCATAACGTGAGCAGACGGTTTAACACACTGTTTGCATCACAGGATGCGGTGCGCGCGTTCAGGCAATGGAACGTCACCATCCAGTTTCTGGTACGGCACGCTACCACCACATCTGTCATTGCCTCTGCTGCTGCTGCGGCAACAGTACCCTGATAAGCATCCATCATCTCTAATGTTGCTGGTACGGCTATATCCAGCTGCGACCGCCCTGCCTTAGTTTCATGTCCCCCGCCGCAGAACGCGCTCTTCATCTTCAGCGTTGCAGACACACAGCGGTGCGGGCGGATGGACCCAGTTGCATGCCCTGCGCCCATCATCAGCTTTGCCAAGATCCTGAATCACAGAGACAGCCAGACATATCCCCAGGCACCAGACATCCTGGTGCCCAAGCTGCCCACCAAGCGGCTTGCGACCTATGCTACATTCCCATGGCAAATGAAGTCCAACAAAGCGTTCTGGCGAGGTGAGGGTGCAAGTGCATGATCTGTGTATGCTCTGGTGTAGCTGATGCCTTGATGGCATTGAATTGCTTACAATCCTTACATCCACGTGGATCCGTTTGTTTTGTGGGGTGATACATTGCTCCGTCATGCGGATGTGTCTCGCTGTCATGTGATAAGCTGTGTTATTATCTTACTAGTATTCGCTCTGGATTTTCTAGTTGATGGGCTTCAGCAAGCAGACGACACGCCGTGTTATTATCATTAGTATTATTCGCTCTGTCGTGTGTGTCGTGCAGGTACTCGATGGTGTGACTGGGGCATGCTCCAGTACCATGTCAACTGCTCACGCTTCTACATGGGAGAGCTGATGAACAGCAGCTCAGCTGCACGAGAGATGATAGACTTTGGGTATGGGGCTGGGGACGAGACAACACCCATCTCTCCTTACGTACCCAATCAGGAGGCTGCAAGGTGATTGTGCCAGTTCGGTGCACCATACTCCACCCAAGTACTCCACCCTTCATCACAGGCCTCCTGGGCCGATTTAAAGGATCAAAAGCCTGAAACTGTTTGCCTTGCGCTGGCCAGCACTTACATTATGACGCTTGCCAATGTACAACAACAGGTTCAAGTTCCTGCTGAACCTGGACGGCTTCACAGCTGCCTATCGGCTATCAAAGCTGCTGCTCATGAACAGTGTAGTGCTCAAGGAGGAAAGCTTCAGGGGAGAGTACTACTACAGGTCCCTCAGGGAGTACGAGCACTACATCCCCATCTTCAAGTCAGTCATCATCTTGGTTCAAGTTGATGCTAACCATGCATGTGCTTGCTGCATTGCTGACATCCATGGCGGTCTTGCACCGGCCTGCCCCAACCATCATGCGCAGGCACAGTGCGACCGACATCCTAGATGTGCTGCGCGAGTGGCGGCAGCCGGAGCGCAACAAGGAGCTCATGCACATCGTGCGCAACGCCAACAAATTCTCAGCCACGTGAGTACAGTGTGCAAGAGGTATCATGCTGGTTAGTCAGCCTTGACTTGTTACAGCGGTTCCCGTTAGACGAGGTGCTGCGACTCCTGTTTAAAAGCCGCAGGCTTTGAATGCTATTCCATCCGTTGCACGTGGCCCAGTTCCTGTGGTAGTGGGTGCTTGACTCTGCAGCCATGGGCCGCCACGATGCGCTCGTGTGACGATGCAAGTCTGCATGAGACCCCGGCCCTGTGCTGTGCTGCCCGCCCGTACAGGTACTGCTGCCCGCAGGCGCGCATGTTGTACTGGCGGCGCTTCCTGCAAGAGTACCGGCAGCTCATCCCCGACATGGACGCAGCCATTGAGGCCAAGTGGTGGCCCATGGTCAAGGCCAAGCTGGACGAAATTGGGGCCGCTATGTGAGCTGTCATGGACAGCTGTGACCTTCGCACCGTGCTCAAAATGACCCTGATGGCGACATCAAGCCTGTGTAGCCAGCAGTTCACGCCAACGACAGGCATCGCAGACTTTGCAGAATGAGCACAGTTAAGCGACTGATGTACTTTGTACTTTGCAATACATACACGGGATCGAGGCACTGTTGAAGTCATGAATGGCTTGATCCATCCGCAATCGCATCACAACGGTTGCAGGGCAAGTGATTGGAGATTGTCAACATACTCTTCGTTGGGTTCGTCGATTACTAAGTTCTTGCAACGAGCATTTGTATATAATAAGAAACAATAAAGCCATGTGATATTATCCAGCTTCGCGATCCGCGGAGCGCCGATGGCGAGGTCACAGCAGCTACTGGAGCTGGTGGTATGGCTCTGCATGGCCAGCTGCCCTTCGGCGATTGTTCGCACGAACCTCAACTGGACCAAGCCCCACCCAGAGCTTCCCACAGCAAAGTCCAGGGTCCGCTGCAATGTGTCCTTGGCTGACCTTGAGCTCATTTTCAGGTACGCTATGGACTTGTGCTGTTGACTTGCAGGCACGCGTGCGTTTGTCATGCACGCACATGTGACCGTGGCTGACTGCGGCATACATCATGTGCATCCTGGAGGACGCATGCTGACATGGGTCGCCTTTGCTTTGGCTGCCATGCATGCGCCCATGCCTGCGTGTCATGCAGGGAGAACCTGGAGCCAGACGTTGCAGTGTGGCGCAATGAGGGGCTGAACATGGCGCGGCTTGAAGAGGGTATCAAGCTGAACCCTGACGTTGACATCCGCCGAGTCTCACTGTTCTACAACAGCAGCGTAAGCATCTTCATGATACAGCCACGAGGGCAAGGGGAGTGTGAGGGGGGCTATCACTCGGGCTGCACTGGCAGCACGCGACGTGCCAGGCGCCAGTGATGCTGGACAACAGCTGTGCTGCTTTGAGCCTGCCATGGGAGCTTAGCAGCTTACGCAATAGCCCCATTACAACAACAGCCTCCTGGCCATACTTCACCTTCACACACCTGAGCTCTTCACCTTCACCTTCCCCATACCCGAACCCAAAACCCTGCCTCGCCATCGACCCAACGCAGTTCTACATGGTCTATGAGAAGGACCCGCGCATCTGTAGCCAGCCATGCAATAACTATCTGATGGTGGGTTTGCAGCACAGTTTCTGACAGTGGGCCTGCAGCCAATAGATGGCAGGTGCCAGTCATCACATAGCCAAGCAGGCTCAGGTTGGATGCAAGGCTGATCATGTTTCTACAAAGCTGGTTAGCATGGCTGGCTGCATGCCTGCCTATGCTAGCTCTCAGTCTGACCCACAGTGGGTTCAAGAACTTTGATCCATGATGCTTGCTTGCAGGATGCGGCACGGGCATTTGCAACGTGGAAGGAGGCTGGGCTTCAGTTCCCAAACGCCCTCTTCATTTTCTCCATGAGTGACACACACCACTGTGACAAGTACGCAACAACGCACGGGACGGGCTGTTGCTCTGGCCCTGCTGTGTTGGGTAGCATCACGCTAGTGCTGCCTGATGCGGCTCAGTCGGATCCGTGCCAACACATGTCTGCAGAATGGACCGGAACAAGTGCCCTGCGCCCATTCTGTCCCCCGCCAAGATTGTGGGTCCTTCTGGTCATGAGTTGCGTGGTGCTGGTGGGCCTATGGGAGTGTGCCGTGCTGTGTGTGCGTGCAGCGCGTGGTTGCTGCTTTAGTGGGGCTGGCTGGCTGCAATGTATCCACGGCTACCTGTTAATGCACGAACACCGCATGTTTGGTACTGTACATCAACCCAGATCAACCACCGGGATCGCATCAAGTACCCAACATCACCAGACATCCTGATTCCCAAGTCCCCTACCAAGCCATTTGCGCATTTCGTCATGTTTCCATGGCGAGAGAAGTCGGACAAGGCGTTCTGGCGAGGTGTGTGCCATACGCAGCGGGCCTGTGTGGTATGGCTTGTGGTGAATCAAGCAACACAGTTGTCTGACAAGGGTTCAGATGCATCATTTTGGTGCACAAGCTGATGTACAGATGTGGGTACATAGCGCTGCACTTCCTGCCACTGGGCCCTGCAAAAGACAAGTCGGATGGTGCCCTCGGATGACGCCCCTGTACTGCTCATGCTGTCATGGTTATACATGTTATGGCAGGCACTCGATGGTGTGATTGGGGCTTGGACCAGTACCATGTGGGCTGCAGCCGGTTCTACATGGCAGAGCTGATGAACAGCAGCTCAGCTGCACGGGAGATGATTGACTTTGGGTACTCTGCGGGTGACGAAGCCACCCCTATCTCACCCTATGTCAACGGAGATGAGTTTGCAAGGTGTGGCAGTAAAAGCACGACAGAGTTTGTGCACACGTAAACAGCAGTCGCTTGTTGTGGGTGCGCATCTTTTGATCTTTACAAGACGGCCAGGAAGGACCGGAGCATTGCTGCACGGGTGGTTGGCGTGCTATGGGTGGCGTGCAATGGGCGGCTGCATGCAGGTTCAAGTTCCTGCTGAACCTGGACGGCTTCACGGCTGCCTATCGGCTGTCAAAGTTGCTGCTCATGAACAGTGTAGTGCTCAAGGAGGAAAGCTTCAGGGGAGAATACTACTACAGGTCTCTCAGGGAGTACGAGCACTACATCCCCACCTTCAAGTGAGGGGCAGCACATGCAGCAGTAAAAATGTGCAGCTTGTAACACTAGGCAAGTCACATAAATGGCATAAATGCTTGGCGATGGCATGCGTACGTTGTGCTTGCTTCCTGCGAGATGGATACCATCGTGAGGGATCTGCCATGGGATGCCATAACTTCATAAATGCATATGAATACATGTGCTGTGGTCGCGCGTACTGCAGGCACAACAAGACAGACATTCTGGATGTGATCCGCGAGTACAGGAAGCCTGAGCGGCAAAAAGATCTCATGAAGATCATGCGCGCAGCTAACCGGTTCTCAGCACGGTACGTGGCACGCTTGCTTTACATAATTTCAGCTGCCGTGCTCTGGTGGCTGCAGTGCTCTGGTACCATGCTGCTTTGCATCACATGCACCGAGGACAATGGCCTGCATGGCCAGGAACGGCCTGCAACCTGCCTGTGCCATGGGTAAGCCCTGCATCCAGGCAGCCACTCTTGATCAGGTAGGGCTGTCACTCTCTGTCGATGTATGCAGGTACTGCTGTCCACAGGCACGCATGCTGTACTGGGTCAAGGCACTACAGGAGTACAAAAGCCTGTTCCCGGACATGGACACAGCCATTGAGACCAAGTGGTGGCCCGTGGTCAAGGCCAAGGTTGATGCTATTGGACCCTTGTGCAAGCACAAAGACCCCGGGTTGGGGCTGGTGCCATGCAAAAGCGTGGCAAGGAAAGCTCCAGGGGCAGAGTGATGCGATGAGATGCATCGGCTTGTATTATGTAAAGTCATCCCTCCTCTTGGACATAAAATTCAGCAGGGGGGTTTTAGTAGGGTTTGGAGGTTTTTTCCGTTGGTTCCTAAATCCGCCAACGAAAACGCCAATGCATCCGATCAAGCAATCTACGCTTTTTTAAAGCCCATGATGGGGTAGATACTCTAGCATGCCCAGTGCCCACGCATACTTATAAGACGTGCGCTGGCCTTCAGACGGCGATACTAGATGATTAATTACGTTACCCGGGCGCGCATCTCGGCATGCAGAGGTCTCTTCTGCTAGGTATTGGGGTTAGGCCGGCCTGGCCATGCTGCTGCCTCAGGTGCAGCACACAGTGAACAACTGCACATATCTGCACATGACCACGTATGTGCTACAGGGCCCATGCAAGAGGGCACGGCTCGTGCATTAGCCTTCCCTTGCTGCACAGTGTGCATGATAGCACGCTAGCGCGTCCGGCCGTGTCAAACCTGTTTCAATGGTCGGCGTGCAGGTGCATGGTGCAATACGGCACAGCCCATGGCACCCGCCACAGCAGGTACAGTATACCAGATGGGGGCAGGGTCCGCCACAAACACAGCTCTCCTGGCATGCATGGTCCTGCTGGTGGGCACCAGCACGCTGTGCCATGCAGCAGAAGGTGTGCAGCATCCTACGACTGCCCCCCAGCTGCCTGCACAAACTGAGCTGCCGGCTGTCAAGCTGAGCCCCTCTACCGTGAACGCCATTCCCTTGAGGCCTTCGAGGCACCGGTTGGCAGCGACGGCCGATCAACAACAAGATGATGGGAGCCCCTGCAATGCAACTGCTTGCAAGCCCGGCTTTTATCTTGATGCAGCGAAGCAGCCCCGAGCCTGTGATCCTTATTGTGCTACGTGTGATGGGACAGCGGAGCACTGTGTGACTTGCAACCCAGGGCGCTTCCAGGTGAGCTCATGCCTGCTCCATGGGTGGCATGAAGCAGGCCTACCTCCAGTTGTGCGCTGCATGCTCGCTGCTGCCTGCTGGCCCAGCTTGGCTTTCTTCACCAGCTGTGAATGAACCTGCGTGCAGCAGCCATTGCAGAACTTTGCACATTTTATGACGATGCGCATTCCCACATCTTGCAGGAGGGTGACGTACCCGAGCCGGCTCCTGGAGCTGGGTGGCGGCCTTTCCATGATCCTGCATGGGTGCCCCTCTCGGCAGCTCAGACGTTCCCTGCAGCGCCCTGGGGTGCAGCCCTTGTGGTAGCTCTGCGGCACGAGCAGAAGGGACACATGGCCAGCAAGAGGCATCACATCTGGCACTGTGGGCTGCTGGCATTCCACCAGTTCATCGCCCGATATGCTGTTGCAAGGGCGTTGGCGGATCGTTTTGGCCAAGCAGCACCCATGCCACCACCTGATACCGCCATTAATGCAACTGCTGGGGACACGGCAGCATCAGCTGCCAGCAGGCCAGCAGCAGCACCATGTGAGGTGCTGGGGCAGGTGGTGCTGGTTGACAACCGGCCGAATATCTGGGCAGTGATGACACTCCTCGTCACGCTGGATAACCTCCAAGGCGGTGGGGCATGGCAGCCCATCGTGTTCACCTCTCACCATGTAGCCCACTTCTATAGGACCATGCTGCCAGCTGGAGCAGGAGTTCGCGTGGAGCAGTTGCATGAGCTAGATGTGGTGCCCTTCACAATTGAAGCATATAACAAGCTGCTCACCTCGTCTTCGTTCTGGCTGCGCGTGCCAGGGCCACGTGCCCTGGTGACACAAGATGATGGGGTCATTTTAAGGCCTGGCCTGGAGCAGGATGCTGAGCTCATGGCAGCCGGGTATGTGGCCAGTTGATCACGATCTCAAGGCCATGATGGGAGGAAACGACAACATGGTTGGCAATGGGGTTTTGTCCCTGCGGTCCGTGGCCCTGATGCGCGCCATCTGCGCAACCAGAGAGAGAAAGCCACTCCCAGCCGTGCCAAGCACAACAGAGAGGCTAGAATTCGAGGACTTGTACTTTGCACGCAATGCACGTGAGCTGGGGTGGCACATGGGCGCAAATGCAACATTCGCACAAACAGCCGCACGTTTCGCAGTGGAAACAAGGATTCCTCCACCTATCCCGTTTGGGCTGCATAAAGCATGGCGGTGGATTCCACGTGAGGAGTTTGCAGGGCTGATCGTGGATGCACTGGTGCAGGCTGCGGCAAGGTCCAAGGTAGGGTAGGCTGTGTGTGCTGGTGCTGTTGGTGCGTGCATGCTAGTTGCTCTGTTGGAGGTGGAGGGTGGGTGGGAGTGAGTGCGTGTGCAGGTGTTTGCAGGGATCAGGGACACAGCTGCTTGTTCTGCGCTGAAATTCAAGTTGTACGCGAATGGACCACAGCGTAAGACGGTTGACGAATGCGCGAATCAGCTGCACGCCACTGGAAACAAAGCATTTATATCAAGCATAAGCGGCCAAAGGACATCACGCAGAGGCCAAACAGTGATCGACACCTGATGGCCTGTAAGGGATGAAGGGATGCACATCAACACAAGTTATCTGTAAATACCACATACTCTTGGGGAACCAAAATTCGGCAGGTGGGTTTCAGGTAGGGTTTGGAGGTTAGCACGTGTTAGCGCGCGAGAGAGCACACCATTTATCACTGAAAGCAATTGGGTGAACCTGACCTTGCTCAGGAGGGGTGCCCCTAGAAAATGTACGCCAGCACGCATACATCCAGGGGCACTGACGCGTGTGGTCATGATTCAGAGACTCAAAATGTATACTAGTAACTAATGTGCGCCACCGAGCGTGCTGAAGACTCTTCTGCCAGGTATGGAGAACTCACTCTGCCTCGGACGCACCACCTACCCCCTGCACATCAAAAAGCACACATGGCTATGTCCTGCAGGGCCCATGATAGAGGGCCGCACCCTTCCTTAATCTGGCCCTTGCTTACAGTAGCAGGCAGCACACGCCACCTGGGGTGTGTGTGCCTCGGAACGTGCTGAACCACAATCATGCTGTGCAAACACATGTGCAGCCGTGGCCGAGGCGGCATTGCGTGCCCGATCCGTCATAGCAGCTGGGCACTGCGGGGGATGGCAGGGTCCGGCACAAGCACAGCTCTATTGGTTTGCATGATCCTGCTGGTGGGCCCCATCATGCTGTGCCACACAGCAGCAGGTGTGCAGCTCCCCACAACTGCCCCCCAGGCGCCTGCACACACCCAGCTGCCAGCAGCCAGGCTGGGCCCCTATACCAAGTCAGCAGCACCTTCTAGACGACTACTGTTCAGAGCAGCTCAGGACCCTCTCCTTGAGGACACTAACAGTGTGACATCATCGCTGATAGAGGGCAGTACAGCTGCCGGAACCCAACATGACCTGGAGGCGGGGGCAGCAGCAATTCGAAATGAGGAACCTGACGAGAACAGCAGTACCGATGTGAGTATGTCTCTATGTCTGGACTTGCCACGCCAATAATCTACAGCTACAGCTATACCATTAACGCAGCTGGCAGCTGCCCGCTCAAATCCCTCGATGGTCTGGACTTTCTCGGTATCCAAGGTAGTTCAGCGCTCCTCCCTTTGCATGATCAGTGTCATACGTAACCATTCTGTTGTTTTTGGTCGCTGCGCATGCGGAATGCAGCTGATGCCAGGCACCACCAGCTCTGCCCTGGCGGCCAATGAGCAGACAGATGATGAGAGCCCTTGCACTGCAACTGCTTGCAAGCCTGGCTTTTATCTCGATGCAGCCAAGCAGCCCCAAGCCTGTGATGCTCATTGTGCCATCTGTGATGGGACAGCGGATCACTGTGTGACCTGTTTACCAGGGCCCTTCCAGGTGAGATCCCTCAGACTGCATGGTCCTTGGCTTGCATGCCGATAAGTTACATCAGCACTCCGATTGTCAACGCGATCGAGATAGGTACACCACCACTGGTCTGGCAGACTGAACCCTGCACACATGCCATGGCAACAGCAGACCTGTGTGCTCTTCCTCATCCACAGGAGGGTGACGTACCCGAGCCGGCTCCTGGAGCTGGGTGGCGGCCTTTCCATGATCCTGCATGGGTGCCCCTCTCGGCAGCTCAGACGTTCCCTGCAGCGCCCTGGGGTGCAGCCCTTGTGGTAGCTCTGCGGCACGAGCAGAAGGGACACATGGCCAGCAAGAGGCATCACATCTGGCACTGTGGGCTGCTGGCATTCCACCAGTTCATCGCCCGATATGCTGTTGCAAGGGCGTTGGCGGATCGTTTTGGCCAAGCAGCACCCATGCCACCACCTGATACCGCCATTAATGCAACTGCTGGTGACACGGCAGCATCAGCTGCCAGCAGGCCAGCT
>BDCZ01000008.1:249668-315501 GCA_001662365.1 Chlamydomonas applanata | reverse complement strand
AACCGGCCGAATATCTGGGCAGTGATGACACTCCTCGTCACGCTGGATAACCTCCAAGGCGGTGGGGCATGGCAGCCCATCGTGTTCACCTCTCACCATGCAGCCCGCTTCTATAGGACCAGGCTGCCAGCTGGAGCAGGAGTTCGCGTGGAGCCGTTGCATGAGCTAGATGTGGTGCCCTTCACAATTGATGCATATAACAAGCTCCTCACCTCGTCTTCGTTCTGGCTGCGCGTGCCGGGGCCACGTGCCCTGGTAATCCAGGACGATGGGGCTATTGTGAGGCCTGGCCTGGAGCAGGATGCTGAGCTCATGGCAGCCGGGTATGTGGGGGCCCCTTGGGCTGATATTGACGGGATCAAGTGGCTAAAAGCGATGCTGGGCGGAGCCAACAACTTGGTTGGCAATGGGGGGGTGTCACTTCGGTCCGTGCCCCTCATGCGTGCCATCTGCGCAACCAGGAAGCCCGGACCGCATTGGAATGGGCAGCAGGAGAATGAGGACGTGTACTTTGCACGCAATGCACGTGAGCTGGGGTGGCACATGGGCGCAAATGCCACGAATGCACTGACGGCGGCACGCTTCTCAGTAGAAATGCGTCTTCCACCACCTGTTGCATTTGGGGTGCACAAGCCATGGTGGTACGTGTCGCAGGAGGGGTTTTCAGGGCTGATTGCGGATGCACTGGTGCAGGCTGCGGCAAGATCCGTGGTGGAGGCTAGGCAGGGTACGGCGTAGGCCTGATTATTGTGTGATATTCTATGCTGAAACGTTGAGACCTGCGCGCTCGTCTTAGTGTGGTGTGCATGTGCGTGCTGTGCTGTACATGTTGGCGGGGTGAAACGTGGAGCTGCACTGCGGCAGACACAGTGCTCATTGTTGGGGTGAAGATGCCGTCGTGTTCTTAACAAAAAGGTATTTGAACGGACCAACCAGTGCGGTTGAGTGCGGACTAGTGGGTCCCGGGCCTGATGATCGTCCTGCCCGCCCCGCATACGGCCTGCCCGTCCGTCACCGTATGGCCTGGGTGCCCTGTGGCATCAGCGTGTTGCTGTTGACCACGGGTGGTGTGTCGGCCAGCTGTTAACCATTACGGTGCTCGCTTCCAACAGGGTGCTAGGTGCTGTAGTGGGGCGGCTCCCGGTAATTCAGGCTGGCTTGGTCCTCTAGTGCTTGTGTTTAGATAACGACTGTCTGGCTCCGGCATGCAGACACATCTGTGACACGCCTGTTATCATTGTGTGAATGATCTCAGGAATGATCTGGCTATTATTACTAATGCGGTTGAGTTGAGTGCTGGCAGGTTCCAGGGTTGTTGTGCAACCAGCTGGCCTTTTGAAAATGAGCTTTCACACTTGAAGACGGTGCAGGAAGAACAGACGGCTAGATGACAAGGCTTGGACGGCTCGGCTCTCGGTGGAGTTGCTTAGGGGAGGCTGATCCAGCACCAGCTGCTGCAGGGGTGCTTGCACAGTGGAGGCTGGCCACCTGGACAGAGACTAGCCTAGCACTAGAGAGAGCGGCTGTGAGGATGGCAGACGCGCTTGCACAACGGCTGGCAGAGGCGTCACGCTCTCATCGAGGTATTTGAAGGGACCTTAGCGGTGGAGTTAGGTGCTGGCCACGTATACTGAGTAATGAGCGCATGAGTGCTGTAATCCTTTATTTATCAAAAATGCAGGCCCTTCATACACGCATCGGTGGGCGAGGCCCAACCTCAGGCTTCAGGCCAGCTGCACCACGGACGCACCGTCAGGTCCTTCCTGTTTGTAGCACGAGCGCATCAGACAATGTAATCGTGGTTGAGGCAGAGGCAGTGCCCACAAGCGAGATCCCATCTGAGGCCGAGGCACCAGCGAGGAGCTCCCCAGCGGCAGCAGCAACGCAGCAGGCCGATCGGCCGCTCAGCCCTGAGCTGGAGTATTCTACACAGAGTGAGTCTTGTTGAACATTGGTGGCACGTCTGTGGCCAGAACATGGTGCCCATGCAGGCACAGGAATGTGGAGCATGCAGCTGCCGTTTGCGAACAGTAAAGCATGCTGTCTGACCTCTCTGGAATGGCTCCGCATGCCACTGCAGGGTCTGCCAGCACGTCCGGCCGCCCCTTCTTCCCAGTCGTTGACCCACAGACCCTGCTCAAGGCTGTGTTTGGAGAAGGCTCGGAGATGCCAGCATTCCTGCAAGGGCTGGAGAAGCTCGGCTCGCTTGGCACACCTGTTATGTACCGGCCACGCGTGCAGCGCAAGCCTGGATCCCTAGACCCAGCGACCCTGCCCCTCCTGTTGTACCTCCCTGGTATCGACGGCACAGGTCTAGCAGCGTACCGCCAGTTCCCGGGGCTGGCTGAGGTGTTTGACCTTAGAGCGGTCTACATCCCACCCACAGACCGCTCCTCCTTCCAAGAAGTCGTGGACTCTGTGCAGGTTTGAGGATGGCACGCATGGACTGAGCGTGCATGCACATCTTGTGTACAGCTCAGAGCTGCGCACATACATGCTGCAAACATGTGCCCACATTTATGCATGAGCCGCATACATCGATACATGATGTGCATGGTATATATCGGCGTGGTCTGACAGCAGCCCTAACATGGGGCCCACCACTTGGCATGCCAGGTGCAGCTCGGCCTCCACCAGGGATGCATCAGCTGCTCCACAGCTCCAGGGCAGCGCATACCACTGCCCTCGGGTTGACTCAACTGCGCTGATCACCTGCTGGTCTGCACTAGTCCAAAGTAACTGACACGTGTCAGCCTGCCTGTGGTAAACTAACTGAAACGACTGTAACTCCAAAACCCACAGGCGCAACTGGAGGAGGAGCTGGGTGCTGCACCAGATCCAGGCCGCCCTGTGTACCTGCTTGGCGAGTCATTTGGTGGGCTGGTGTCACTGGCTGTCGCGGCCAAGTGCGCAGCAGTCGATCGCGTGGTACTTGTGAACCCAGCCACCAGCTTTGAGAACTCTGTGTGGCCCCAAGCAGGCCCCCTGCTGACCCAGCTGCCCCGCAACCTCTACAACGCTCTCCCTATCGCGCTGGCACCAGTCATCGGCAACCCCCTGGCCATGGCGCGCAAGTGGGTTGATGCATTTGCAGGCCAACGAAAGAAAGCAAAAAGAAAAAAAACAATGTGTGTGCATGTTGTGGTGGAGGAGCATCACACTGCCAGCGGGGCGTCTTGCCACTAGCACGACTGCCGCCCCTGGCGCACCAGGGGCCGGAGAGACAGGGCCTTGACAGAGCCTTGAACAGGGGTGCAAACACAGACGCACTCACAAGCCTGAGGTTGCATGCGCTTGTTTGCGCGAGCTTGCATGACGCCTCTCCTGCGTCTGGCTTCTTGCATGCCTCACTGTGTGTCTTGAATGACGCGGTGGCTGGCCGCAGTGCCGTTACGCCACGCACCGCGCCGCTCTCCATCAACGCTCTGTCAGACATCGCACATGGCCTGGTGGATCTGTTACCTGAGTTGGGAAGCCTGCGGTCTGTGCTGCCGCCAGAGACGCTGGCCCATCGCCTGGCGCTGCTTGGAGAGGGCTGCAAGGCTGTGAACAAGATGCTGGGGCAGGTGAGGACTGGGGCTATGGTCTTGAGTGCAGGTCATAGCTCGTGGTATGACACATGCGATCCTAAGGCGACAGCCATCGCTCGGTCAGTCCGCAGCACAACCAGCAGTGCTGTGTTCTCCTACCATGTACGGCTTCGGGACACATGCAACACAATCATGGAGCTGACGGTGCGCCCGTTGGTGCCCGTGCTGGGTGCTGCTGCGCTGCGCAGGTGAACCAGCGCGTGCTGCTGTTGGTGGGAGACCAAGATGGCCTGATCCCCAGTGGGCAGGAGGGCCCAAGGTTGCGGCGCGCGCTGCCGCGCTGCCGCCTGGTCACTCTGCGTGGCCGCTCGCACGCCATGCTGCAGGAGGCTGGGGTGGATCTGGCCCGGACGCTGCAGGCTGAAGGGTTCTACCGCCGCCGCCGTGTGCTCTCCGCGAGCAAGCCCGTGAAGAAGGTTGCGGGCGCAGCTGTTTCAGATGGGCCCACGGCGGCTGGCGGCAGCCGGCGTGCGCTCGCACCCCGGGGCGGCGCAAACTTTGGGCAGGCCATCCCTGTTGAGCTGCCTACCAGGAAGGAGGTTGAGGTTGCGATGAGTGAAGGGGGCCTCAAGGCCCTGGAGGCGGTGGTGTCTCCTATCTACATTTCCACTGAGGCCTCGGGCAGCAGGGCGCTGGGGCTGGGCCCCATTCCACTGGAGCACCGACCCATTCTGTTTGTGGGCAACCACCAGCTGTTCGCGCCCGACATGCCACTCATGATCGCGCAGTTCTTGAGGGAGCGCAACACGCTTGTGCGGGGCCTCGCGCACCCCTTTGCACTGCAGCGCGCCAAGACCGAGGACTCTGGAAAGAACAGTGGGAAGGGCAGTGGGGCAGAAGGTGATGCACCCAAGAGCCCCATGCAGGGAAACCCCCTGGAGTCAACGATGAGCGCTGGCGGGGGTGGCGACAGCGCGTTCGGCGCGTTCCTTGAGTCGTTTGGCGCGGTGCAGGTCGGTGGCTTCAACATGCACCGGCTGCTGTCCAACGGAGAGGCTGTGCTCCTGTACCCAGGTGGCGCGCGCGAGGTGAGCGACGGGTGTGCATGACTTTGCGATGGGTGTGCATGGCATCGCTGATTGAAATCTTATACGATACTGCACGTGTGTGAAGTATTCCAAGTATATTTGCAATTGGTCACCACCACTGTGCCACGCTGGCTCATTTGTTTCATTTCAACTCCGCCAGCATAGGGACTGCATGTCATGGGCCCAGCATATACTGTAGGTAAACTTGGGCCATCAGGCATGCTCGTTCCCTAACGGCATGGCTGCCAATGTGGCCCGCATCAGTGGATGTCTCTGTCTCCTTTCTGTGCCACAGGCATTCAAGAACCGCGACGAGAAGTACAAGCTGATCTGGCCTGAAAAGTCTGAGTTTGTGCGCATGGCAGCGCGCTTTGGCGCGACCATCATCCCCTTCGCCGCCGTGGGGGCAGAGGATGGCGTGAACCAGGTGCTGGATGCAAAGGAGCTCATGGCCCTGCCAGTCATTGGGGAGCGGCTCAAGGCGCGCGCGGCGCAGGTGCCGAAGGCGCGGCGTGGCGTGGCCGAGGCTGGGGAGGAGCTGACCGAGTCCTTTGTGTCCCCACTTATCACGTTCAATGCGCCACACCGCTTCTACTTTGTGAGTGATGGATGAGTGGGGTTTGAGATCTGGCACGTAACAAAACATGCAACTGCACACATGAGACAGTTGACAGAGACAATTGTCACGTTAGCGCCTGGTTGAGGACCATCGCCATGTGCTGGTGGTGCATCAGTGTCCTGTACGTGACGGCTTTGGGTGCAGGCCAGGCTCGTGCAAGCCCTTCCCGAAGCCAGAACTGGCCTTTTTTGCGTGCGTGTTGACACCCACAGGTGTTCCAGGCCCCCATTCAGACCACTCCGGAGATGGCCAATGACCGTGAGGCATGTGAGCAGATCTATAGGCAGACGAAGATGCAGTGCCAAGCCGGCCTGGACTATCTGCTGGTGAGTTGCTCCACAGGGAACTGAAGAGCCAGCTGGCTGCAGTCTTTGTGCGCCTGCCTGTGGTGTGGCGCACGCGTGCGTCAGGACCTATGGCTGTGTTGAGGTGCAGTTACATGGGATGTGCTGCTCTATGGGATGATATATATATATATATATATATATATATATATATATATATATATATACATATATATCTCATATATATCCATGCAGCCGAGCTTGATCCCAGTCCCACCTCATATATATATATATTATAAATTTATATTATGTTATATATATATTTATATATTATTATATATATATATATATATATATATATATATATATGAGGTGGGACTGGGATCAAGCTCGGCTGCGTGGATGGCCGTGGTCGTTGCCTGGCGCCAGCCACAATGCAGCCCACCAGTGAAGACGTACTGAACATCGATGTTCATGTACTGCTGTACTGCTGTACCGCAGGACAAGCGCGAGTCAGACCCATACAAGGACCTCGGCAAGCGCCTGCTGTACGAGGCTCGTAGCGGTGGTGAGAAGGCACCCACGTTCAAGCTGTAGAGCCTGGCACGCCACGTCACGCCCGGCCCGGCCGGGTTGGGCCAAGCTGAGCAGTGCGGGAGCTGTAGCGGTGCAGAGCTTGGGTATGAATATAGGGGGGCACAGCCAAACAACCTTGGCGCCCATAACAGCCAACGGAAGAGGGGGTGCTTGGAGGGTGCCAGTGAGCCAGGCTGTTGTGGGAATAAAATTGGGCTTATTCACTATGCAGGAGAGGCACTATTGAGTGCAAGCGTGCGATGCGAGCTGCTGCTTGCTGCAGAATTCGTTTCATTCCTTTATGTTTGCAGAGCTAGAGGCTTGCCGGCAAGGGGCCGTTGTGCTTGTGTCACAATGTGTGACCATCGAAACTTGCTCCATTAGATAGCGCAGTGTGCTGTACCTGAGAGATTCTGAGTGCTTTCTGCAACACTGCCTGAATACCGAGACCAGTGAGCTGGATCTGTGAGAATGAGAGCAGCAGTTAAGAGATTCCATTGAAAGTGTGTTACACCGGATAGAGCTGTGAAAAGTAACCCTGGTGGGGAATGAGCAGCCGCAGGTCGGGTAGTGCAGCCAGTGCAGCTTCAGGCACACACCCCGTACCTGCTGCCTCCATTCCCTGCACTTGTGTCCATGCTGGTGCCACCTGCCTGGCTTCTTCCCAGACCAACTGCTGTGAGTTAGGTCCACCCTGGCCCTCTTCACTTGGTCCAGCTGCTGTAGCTTCTGTAGCAAGCCCAGAGAACAGCTGCACCCATGCTGGCACATCAGGCTCTGACATCAGTGGCTCCTGCTGCTGCTCGCCTTCTATGGCGCCTGCTTTTCGCCGCTTAGGCATGGGTGCAACAATGCGAGGCACCTGCATCTGGGGCTGCAGCACTTCTGGCGACCATAGCACGCCGGGCTGCGAGCTGTTTTCTTGTATGTGTAATACCTGTTCGTGTTGCACACTGGCTTCCTCCTCTTGGCTGCTGCTAGATGGTGCTGCGGGTGGCACATGGGCAGCATCAGCAGGGACCGAGCTCCGGCACCACCACGCAAGGATCAGTGTGGTGCGAGTACCTGCAGCATCGCAGTGGAGCGGTGGCTGTGGGAGCACGCCATGTAGCAGGTTGCCTGGAAAGGCCAGCAGGGCCCCAGACTCTGGGTGCGCCAACCATGCCTGGCTCGCCAGGTGCACGGCCCCAGGGGCCTGATCAAGCACCAGGGTGGGGCCTCCGTGAGGAGTGAGGAACAGGACGCTGCTGACAGCAGGGTGTGTCAGGACATATGCGCCACGGCCCTGCAGCCAAAACCAGCACGCTGGCAAAGAGTGTCAGCCGCACTGAAGAGCTGCATGGCAGCGTGTATTGGTGCGCTACAATTGTTGGGCAAGCTGCAGTATGGCAGGTCCCATGTGAGTGGTAGTCAATCGGCGCACCTTCCTTAATCGTGTTTCATCGCAGTCAAAGTGCAGCTGGTGTGCATCTCCTGGGGCGCGGGTGTGTGCCCACCACTCCACATGAGTTGCCTGTGAAATTGATTGCCGCAACCCCAGCATTTGACGACGGCTGGGTTCACTAGGTGAACCAGAGCAGCCTGGGTTGTGGCTTTGCTCTGGTAGGACCAACCGCTCTCTTAGCTGCTTGCATGCCAGCTCGACAATGTTGTTTGGAGGCTGCTGCAGGTCATAGGTGTAGGACCAGAAGGGTGTGCTGGGGTCGAAGTAGCCGTGCTCTGACCAATAGAGGGACTCAGGATTGAAAGCGCGCTGGAGGGCCCACAACGTGCTGGGCGGCAGCGTTGAGGTGGGGCTGAGAATTAGAGGTGCGCCCCATCTTCTATGTGCTTGGGGGTCATCAGCTGCTGATGCAGCAGGGCTTGCGATGACAGTATGAAGGATGGGAGGTTGCGCGGGGACGTCTTGCTGCATGCCATGATTGAACGTAGCAGCGATGGGCTGGCTGTGGGCGTCCAGCTGCAGGCGATTGCTGGCTCTGGGGCTGCATGCAGCCCAGACAGCATCCGAGAGCCGCCATGTCTGGCCCAGTTGGGCAATGAGCTCATCAGCGACGCTGTGGTGCTGTGGCTGAGGAGACATGAGCAGATCCAGGGCAAGCAGGTATTGCTGCTGCACCAGCGCCTGCCACATGAGTTCCTGTGGGATCTCAGGTGCTGCCAGTGTACCCACATCTTCTCTCATGCTGCCTGCACCCCCATCTGCACTGTCTTGCTCTGAGCTGCTGCGTGGTGCAGTGACTGCGCATGTGCATTGCGAGACTTTCGGGTGCTGCAGCTGTTGCCAGCATACCCTTAGCAGCTGAAGCCTCAGGTCCACATCAACAGCCTGCACCACGCGGGCATGCATGGACAGCATGGGTAGCATGGTTGAATGCGATCGCATGGCGTATATTGTCAAGGTCATGAACTCCATGCTGCAGCTGTTTTTTTGCAGCAAGCACCCCCACAAGCACCTGCTGCGCTGATGCGTCCAACAAGCGGTACAGTGCCTGAGCAGCCATCATGCCGTGTGTTGCAGGCACCACTTAAGTGTTCGTAAGGATTTCCCTGCTAAAGCTGTGCATTCCCCAACATTCCCTTTCCCAATGAAAACCCAATCAATTTTATTGACGATTGCATGACGGCTGGCCCGTGTTAGTGCAGAAATTCATCGCATCTTATACTATAGTATAGCAGTCACATCCATCAATACAACAACTCTTGAAACCCTAGAATGATCTGTTTGCGCGGAAACGAGTCGTAATGATTGCAGTAACAGGCCGTGTCACTAGGGCCGCCAATTGTCGCCTCAGCAGTCCGCGACAGATCGCCGGCTACCGGACTGGATTTGCAGCTGCACTGATACACAAGTTCGGTCATGCATGCTGCAAAGAGCACAGCAGGTGCCAAGTGATTGCGGAGGCACTGGCCAAGAAGACCAGCAAGGGTCCATCCACTGTCTGGCGCTGCAAGGAGTGCGGCCACGTGCACCCCAAGTTCTATGGTGCGCAGGCGTTGAGTGACTGAAGTTTTGGCACTGCGGCAGATTGTATGCGAGCACGTAGGCATCAGCATGTGAACGGCCTCGGGTCATGCGCTTGTGCCACATGCCGATGCGCTGCTGCATGTTCACCTGTGCGTGCCGCAGGCGTGTGCCAGAGCTGCAGTGCGCGCATGACTCTTGAGGAGACACATGCAGATTCAGCGGATGGCGCCAAGGGTGGGGGCGCAGGCGTCGCAGCCACGCAGCGTGCAGCCTCCAAGATTCAGGTCCGCCAGCTGCTCGCCCGTGCTTCTGAGGATCTGCTGAACGAAGGTGGCATGATGGGTGAGCCAAGCAGCAGCGGCTACGCCAACAGCAGCAGTAGCTGGTCAAGCAACGGGCCAGAGGGCGGCACCCGTGTGTGAGTGCGTGTGAGGGAGCGACGCATGGCGCATGGACAGCATGGATCATGGCGCCGTGTTGTGCCTCGGCTGCAATGAGAGCATGCACCTGCTGCATCCCACCATGCATGCCTGCAGTAAGTGCTGATCTGGACCCATGATGCTGGTTTGGACCCATGCCAGCTGGATCCGCCTCACATGCTCAATTGCTCACTCACCGCTTGCAACCACCCTGGATGCCACGCAGCCAAGGATGGGTGCGTGGGCCGCGTAGCGCGCCCAGGCCCCAAAATCTGCCAGCCCTCGCGCAGGCCAAGTCCCAGAGAAAGCTGCGGCTGAGCCTCAGTGGCAGAACAGGGGAAGAGATCAACAGGGTGCTGGGAGGGGGTGTGGTACATGGCTCGCTGGTGCTGGTGGGAGGGGACCCTGGGGTGGGCAAATCCACGCTTCTACTGCAGGTGGGTGCTCATTGCACAGGTTGCACACTGATGGTGCAGCGCGGGCGCTTGTCGTCTAGCATTGAACGCCGCTGTGCACGGTGCTGTGAATGGTGCTGCGCATGCTGCTGTGCCTGGGGCTGTGCACCGTGCTATGTGCATGGCAGGCAGCCCACAGGCACCACACGCCGTGTGCCTGTCTGCTTTGGACTCGTGATGTGCCTGCAGATTGCTGCCATGCTGGCGCAGCCAAACCTTGACTTTGACTCACTGACAGAAAGTGATGATGAGGACGTGCCGGGAACAGCTCCAGCTGTGCTGCCACAGGAGACGGACGAACCAGTAGCGCCTGGCTCGCCTTTGGGGACGAGCGCTGTGACAGGCAATGAGAAGGGGGCAGCCAGGCGGGTGCTGTATGTGTCTGGGGAGGAGATGGAAGCACAAGTGTACGACCGCGCGCACCGCATGGGCCTCGGCGGTTGTGATACGCTGTACGTCCTGGCAGAGTGCCGCATGGAGGTGCGAATGGAGTGTTGCATGGCCGCCGGAACTGAGGGCAGCAGCATCATGCTGGTCGATTGTGGTGAGCCGCATGTTGCTGGGTGCCGTGTTGCCCGCTTGACTGATGGCGTGCACAGAGCAGCATGCATGATGGGACTGGGGTGTCTCTCAGTCTCAGCACCTGGTGGCCCATGCGCCCTCCCTTTCTTGACTCCATCTCCGCACCCTCGTTCTATTGGCATGCCCCTTTGTGCAGATTTTTTTCTCATCTTTCCTGGTTCTGCACCGCAGGAGGTGCTAGCAGCGGCCCTGGAGCTAAACCCAGTGGCACTTGTCGTGGACTCCATCCAGACCATGTATTTGGAGGAGCTGCCCAATGGCATGGGCTCAGTGGTGCAGCTGAAGGAGTGCGGCATGGCACTACTGCGGCTGGCCAAGGACCGTGGCATTACCGTGTTTGTGATCGGTGTGTGCGCTGGCTGTCCTTTAACTGCCTAGGTTGCCTACATGCTGTTCTCATGCTGTTATGAGCCCTGAGTAGCGACGCCTGTGCTGCATGCTCGGTTGCACTCTATGCAGTAGGAGTGTACGCTTTATGTTTGCATGATGAGATGTTTGCTGATGGGCGGCCCTGTGCTGAGCTACACGGCTTAACAGCTGTGGGAACATGACAGCTGCGCCGGTGTTGCGGACCAACAACAGCGTGCGACCCTAGCGATTGCACCAGCACGCCAACTGGCAGGGCCTCGTCACTTTGCCGCAGGCCACGTGACCAAGGGCAGTGAGATCGCAGGGCCCAAGGCACTGGAACACATGGTGGACTGTGTGCTGCGCATGGAGGGCGACAGCGCGCAGGCGTGCCGGCTGCTGCGCTGCACCAAGAACAGATACGGCAACACGGACGAGGTATGTAGTGCATTCTGCCTGCTGTGCACCACGGACCATTGCTCTGTTTCAAAGTCGGTGCTTTGCACATGACAGTATGCAGCTAACCGCAGCATGCCGGGTGGCAGCCTGCATAGCGTTGTTCTTGTGCGGATGGGCATGGACAGGCAGTCTGGGCACAGCACGCTCCACCCTGATGCCTATCACCTGTATGCATCCATGGGTGAGTGCAGGTGGGCGTGTTCCGCATGGACCCTGCCGGCCTGCATGCCATGGACAACCCATCCGCCCACTTCCTGGCCGCGCGCTCCGCATCAGCCGTATCCTCTGCTGTTGCTATCACGATGGACGGCTCACGCCTGCTTGCCATGGAGGTGCAGGTGCGGCACGGTCTGTGGGTCGTGGGGCCTGCATCGTTCCTGAATCAACTGGAGCACAGTGTGGATGCGGTTTCAGGTGCTGAGGGAGTGCCTGACACATGAAGCCAGCTGTCAAGCCTTGCCACAGCCAGCTAAATGATCACCACACGCTAAATAACAATGATAGCACGGCGTTTCACAGGTTCATCTGCTTGCCGGAGCGCATCAACTAGACATTCTTCAAGAGTCAATAACATAGATCACCACCCGCTGGCTGCCTTATTTTTATGTGTGGCTGTCCTATGCAGGCACTGGTAACGCCCCAGCCGCAGCAGGCGACCTCTCCTCCGATGCGTCAGGCCAGTGGGGTGGCGAAGGAGCGGCTTGGGCCCATAATTGTGAACGTCCTCTCCAAGTTTGTGATGTTCATGGGGATGCAGAACGTCGTGGTGTCTGTTACAGGCGGCATGCAGCTGCGTGAGCCGGGTGCTGACCTGGCGATTGCTGTCGCCATTACCTCCTCACACTACAACAAACCAGTCCCCCGTGATGTGGCCGTGATTGGCGAGGTGCGTGGGTGCGTGCACAATGGTAACTCGTGCCGCATGATCCGTACATAACGCTGGGTGTCATTCTTGTACCTGCTGCCGAGTGCACATGCGTACCAACAACACGCAGTGCGCACACATGCCACGGTGTTCATTGCCTTCGCCTTGCCTGTACTGCACATGTACGCTGCTGATGCTCTCGCCCACGCGGCATGTCGTGCATAGACTGCATACAAGGTCCAGGGACTGGCCCACGCCTGGTTTCATGGTGGCACCTTGCGTGATTGCAGATGAATCTGTGAATTGCCGTGAAACGCCGTGTTATAAATTTATTATCACCTTTCGTGATTGTGCTGCAGATCGACCTGGGCGGGGGGCTGCGGCCTGTTCGCTGCATGGACTTGCGGTTGCTGGAGCTGACACGCCTGGGCATCAAGCGAGCTGTCGTGCCGCGCAGCCAGGATGTAGATAAGCTGCTGAAAGGCAGCTCCAGCTCGCGATTCAGAGATCTGGAGGTGGTGCAGTGTGGTACGCTGCTGGAGGCGCTGCGGGCTGTGCTAGGGGACAATGTTGGGAGCAGGAGGACAAGCCGTGGCCCTTCGCAGTGGGGTGGACCGGGCCAGCAGCATGCGGCGTTGGTGCAAAGTGGTATTGGGCGGAGCCGGACAAAGGTGCAGGTGGTCCAGGAGCCGCAGGATGTCGACATGTACGCCATGGACGAGGAAGGGGAGGAGGAGGAGGAGGTTGAGGAGGCTAGCAGCGAAGCAGCAGGCAACAGTGGAGAGGGGCAGCAGGGCAGACGTCAGGGTGGGGCCCGGCGGCGAGCGTACTGAGAGCTGGATGTACATGTTGAGTAGCCACGTGCTTGCTTACGCAACAAGGGGATCGCAGGGTTAACGTGCAGTACGAGCTCTTCAGCGTGTCTGTATGCGCTGTTGAGGTTGAGACGCTTCGGTGCCCACATTTCACAGGTCTCAACAGGCGACTCCCTGTGACTTTGGGGGAACTCAAGGGGCGTCCAGGCGGTTGTGCCCAGAACCTTGCCGACCAGCGGCCGCGCGTTCAAACCCAAACAGCCCTGCTGTTGGAGCGCTCGGTATGGTTGGGCTCTTTCAGCTTACCCCCGCTGGCCGCGCTACATTTTGTCACCGTGCAAGTCCTCTGGCGGTGCAAACCGCTGGAGGGCTTGCAGCTCAGCAGCATCTGTCGAGGAGGGTCATCTGCCATGGCACGATCCCGGGTTCCAGCAACAATGCATACAACGGCATAACCAGCTGGACCAACACCGAGAAGTCTAGGCAACTTGAGAATGTGTCAGCTCCACAGGGCAGCTCTGAGGGCAAGCCCCACTCTGAGGGGATCGCGCCAAACAATGGCGCACTACAGAAGGCTGACTTCCCAAAGTTTGTTCAGTTCTTCCGGCAGGCGTCGCCCTACATCGCAGGCCACCGGAGCCGCACCTTCGTCATCGTGGTGCCTGGTAATGTAAGTGCAGGTAGCTGCATCGTAGACAGGCTTCTGATTGATCGCGACTTGGCTGCTGAGTTGTATGGGAGCACATGAGCTGCTGCAACCGTCGACACGCTCACCATGCGGTGTCATGCGGCTTGCATGCGTGCCTGGCAGGTCACTGGGAACAGGCAGTTGCTGCAGTCCACCATGAGTGACATTGCCCTCCTCCACGGTAAGGCGATGCGTGGGCGGCAGGGCAGCTGCAGAACCATGGGCAGATGCTGACATGTGCGGCGAGCACGCGGGTCAAGGGCTACTGCATGGAAAGTGCAAGGCTGGCAGCTGCAAGCATGTATGATCACCTGTACAGCACGTGCAGATCACTGTAGGTTTGGGCTGAACTGCTGCTGCCCACCATGAATGCACACAGGCCTCGGTGTACGTCTGGTGGTGGTGGCAGGCTGTCAGCACCAGATCGACTCCATGCTGAAGGAGCGGGGCATGAAGCCTGCGTATGTGAGTGGTGTAATGCAGCCTGCCATTGGGATCGGACCCTCTAAATGCAGCTGCATTCTTTTGAGGAGTTGCCTACAGGGAGCATGATGGTCTGAGCTTGAATCACGGAATGTGCTTAGACATGCACGTTTCCATGTCCGCCATGGCGCTCTCTGCATGCCTGCGATCATCACAGGATGACCCTGCATGCACGTTTCCATGTCCGCCATGGCGCTCGCTGCATGCCCTGCGATCATCACAGGATGACCCTGCAGCCTGCACTGCATGCCTGGCACATACTATGGGTGCGTGCAATGTTGCTGTTACGAAATGGATTAATGGTCGGAATGGTGCTTACAAACGCCTGCCACATGACCAGGTGGGTGGATACCGAGTGTCTGACAAGGATGCACTCAAGATATCAGTGGAGGCAGCTGGCCAAGTGCGCACGATGTGCGAGCAGTACCTCTCGAAGGTGCGAGCAGTACAGTGCGGGCAGCACAGTAGGCCATCGCATAAATGTACTCAAGCCACACGCACGTCCACAGCTGACAGCACGCTGCACTGGCTGCAGACGTACGCCTACCAATACCTACAACCAACAACGCCCTCAGCCGTGATGTGTACCGTGCTTCGTACCGTACTAACTCTGAACTAACTGCCCTGGCCTGTGCAGGGGCCGGCCATTCCCATGATCCGCCGGCACACCAAGGGCGATAGTGAGATCCATTTTGAGCCAGCCATGCGCGTGGTCAGTGGCAATTATGTTGCAGCCAAACGCAGGGGCGTGGTGGACGGCGTGGATTTTGGGTACACAGGCGAGGTGAGCGTGCCATGTGTATGGTTATGTGTATGAATGGTATGTAAGCATCCAGTGAGGTGCATGGGATCCCCGTGTCATCAATGGCCCAGCGCTGCCCTTCGGCAGAGTCCCTGTCCCTCCGGCTGGCAGAAGCACACACGCAGTACATGCTACACTACATTCGCGTGCGTGTTCGTCGGCGCGGCAGGCAACCACTGCCTTGTCAGACGGCCCTCCACACAGCTGCACCTTGCCATTCTGAGTCCCACCGACTCTCGTGCCCTGCGCCCTATCGAACCCTGCTGCTGCCCTGCTGTGCTCTCACAGGTGCGCTTCGTGCTCAAGGATGACATCCAGCGGCAGCTAGAGGGAGGCAACGTGGTGCTGCTGTCAAACCTGGGCTTCACCGCAGCAGGCGAGGTGCTCAACTGCAACACCTATGACGTGGGCCTGCACGCGGCTGTGGAGCTGAACGCAGACAAGCTCTTTTTCCTGCACCTCGATGAGGTCAGCAACCTGCAGCTGCCCCACTGGCTACCACTGTCAGAGGCTCAGAACATGCTGATCAAGCGGCTGCAGGACTCCCTGTCTTGTGAGCAGATGGATGTGCTCAAGGCCTCCATGGACACGGCAACCAGCCCCCTTTCTAGTGTGCCAGCGTGGCAGCAGTGGGGCCCTGTGGGCCCCGGGGGGCGCGCACTGCCCAAGCAGGCGGCGGCAGCAGTGGCAGCTGCTGCTGATGCGGATCCATCACCATCGCAGCAGTACCCGGCGTCTCCTCGGGAGCTGCCGCAGCAGGCGGCAAAGCTGGCCGTGTCGCGTGCAGCCAATAGCCTGGCCACTAAGAAGCGTGAGGATCTGGTGGTGGATCTAGATGTGTGGAGTGCTAGTGGCTACCCACCTGCAGTGTCTACATGCGTCATCGCGTGCTGCAAGGGTGAGGTGCTGCAGCCGTTTCGATTTGATTTGGAGTGGGTGCGTGAGTGGGAAAACGGGTTTGTTGACTACGGCACATGTCTTGCCAGTGCTGCAGACCTGCGGGCGGTATGGTGCCTGCTGATCCTTGTGCCTCCGCCCTGTGAAATGCCGTGCCACGCATGGCGTGCATGCCAAGTGCCACTGGCATGCTGCATCGCCGTGCCCGTTAATGTCCTGCCCCACCTGCCATCAACACTGCAAGTCCGCAACCTGTCCTGTTGGCTGGCGTCCCCCATGTGCGCTGCAGGCATCAAGCGCGCACACCTGCTTGATGCGCGTCAGGATGGAGGGCTGCTGCTGGAGCTGTACTCCCGTGATGGAGTGGGCACGATGATCAGTGCAGACTTTTATGAAGGCATCCGCCGTGCGCACCCAGCTGACCTGGACGGTGTGCGCGCGCTACTGCGGCCGCTGGAGGAGGCAGGCATTTGTGTGAGGCGATCCAGTGAGGAGATCGCCAACCTGCTACCGGATTTCACCGTGATTGAGCGGGAGACGAAGCTCATGGGCTGCGCGCTGCTGCTGCCGCTTGGGCCGGATGCCATGGGCGTGAGCGTGGCGGAGGTGCGTGTACTGCCTACAAGCTTGGTGTTGATCAGGTTCCGGCTTGGATTCATGCCCATGTGTCCAGGGGAGCTGTTTGATGCTGGACAAGGGCGTTGGACAGGAACAGTTCTCTGGTGGTCGCCCTTGACTGCTGCATCCACACCAGCCTGCCAGCCACACCAGCTGGGAAACACCAGTGTCTCTGGTCCGTGCTGTGGGATGCGCCATCTCAGAAGCCACCCACTACGTACGGTACACAGTGTGGAAACTAAGGAATGTGATGCAACACTTGTGTGGCCGCAGCTGGGTGCCTTCTGCGTGGACCCAGCGTTCCGGGGCTCAGGCCGGGGGGACTCACTGCTTGACTACGTGGAGCAAGACGCACGTGCACGCGGCGTGCAGCGCCTGGTGCTGCTCACCACGCGTACCGCTGACTGGTTCGAGCAGCGCGATTTCAAGTGGTCAGGTGCGTCTGCACGTGTGCGCAAGCAGGTGGTTGGGCGGGAGGGGCAAGGCACCCAGCGCTGCTCTGTGCATCACGCGGGTCTGCCTGCACGGCTGTGTAGTGCTCGTTGTGCTGCAGCAGGTTAGCAGGGCTGGTGGGGATGTGGTTGGGGGAGAAGAGGCTCGTTAGAGCGTGTGCGTCAGTGCCGGCTCCTCCGTCCTGGTGTATTGCCAACAAACTGGCAGCAAGCCAACTGTGTCAGGCCCCTCTCCGTTGGAGCATACACCATTAGTATTCATCATGGACGCCACAACATGTTGTTCTTGACTTCTGCACACCGGCCCACCGCATGTGCGCACCCGCGCCTTCAAACCGCAGGCCCTGCGTATGCAAGCGAGCTGTTGCCCGAGGCGCGCCGCGTGCGCATCAACCCAGCGCGCAACAGCCAGCTGTATGTCAAGGAGCTGGAGGCGGTGGATGATACGACTCTGGAGCCGGGCAAGCGCATCGGCTTCTGAGCCCCATACCCTGGCCCTCTGCCCTCGCAACGGCTTCCCAGTTCCATACCCTGGCCCTGTTCGCTTTTGCTGCGCCGAATTGGCGCCGGGCGAGTGGCCCAGGCAGCCAGTGTGTTGGGAGCTGGGCCCACCCTTGGTGTGAGTTCCTCCGTATCGCTTTATGCAGCCTCGGAGCAAACAGTGCCCCCTGCTGAGCCGTGCCTGACCCTGTGGCGCATGGCTCTGTCCTCCTAATTCCCCAGCTCCGACCCCAATGACCGAAGGCAGCTGGGGGACGGCTTCAAGGCTGCCAGTCAAGGTGTCAGTCAGCGAGAGGTTGTGGTGCGAGTCGGGTCATGGGTTCATCCGCTCGTGAAGCAGCCCAAACCTTGCCGTGCTTTTACACAAGCGCCCGCCAGGCTCGCCAGTTGCAGCAGGACGCTGGCAGGATGTACAGCAGCTCTGGAGAGCCAGCTTGCTCCACGCAGCCGGGCATGCTCCTGGCAGCGCTACTTGCGCGCGGCTGGCAGCAGGCACCTTGGAGTGTAGCACAACGTGCTGTGGATTACAGCTGATCTCTGATCACTTGGGCTTGAGGACGTTGGCAGATGCCTGCAACCTGCGGACGCGTCCGCGTGCTGTGTTTTGTGGGATGGGCTCACAGCGTGCGCATGGTGGTGTGTGGGCGATGGCTGGAATCCAGTCAAGCCAGAGGAAGACAGCTTCAGTTGTGTGTGGGCGGGTTTGGGAGCCTAGAAGTTGTTTACATTGTTGGTCTCATGGTTAAATTGTCTCCTTGCAAAGCGGAGCTGCTTGCATGCTTGGTGGCATCCATTGTATTGCTCTGCAGCATTCATAGATTGCATCGTCCGGACTGACTTGCACCATTGAACCTTAACATGGTCATGCCAGGGTCGGCAGCGGTCTGGAGCCGTCGTGTCAGGAGCAGCGGCACACATTGTGCCGCATGAATTCCTTATTCACCTATTCAATACACGGCAAGAGATGAACCGTTCTGCGGCTGTGCTCCATCACCATGCACTGCCCACTGTACTAATAAAACGGGTGTTGACTTGTAATATTACGAGATGAATGACGGCACCCCCGGACGCCAACATGGCAGTATGTTCTTGCTCCTTCGCACCCATATCATGGTTGGCATCACACACTGCATCACGCTTTGTGCTTGGCCCCGCCCCCGGCCTTGCTGCCACCCTGGCCCCCACCAGTCACAGGGTCATGCACGCGCATCACTTCTATAGGCACCCCCACTGACACCAGTGCTGTCGCCCACGCGCGCTGTGCGTCACTCAGCCTGTCGCGCGCGCTCTTCACCTCGACCAGCTTGGCATCCCCTGTGCTCGGCCGCCACAGCAGCAGGTCTGGCATACCCCCCCTTGCTCCTGCAAAGTCCTCCGCCAGCAGCCGGCACACTGCTGACAAGCCCAGCCCGCCCACACACCTGCAGTCATCCAGTCGTAGGCAGTGGGGCGTGTGTAAAGGGTCGCATGGTGTGTGCGCAAGTTGCAGCTGGCAGCAGCTGGTTGCACGCTTCCTGTGTGCTGCCTTGCACCTGCTGATCGCACACCTGCACAGCAGCCCACACGGCAGCGGCCACACTACCTTGCCTGCATACCAAGCAGGAAGCAGCCAGCCACTGGCACTACAACTGGCAAGCAGAGTTGGGCTCAATCAACAATGTCAAAATGTCAAGCACCTGCAGATTTCCTGCAATTCCTCCAGGACGCCTGCAGCCGGCAGTCCAGGGCGTGAGGCGCGTTCCCAGTTGACACCCCGTGCCCATGTGCCGTGGTGCGTGGCCCATGTGGTTGCCAGCAGCGTGCTCGCCTCACCACAAGCGATGGCCTGCAGGCGCGCGTTGATCTGTAATGGCATAGGGGCACAGTGTGAGTGCCTTCAAGAGTGAGGATGGGCGTCCCAGATCCTGGGTCTAAAACATGAGAAGTAGAACTTGGGAGGCTGGAATGTATCAGTGTGCTTGGATACATGTGCGGCTTTGTGAAAGATCTGGCCTGAAGTAATTGCCCCACCTGTTCTCGCCGTGCATGATAGAACGCATCAGTACCCAGGTCCAGGGGGGCTGTCTGGAAGGGTGTCCTGTGCGCATGAGCAAGCAGATCAGTGCAGCACCCCAGTACTCGTGTCAAAGAGCACCAGGGTGCATCACACCTGCATGCCCCACTTTGGTGGCCTCCGCGGGTGATACACACACCGGTGTTATTGGCAAGGCATGCCCTCACTTAGTTGAAAACCACACACAGGGCTCCACAGCACAGCTGTCGCGACGTTGCTACTCGACCAGCAGTTGGCCCGCGCATGCAACAACACAAAGTACGCAAAAGCACTGCGGTATGCCCTCGGGCCTTACCCAGCACGCACCTGAACACATCCGGCACACCAGGCCCAAAGAGCACATCCCACATTAGGATGCCAAACAGGGTGGCCCAGATGCCGCCCTCGGCATGCATGCCACGCCACCTGCCACCCGCCTCGCTAGCGTAGTGCTCCAGCGCCAGCTCCTCCACGTGTACCTGTGCCGTGCGTGCCGCCATGACCAGTCAGACACGGCCCACTGCCCCAGTTGAATGTACAGTGAATGCACACGATTGACCCGACGCACACGTATGCAGTTGGATGACACTGGGGATGCCACAGGCAGGGGCGCAGGAGGGTATGAAGATACAAGGATGATTTTACAAGGATGCTAATACAAGGATGCTCATGCTGGGGTGCAGGGCAGCAGGTCAACCAGGTCAACCAGGTCAAACAGTCAAATCATAGGCGTTTTTATCAGTGTAAGAGGAGTATGTAACTATGTGTACTCATGCCTGTTGACCGCTGCCCCCAGCACTGTAGAAGCGCACACGGCCTCCCAAAGGGGGCCCCCCGTCTGCTGGCCGTGTGCCGCCCCGATGTGCAGGCTGTGGCCCCAGGGGCCGTGCCGTGATGACCACTTCTGGGGGCTCCCAATTTGCTGCGTGCATTGTTGCGTGCATTGTGGGCAACAACGCGTGAACGCCACACAACATGATATGCCAACACAATGCTGGCTAATGTTATCTCTTTCCGTACGTCAGCTGCTAAGCTGCAACCCAGCCGCAGGCATGCAAACATCAAGAGCGCTGAAGCTCAAGGGTTGACAGGCATGCCCTGCAGCAACCAAGGTCTGGGCCCAGCTGCGCACCATATGACGCATATGTTTCATACTGCATTCAAACTTGCCTGCTGCTGCCCATCCTGGCTTCTTCCATCGGCGAGGCGGCTTGCCCAGTCGCAGCACACGCCGCTACAGGGCACAGCAACGCAGGCACATGATGACATGAAGCCAGGCATGAAGACGCGGCTGCATCTGAATGCCAGAGCAGAGACCCTACATCTACAAGTCCAGCACATAGCCCTTTCATCCCGAGGCGTGCTTGCTTCGGGGCCCATGTGCTGTCCAGCGGCCAGTGCGCGCCAGCAAGCCGGCAATAGGACGATCCAACAATACACCTCTCGCTGCAACTGCCCGCACCTGCAGCGCGAGCTTGTCACCATGCTTCACCCAGGGATCCTTCAGCGCTGCTTCAGCTGCACGTAGTGCCTCCTCCTCATCACCCATGTGCTCCAAGTCGATGCTCAGCCTCGTCCACCACTCCCCTGCACCAACAATCACCATAAAATGCGTTTGTGGACCTCGCCTGCATCCCCGAGTGAAGCCCTAAGGAGCACCTATGGATCTTCATGCCAGCAGAGCACAGCAGACTGCCAGCGAACTTGGTTGTCACATGTAAGCAAGTGTCCCTGGCTGCCGCTGGCCTCCCCATCCTGTCCTGGCACGCCCAGAACCGGCCCCACCTCTACGTCCCGGGCAGCATTTGCCGTCCAGCAGCAGCCGCAGCCCCTGGACCGCCTCCCCATACTTGCGCGCCTTTTCCAGCAGGGATACGCCCACAGTGGCCATGCCCACGTAAACCCATGCAGCAGAGAAGCACGCGAGGAACAGCGGTTTCGGAGGCAGCGGCTCCTGACCACCTGTGGCTGATGGTGAGGATGGTGCTTGAACCAGTGTGGAAGAGGCACCTAGCTGTGGATGTGTTGTGAGCTTCATGGTGGTGTCTTCCTGTGGGGGCGCAGGGCTGGGGGAAGGCTGCCGGCTGCTGAATCCTTGCACCATGAGAGCATCGTTGTCCTCATCTGCTACATCTGTGGCAGCCGGCTGCAGTGCATCAGATGGCCACGCGGCTGCTTTGTGGCCCCCGGCATGCACCACATTCCATGCGTGCACACAGGAAGCCTCAGCTTGCAGCAGGTCGCCCGCCTGCAAGCATGCACATACCGTATGCAAGCACAAATGGGTACACGAATGGGCAGCGCTTGGAACCCTTGTGGGGCAACAGCTTGCCAGCCTTCTTTGTGCTGCACAACTTGTACTGAGCCGGGCAAACGCACGCCAGGCCAGCTGCAAACAAAACGCAGCCTGACACCTACTCAAACGCCAGTCAAACACAGTCAAACCACAGACAGACCTGCAGGTGGCTGTCCAGCTCAGCAGCAGCAGCCAGGGCATCTTCATACGCCAGGAGGTCCTGCCTGCTGTCAAACACGGGTCGTGTGCGGTTGATGGCATAGGATGGGTACTTGACTGCGCCTCGCTCTGTGGCAACAAACCTGTGGAGCAGGGGCATGAAAACATCCTGGGGTCACAATGTGTCACTGGGCAAGCCATGCGCACTCGTGCAGCATGCTGCAGGCATGCGCACCACTACCGCCAGGCAGCACACAGCTGATGCAGCGGGGTTCGTTAGCTGCGCACAGGGAACCGGCATGGTTTGTCTTGTGAACGGTACACACACGACGAGGTGAGCAACCAGGCAAGATGTCGGCAGCAGAGACATGTGAGCACTTCTCTCCGTCCCCGGCTCACCTGGAGATGTCGAGTGACTCACTCAAAAAGTACACGCGCTGCATGCGGCGCAGGAGCTGTGACACAGGGGGAGAGATCCGAACACACGGCCCCAGCACTGCCAGCAGCCGCTGCTGCAGGGGGCACATGGGGCCAGGTGGGACAGATCCAGTGCTTGGTGCACCACAGGAAGCTATAGCCGTGGTCTCCTGCTCCGCTGGACCTTCTCTCGGCTTGTCCAAGGAGCTTCTGGCTGGGCCACCTGCCACCACACAGGAGCCAGTACGGAGTACCACATTCGTTGTCGTATAAGCAAGAAGTAAGGCAAGGTGTAGCAGGACAGGGCAGCTCCTTTTCCTTACAGCAGCTGTTGTATGCCAGTAGAGCGGCACTTGCAGCTTGTGCCAGCACGGGAACATCTCACCTAGCACTATTCACCTAGCACTATTCACCTAGCACTACAGCAGTACAGGAGGGATACAAGGCTTTAGTCAGTGCTGCCCCTTCAGGCACTACGGAAGCTGCCTCATCAGGCACTACAGAAACAGCCAGTAACTGCTGACCGCGCACCTCCACCAGCAGAGGCGGCGCGCTCCATTAGCCGCTGCTGCGCGGTGCGCGTGCAGCATGTGCAACACGTGGACAATGCAGCATCCAGCTCTGCACGCCTGGCCCCCGGCTGTAGCTCCACCACCTTGCAGGCGTGCGCCACCTCCAACGCCTTCAGGACAGGGACACTCATGTGCCCACAAGTCAGTATCCCTACACGGCATTGCGCAACCACAGCTTGCAGTGCTGCAGGCATCCGCTCAGAGATCGTAGGTTGGTGAGTACAAGCCACTCTCAAACTGCACCACCCTGCTCCTACACCCACTTCCTAGTATGCTGCTGTGTGTGATGGCTGGCTCGCATACAGTGTGGTGGGCTGTCGGCTTCAGAGCTCTGAGAGTCGATGGTATCGGTCAACGATCCAGCAACAACGATCCAGCATCAGGACCATGGGTCAGCACAAGGGCCCCTGCACCTGCACCCACACCTTGTGCTGCGGGATGAGCGCCAGGAGAGCCGTGCAATCTCCACGCCCAGGACCAAGAAGTAAACCTGGTTCGCATAATGCCTCCACGCATGCCTCCACATCTTGCACCTGTCGACAGAGTGCATCGGCGGCTGCGGCGTCAGCAGACTCCATTGTACAATGCAAGAGGTGGCCTGGCCTCTACTGCTGTATCTTGGCTGCCTCACAATTGATACTCGCTCCCTGATGTCAGCCAGTCTGTGTTGGCCAGTCTGGCTCTGCACAGCTGACAAAATCCACAACAACCACGCGGCAGGGCATGCTACTTTTGCCTTAAAGCACCGTCACACTCGCGTCCCTTCCCGTCCCAAGAATATCAACACCATTATGCCCTAATGAAACATCCGCTGTACTGCCACACTCACCTCGCTGTACTCCAGCTCCTGTACCGCAAACCAAGGCCCGCGCCTCAGCGTCAGCCGCAGCAGCAGGGACAGTGTAGGGCGGGGCAGACCCGCCATAGCAGCCATGTGACCCAGTTCTTCCGAAGAGAACAGGTGTGCGTCTTGCTCCCTGCAATGACACGGAAACGGAGTGTGAACATGCGCAAACAGGCACCGCACTCCATTCATGTGCTCAGTGTGACGTCCGTGACATCTGCTCCAGCCAGCAACGCCTGAACCCTCACCCTGCCCACCCAAGTCACCTGAGTGCACGCAGCATGAGCAAGAATTTTTCGCACAAAACACCTCCCGCGTCACGGGACGCAATCACAGCCGCCGCCGCTTCCTTGACCTCTGCTATTCTGGCGGCCACCTCCGCTGCGCCCCCTGGGCCAGGTGTGCGTGTGGGCCTCAAGAAGAGCTTCAGGGGCCAGGTGGCGGGGCCCTTGGTAGAAGTGCCTGCAGCTGCTGGCAGGCTGTGACGTGGCATGATGGAGAGACCACCAGAGCCCCCGCTGCTTGTCCTCCGCAGCGACTCGGTTACTGGCCCGCTGCTCATGGCAATAGGAGGCAGGGTGGGCTCCGAATGGGAGGTGGTCAGGAACGGGGACAGGGGTACACTGCTGCTTGCAGGGTCATACGGGTGCTGTTGCGCAATGCTGTGGGCCCCTGGGTCCATGGCTTGTGGCGCGGCATGAGCTTGAGCACCCAGGAGCTGCAGGTGCCCATGTGTGGGGAGGTGATGCTGGGCTGCTGTTGAGCTGGTAGCAGCAGGTGTCGCAACGGCATGGCTTGCAGGGCGCTGAGGTGGGTATGCAGTGCCATCATGCTCAGATGTGACAGCAGGAAAAACATCTGATGGCTCGGGCCTCCCTGGCGAAGCTGTCAAGTCAATGACCACTGTCCCGTCTTCTGTGACGTACTGAGGCGGCTCCACCTGGCAGCAGGCAAGCAGAGGATGCTCTTGCTCCTGATGGACTGGCTTACTTGATGATGGCTGCACATGGGCAGCAGGCTGCAGGCCATCAAGTGCACACCTAGTGCCGTCATGGCTCCCTGCTGCTTGCTGCACCAGTCCTGACGACTCAGGGGCCCCCGGACCAGGCCCCCCATTCCTGCACTGCCTGTCCTGATGTGCCTGACATGCTGGTGATGCAGCAATGCTGCATATGAGCCCCTTAATCTCCACATGGCCAGCATCCAGTAAGGGGGCCAACAGCCTGGACAGCTGGGCTGGCAAGTGGCCGATCAGCACCGCGCCTGTTGCTGCGGTAGCAATGGCTGCTTCAAGCCCTGAGGGTGTACCCTCTGGGCAGGCTGTATCCTTGTCGGGCTGCGCAAGCTCAGTTGATGGAGCCTGCAGGTTTGGGCACTAAGGTGCTGGTTAGTCACGCGCTAAGCGTGCGAGTTTCATGCAGTCATGCAGGAAGGCACCCAGCGTTACATCCGTGTTATGGCTATACTTCCAACGTAACTGCTGGAGCTTACCATGAACCCCTTACCTGGCATGTGATGGCATTTGCATCTACTGGGTTGCAGGGGTCGCGGCAGAGCAGCAACTCTGTGCTATTTACAGCCAAGGATGTCAGCAGGTCCGGTGTGACGCCTGCTCTATGCCGAATCCCAGTCAGCATGCAGTGCACCACAGCCCATCCATCACCTGTTCAGCGCACGTGCAACGCATGGTTACACACGCAGTTCATGCTCCATGCAACGCAGCATGGATCCCCATGCTGTGCATGCTGTGCTGCAATGCTGCTTCGTCCCACGCACCGAGTAAGCGTGCCTCCACTGCAGCACTTTGCCCGGCTGTTCCTTTGTCTACCTGGTGCTGAGGTTGCTCAGCCTTGACAGGTCTATTATGCTTCCAATCCCAAACAGGCCGGGGCGTCGGTTTGGGAGGCTTTGATGCTAATGGTTCTGCTCGAGGCGGCTTCTTGATCCCTGCAGCGCAGCACAAGATGTGGCGCCGGTGAAAAACACAGATCACCTTGCTGGCCATGACAGCTTCTATGGCACCTTGTGCTTCATCCTCCTCACTGTCGCGATTTCGCTTGGGTGTAGCAATCCATTTTCCAAGTAGGGATTGCAAGGAGCCATGCCCTCTCATGACTGCAGCCTGCAAAAATGTTCATGCGCCCATCCCGCTCGCACATTGCCTCTGGATCGTAAGCTCTGCGAGGTCCTTTTGTAGTATGTACTGCCTGTACTACTGCACGTGCTGTACAGACTGTGCGCTACTGCATGCACAAGCAGTGCCACACCCAGCACCGGATTACAGAAGCACGATTAATATGTTCAGGAGCACGCCACATTGCAGTAGCCACATGCGGCCCATGCACCAACGCCTCGATTCATAGCATTACACTCGACTTCCTTTGGCAAACCTGTAGCCACATGCAAGATAGATCACAGTCGACAGTGCTGCATCAATAAAGCTACAGTTGCCTTCTCTGCATCAACTCAACCACACACATATATGCATGAAAAATGCTTCCATGTCGATGCACCATGGTAATATTCTCCTTGAGTGGCCAGGGGCAATACTGGAGCCCACTACAGCTTCCTTCCCTGGATTAATGCTTTGTCCCCAGCACCAGCCTCATCTGTGTGCCCTGAGTCTTCTGCAAACCACCAACCAGACATTGCCTGAGCGCCCACCAGGGGTGCCCCGCTGGCTTTGGCACCGAGCATTTGCCTTGGAGCAGGTGCGCCCCAGCCTGTGCCACCTTTGCAATGAAGCTGCTCATGCAGGAGGTTGGGAGCGGGTCCGCAGGCTTGTCACGCTCCTCGGTACTTGCGTCCTGCAGCCTCATGGGCCCATGCGCATGTACTGCACAGCCCCACCGGTGAGGTGCACGTTTAAAGGGCTGCCCAGCTGAATCGTAGGGCTGGCACGTGGAGACACCAAGCTGTCATGGCCGCTCGCTATGCTGCACTGCCCTGTTGTAAAAAGGGCCGCGTTCTGCGCTGCATCTGAACTGCTTGTTGCAATTGGCGCAGTGAATCAGCTGAATGTGGCGAGCTGATGGCTGCTATATCTGCAGCCGTCATGTCTGCATGGCGCAACAGCCCTGCTTAAGGCGGCTGCTGGCTTGCCGGCAGTGATGCTTGCAGCCCCGCCGCAGCCTGCCCAGTGTGATAGCCAGCCAGCTGCATGCCGTCCAGTGCCAGCTGCGCCTTGTGCCCTGCCCCTCTAAGGTATGCAGAACTCTACACCGGGCAGAGCCACTGGATGGAGAGAGCTCTCTGCCTCAGCTCCCTGGCGGCTGGGTCCGTGAAGATGTTGGCGGCAGCGGTACCGTAGCAAAGGATGGCGGACTAGTGCCAGCCGCAGGAGGGGAATCCTGGTCAGCACTCATGGGTGCTGACCACTGATCCAGGGTGGGCAGACGGGTTGGCCAGTGCGCCTGGCGACCCGTCTCATTGGGACCGTTCTGGGCATCGCACTCCATGGCTTTGGCGTTGTCAAGGAGCTCCAGAGCTGCCGTGGTCGGATCAGATGCAGGCATGAGGGGTCCCACTGCTGCCGCCAGCGCTGGTGCGTGCTGCCCTGGCACTGACATTGTGCTGATGCTGATGCTGTCAGCAGTTGTGATGATATTAGCCATGTCTGCTGGATCAGGAGCAGGATTGAGAGGCGGCCACGCCGGTGCCTGCGCCTGCTGCCTGGGCACAGGCACTGAAGGCAGCTGTTGGCTGATCAGCGCGTGGGCCGCTGGAATCGCTGTGGTGGGTGTTGCAGCTGTGGGCAGCTCAGCTGATACATAGCCCAGCTCCTCCGCCAGCTTGGCTGCTACATCATGAGACTGCCCTCTGATCAGTGTTGCACCACCGCTGGCATGCGGCAGAGCCTCCAGCACAGTGGCTCCAGTGGCCGTCTTCCTCCCAACGCCTGACTTGATCCTTTCAGGATTAGCCAGGAGTTGTGCTGGCTGTGCTGCTCGCTTGCCAGCTGCTTTTCCCCTCGTGGAGCTCTGCCTGGCCAGACCAGGGCTGCCAGGCAGACCTTGCTCGCGCAGCTGGTGCTCTCGGATCATGATGGTCTGCGAGGGTGCAAGCATGGGGCGAAGCGAATGTGGGTCGACAGTTGGGGCGGCGTGCAGCCACAAGCGCATGGCATATCAGCAACAACGCCCATCAAGAGCCCGGGCACCACTAAGTAAACGCACACAGGGCCTACCTGGAGGGCGTGCAGTGTCTTGCGGTGCGCTGACAGCCGGGTGGATTCGTCCTCCAACAGCCCAGTGGTGCTCAGCAGCTGTGTGTTGGCAATAGGCAGCACCGAGGAGGTCGGCTGGCTGGGCGAGTGACGGTTGGAGTGTTGGCGCAAGGACCAGGAGTGCCCCTCTTTGTGCACCGCGCGGCAGTGCACCACCTCAATCGGCTCCAAAAGTCCTTTCAGAGTCACAGGGCCCAGGCTGGCCCCATCCAGGCCGTGCTCTTGCAGCCCAGCAGCACCAGCTGACTGCTGGCAGGCCGCCCACACAGCTGCAGAGCACCACACTTGACCTGAGCCTGCCTTGTCAGCAATGCGGGCAGTGCGGTTCATCACACGACCCCTGCGGCATGGAGCAGCACCAGGGCAGACGCAACACCTTTCAGACGCAACACCTTTCAGTCCATGCAATAATACAAAGGAACAGGGTCCACCAGAACCAGTACAGCGGGCATCAATCCAGGTCTTTAGAGCAAATCACACGGCTCCTGCTGTATGGGTCACGCTCGCTCACACCTATATGTTGCCCGGCCTGTGGCTTGTGATACACTGGCATGCACTTGGCCCAGGTCCAAGCCGACCTTCAGCCTGGGTCCCCTGAATAGGACAGCCTTGCCAGAGGACGGGCGGCTGGCTGTGGGATGGATTGAAGTCGGGTGTGCTGAACTCTGGTGCGCCGAGCCCTCCAAGGGTGCAAAGTGCAGCAGTGAGATGCGGCTGTGGGTGGTGGCCGAGTCAGCTGCCACCGACCCCATGCCAGTGGCTGGCTGTGCCATCACAACTTCGTCGGCCATGGTATACGGGTGCACAGCTCTTCCTGGTTCCTCTAAACCTGCTGGCACTACTGTAGTGCCATCCTGAGAGCCACATGCAGGGTCTGAGAGGCCCTGTGCAGTAGCACTTGACCAGCCTGCTGGTCCTGCGACGCCTGGCTTGGCACTGCTTGCTGCAACGGCCTTGTGCTGCTGCTCAAGAACTGATATGTGCTCCTGCAGCGGAAGCAGCCCTGGCTTGCTTGAGCGGCGCCCTGCCATGTACATCGCATCAGGAGTGAGCGGCATGAGCCCTGCATGTGCAATAGATGCTGTGGCAGCACCAGTAATATCGCCTGGCTGACCAGCTGGCTGTGCCGCAGACTTGGGAAGGCCATTCAAGCCAACTGTTACCATACTCATCAAGGGATCCATGGATGGCTTGGTAAACCCTGCTGCTGTGGCTCCAAGTGCAGAGCGTCCACGGGGCGCCTCCCCAGTATGCATGGATGACTGGTGAGAGCATGGGTAGGTGCCCCGAGCAGACACTAGGCGTTTTGTTGACACCTCAGTCGCCACAATGACTTCCTCACACAACTCGTTGGCCTGTTGGCAACACGTGACAACACAGGATGCAGTGTGAGGGCCGTGCACTGTTGACCGATTGGTCCCTGGCTCAGATCAGCAGATGAAAGCCTCGCAGCTCGCACTTCGCAGGCAATGACAAGGCAAGTGACCAAGCATAACACCATGGGTTCCAGGGCTGGCATGAGCTGATTGGGCCACGCACCAGTAGCTCCTCATTCCAGTCCGCCATCTTCAGTTCTTGCACCAGGGCGAGCCCGAACTGGACGGCTTCAATCGCTGAGGCAAACGCAGTGAGGCACAACCCTTCTGATAGCTCCACTAGGTATCCAGAGGTGGATTGCTTGGACAGCAGCTGGATGGCTTGTAGCTGGTAGGTCTCCAAGGCTTCCAATGCCAGCTGCCGGTCCCATGCCAGCAGCATGGATGCCCCCACCACATTGGTAAAGCAAATGGTAATCTCACCAAGTGGGGCACTGAGCACGCCTGCCTGCAGCTGCTCTGTGGCTCGGAGTGTGGGTGGCAAGATGATGATGCGTGCCTCGAGCTCTGCTGGCAGGGCCTGGTAGACTGGCATTGGGGGCAGGTTTGGGTCCTTGAGAAAGAGGTGATCGCCCATATTGAGCAAGAGCCCAAATTGGGTGAGCTCACTGAGGGGCAGGCGCTCAAACACCGCCTGGGTCAGCATCACCATGCCGCCGTGCCCGCAGTCGCCCACAGACTTAGCCAGGGCCAGTGACGTGCCGCTGTATGCTACACGCCCACTGACCTTGTTCACACTCACATCGGCCTCGTTGTGAATGCCAGTGTGCACTCCCACACGCACGCGCAGCCCCCTGCGCACCGCACAGTCAGGGACCCACCAGTGGCCTCATTGATCAGTCCACTTGTGCATGCTGGGCATCGATTGCTGAAGCCGATGCATGCAGGCCAGCCTACAGGCTCAGCCATCCTGTACAGACCTGAACACGAGCTTGGGTTGCTTTGCGGCGTCCATGTTTGCCCTGCCCCTTCCGCTCTGATTGGGAAAGACCTGGTGCTCCCATACTTTCCAGTGTTGGCGGTAGAGGTCGTAGACTGTAAAGCAGCAGGCATTTCCTGCTGATTCCCTGCAGCAGCATTCAACAAACGGTCACGGCTCAGCGTTAAGCGGGACCACCATTGGACCCAAGCAATACAAAAAGTGGTGCGCAACTGATCGTTAGCCAGCACACCAGGTGAAAGAGCTGCAGGGAACTGGCCAGCAACCAGGGTACAGGTAAATGCAGGCTGTCTGTCGGTTGCATAGCTGCGACGTGTTATTGCTATTATTACCGGTCTTTCACAGCGAACCATCATGTATTTCTATGAGCTGACAGGATTGTCTGTAGTCATAGTCGCTTTGGCCGGTGTAAGCTCAAGGTCTTTACATCTTATCATTTCATGACTTTTAACGATAAAACCTCACACCAAGCAGCCTATCATCTAGAAATGCAAAGATTTTCCTGTGCAAGTGCTTGTCGTATTTGTTGTAAGCAGCGAAGAAACTCACACAAGATCCATCAAATCCACCATAGCTTTCCCATGCACGCAGGCATTGCACTGCACACTGACCGATAAGTACACTACCATGCAAGCATGGGCTGGTGCATGCAAGCATGGGCTCAAACAAGGCAATATGGGTGAATTGCTTCAGATATTGCGGCAAGTACGTGATGGATGGTTTAGGATGATGAGTTTGCACTCATGATCCACAGGCCTGAGTCGTAACAAATCTGACGCAGCATTAGCATATGCCTAATGAAATCTTTTGAACAGATCACTTACCATCGGACGCGACCAGCTGGTCAACGATCCGGTCTTCAAACAAAAGGCTTGTTGAGAGCACCTACTTCGCTTAGGTACAGCTAGGCAGATATGCAAACAGCAACACCGTGTCGCTCGCGTGTCGCTCGCACAAGACGCATGACCAAGATCGCCAAGAGTGACTTCCACGCAAACACTTCCTTGACGCCAAAATGACGCTTAAACTTGTGTATATTATACCCATCGAGCGCAACTTATCAAAATCGCCACCACCAATCTGAACGACCCATCTTCCTAGGCTGTCATTGTGATCATTTTCCACTTTGTATATACGCTGTGTTGTATTGTGTTCAATCTTATTCAACCTTATCTCCCAAAGCCTGAAGTCACCCCCTGCCTTTACACATTAAACATGCTTTACCTTGCATTGACTACATACATTACAAGGCTGATACCCTTGGCCATCCATTTGCATGCCCAATCACTGACTTGAAGTCGACAAGCATCTGTGCTAACCGTCGTGCATGTATGCATAAAGCGGAAAGGCCCGAAACTTGTCTTTTAAACGACTTGTAAACTGCCTTTTCATGCATGCATAGCTCTCACCACCTCTGTGGTGGCGATGCTTTTTCGTTATACGTACGCAATCACATCGTGACGCATGCGTCGTGTGGTTATGTCCAAGGTTGTCCTCCGTTTGCTTTTTCAATCCCTGCTAACGGGCTGGGCCGTTACCCTCCACACTCAGCACATAGCTGCCGGGGTGTGTAGGGCCTTTGCATACCAGTTTTGAGCTCCGGGTACACGAGGTACCCCGATTTTAACTCCAACTATTTGTGCGCCATGTACATGGTTCTAACATTTGCTTACCCTGCTCTAGCATCTATGGGAGTTGTCGCTTCCATAGCGAGTGCACTACATGCATGGCAAGCATGGTGGGGCATAAGATAATTAACACCTGTGCGCGCCCCAGCAATTGAATGCACTGTACAGCTGCCGCAAGCCTTGAGACCATCGGCAGCTGTTGCCATCATAGCCGCCTTCGTGCTTGCACTTCATGACTGTCGACCTGCGCGCTCACCTCCTAGGTAAGGGGCTCTCGGTGTCAAGCGTGGCACTCATCAGGGATGCCGCAGGGGTGATGTGTGCGCTGGGGTCCTTGACCGAGTTCCAAGCGTCCAAGAGGCGGTGCAGCTGGCTAGCGCCTTGCCCCTTGTCGCTGCCGTCGTCTCCAGCCGCCACCACTGTTGTACTGATGTGAGCCATGCTCAGCTGCACCCCGTCTCCAGTGGAGCCTGAGTTGCTGCCGTTGGCGATAGCAACCGATGAGGAGGTTGGCTGAGGTGGTGCAGGTGGTGGTGAGCAGTCCGCAGCACCATGCGAGCCTTTGGCACCTAGCAGCCCTTTGGAAAGCATACGCCTGAAGCCTTGAGGGAGTCTATCCATGAACGAGCCTGTCTGCTCAGCACTTGATGCTGGCTTCAGCGTAATAGACTGGTACGCTTCCGACAGCATCTGAAAACGTGCAACAGGTTCAGCAGGGTGCTTCGTCAGTTGATCCAAAAGCACACAGGCACCCGCAACCCCCAGTATTCCATGTGGGTGGTTGATAGCCAGCCCAAGCAGTGGCAGCTGCTAATGCAATGATGCACAGCAGGCCGGCAAGCCACAGGCACAGTAACAATCTCACCTGATGAGGCAAGCGTGCGTTCTCGGCAGAGACGTTGCCAACCGAGAGAATGCCTGCAGGCGCAGCAATAATGCTGGCACGCCGCACCCGGGTGACCTGCGTGAGAGCACATGCGGGCGCAACACGGGTCCAACGGGGCACAGCTGGCGGTAGTATTGTGGTGGTTGCCAAGCGTCTGTGTACGCTGATCTTGATTTACGTGCTAAGGCACAGTCAGGCACCGCCTGGGCTCCAGCATGCACACATAACTGTGCCACGCACGTTATTTATAGCTGGCAGTAGCAAGTGGGGCGGCTCCTGGTATTTCAGGCTGGCTTGGTCCTCTAGTGCTTGTGTTTAGATAACGACTGTCAGGCTCCGGCATGCAGACACATCTGTGAAACGCCGTGTTATTATTATTAGTAGTAGCAAGTGCACCCAACAACAGGATAGTTTAAGAATCAAACAAAGACTCCTGGTTGCAGAGCGTTCACCTGCCGCGCCCAAACAGGGCAGCAGGAGGGATGCTCCAGTAGCTCGGGAGGCCACTCCAGCTCCATCATACGCAGCTGCAATTGCTCCGAGAAGTTGACGGCGTCTGTGGGGCCGTGGAAAGCCGCGATGAAACTGTCCCCTTCTGTCGCACTCTCTGCACGCCATTGCAGCGTGTGGTCGAGATGCAAGTGTGCGGCGCACGTGTGCGGCTAAAACTTGAGCCGCGCTGAGCACGCTCAGATCAAACAGCAAACAGCCAAGCATCAAGACCCCGGGCCCAATCCACAGTCCCAATCTCAGACCTAGGCTGCAATTCAGCTGCACAAAGTACCCTAAACCTAGTAGACGCGCAGTGAAAACAGAGTATGGAACCCTGCACTAGCATCCTGAGCCTCATGCCGAGCACTGCACTCCCCATCACGCTCACCATATCCGTGGTACTTGCGCAGCAGCAACCTGATGAGTGCATGGTGCATGTCCACAGCTGCGTTCATCGTCTCTGTGTTCAGCCCCTCCCACAGCCCTGCACCAGGCAGGTTGCAAGCAAAGCCACATTAACTGCGTTGTTGCCAAAGCTAGCCCGGGTCCAATGGCAGCTGATGCCCAAGTAGAAGTGATGTACATGAGTATCGTACACATTTCTCACAAGCCAGCATGTGTATGCACGTTGCTGCAGGACTCACCAGTGGAGTTCTCAATGTCTGTGACGATGATGGTAGATGAAGGGCCCACCCTTGGCGCAACGGCCTTCCCAAACAAGGAAAGCCGCTGGTGCCGCATGCACAACCAGAGCACGAGCACGATGAGGGCGGCTGCGCCAAGCATACTGCCGATCACAGCGCCTGCCATGCCGCCGCTGCTGATGGCGCTGCCGCGATCATTCCCCTCCCCCGCGGCGGGCGGAGCAGGCGGTGTGTTGGACTGAAGGAGGCCGAGACCAGCCCGATAGGATGCTTGCACGGTTGCCTTGTCCCCAATAGATTCCAGGGCCTTCCTCATGCTTGCATCCAGCCATGTCTGGACTGCTTCTGGAGTGGAGCCATTGACCAGCAAAAGGTTCGCTGCTCGATCGATAAGGTCCCTGACGGTGTAAGCCCCTAGGAAACGAAGGTCCAGGGCGATATCTGTAGTCGACGTCATGCGTGCACACCGTTTTGTGAGGAAAGGCTTTTGAGGTCCGTTTGGTGTGGTGTGGTGACATCAGTGACATGCACAGTCCAGTATGCTCCGACAGCATGTTCCAAACTTGAACATATACTGCAGTGCCACCACCGTCACACTTCTGGTGAAACTTACTATTGCTGGAAAGAATTGTGCTGTATGTCTTGAAGAAGGAGGTCACGTCTGTTCCATTGTAGCCGTTGTTGGTCCATAGGGCGAGGCTCTTGGGATCAGTGGCGATGTGGGAGTAGCGGAAAGGACCTGCACAGGAGCAGTAGCAAACGTCATGCCATGTCAGACGGACACAAGCCCGACAACCAACCAGGCAGCCACCCAAGTGAACCGACCGAACTATCCAGCCACCCAGCTGAGGCTCCACTTGATTACAGTACTCATATGAAGAGCACTGGTCAAAACCTGGCCAGCGCAAGCTGTGGACACCAGGCATGACATCAGCTCACTCACACAAGAACACCAGGGAATGGCAGCACTCCTGATGGGAAGCACTGTCATGAGTCAAGCTGTGCACGCACCAACGGGCGTGGGTTGGATGACAAGGGGGAGGGAGACCTCAGGGGAGCTCACGTAAGCCCACAGATCATATGTCGCCTGCTTGTAGTCAGGGCTCTGAAGTGCATTCACCACACCTGCAGGCGGCAAGAGGACGTGGAAACATGACTCGGCTCAGGACAACAGCTGTTTTCAGCGGCCTCGCTGCTCTGACCAAGAACAATAGGTGCTTTGATCGCACTTGACTGTCTAAGTTGCTTGAAAATCCTGCCTCACGGCAGGGACCTACGCGCCATGATGGGCGCACGGTATAGCTCACACACACACGCCTGTTGGGGCTGCTGTACTCCGCTGTCAAGATTCCGTGAATGCTTGCGTGCTCGCTTGCAAGCTTTCCTTTGCAGTAGTGATATCATGATATGCTCACCTGCAAAGCCCCCTGTTCCAAAGTATGCGGCTTGGTTGACAAGTATGTCCTGGCCAGCTGAATTCTTGTACCAGATGGCCGATGGGCACTCCTTGTCTGACATGCACCGCACCAGCGTGCGAGTTGAACGGTCCAGCACGAGCTGCGGCGGGCAAGTGGCAGTGGCAGCACCCCATGTGTGCAGGGATGTGCGCCTCAGCCATCACATAAAAACAAGATCCGCAGCTGCACAACTTCAAGAATTACGGCAGCACAGTTGCAGCATCACCACGGCACCACCGGCGCTGTACAAAGGAGCCGGGCGTGCTGGCGATTCATATCAAGGAGCTGACATGTACCATCTTCCCGGACGGGGCGCAGACCAGAGCTAAGCCCGCCCTCAGCCCTGGTCTACACCCAGCCAGGGCTCCAGTTCACCGCCATGTTTTCACTCTAGCGCCTGGGCATGTATGGACTGTGTGCTTGTGGCAGCTCCACCAGCCTTACCTCAGTTCCTGGCAGTGGGGCGAAGCCGACTTTGCCATGCAGCCGCTTGGCAGTTACTAGCTGTACTGCTTTGAACATCTCGTCCCACTTGATGGTCTGTTGGCAAATCCAAACAAGAGGCAACCTGTTGCTCGCAACAAGTGGCTCTGGCTCCCATCGGCATGGCAGCGCAGTCATAAACATGCATGGGCGCATACAGCACATGTCTCACACAGGCCTGCACTTCCACACCATGGAACCAGCAAGAAGGGTGAGTTGTGCTTCATTTACGCACCATAGCGCACTGCCCGCTCAAAAACTTCAAATGCAGAGGCTGGCACCTGCAGGCATTGGCACCGTACATGCCCTTTGGGCATGCATCCGACGCTTGCCATGCAAGATCTCTGGTTCGTCACAACCCATAACCACATCAAAAAGAAATCACCAGCCTGCGCTGGCAATCCTCTTGGTCAGCACCACATGAGCGCCTCACATGAGCTGTCTGGCATGATAGCTGCGGTACATCGTGTACGCCTTTAAGTAGGTTTCATGACACATGCAAACATGGCAAGATGAGCTAGATGAGCTGCGAAAGGAGCAGTCGGTCATGCATCCTTCTCACCCGAGGTTTGGCCACGTATACTTTTTCAGCTCCTGGAAGATCCTGAAGGCTTCCAGTACTGCTGGGCTGTCAGTGAAGGGTTCAAACGTGTCTGGATCGATCAGCCAGCCATCACGCAGGCCCTGCATGCAGCCGATGGGAGAAGGAGCAGCAGAGAGGTTGGGACTAAGGACACCCAGCTTTTGTCAGCATCAGCGAAGCATCAAGCAGGCTGTCCCATCTCCTCACGGCGGTTTTTAAACACGGCTGCCGGTACAAGTGACCTGGCATGCATCGCACACAGCATGGCATACAAGTTCATACGTGCCTTGACTTGCGTCATCGGAGCAATAATCATGGACAGCCCCACTGACGATTCGATGCAGTTCTGCACCAGCAACGCAGCCACAGGTCGCAGTGGTTCACTTGGCTGTCTCTGGGATGCTGTGAGTGTTGCTGCTCATGGTCATCCGCGCTGAGCAGTTGAAGCTCAAGTGCGCACAGCAGCACAGGCGCAAGCAATACAGGGGCAACCGGGTGCATCAGGACATTCACACCATGCTACAAGCCATCAGAGCGTGACGTATGCAGGTAGCTTTGAGCAGCGCACCTCAACTTGCCAGCACAGCGTGTAGTCCCCTTTCTTGTCGCCATCAAAGTCTGACCCATTCAACGCTTGTGCCATTGCGAGCAGCTCCCTCCACGTGTGGGGAGGCTCCTGTGATATGCGGTTTGTGATGCCTGGTATGACAACGCAGTCTCAGCGCACCTACTGCTGACACCCTTTTACCTGAGGCCATGCCTGTATCTGTTCTGGCCAACCAGCACCAACAGCTCCTTGCTATGGTAGCAAATAAGCAGCGCACACACCGTGAATCCTCGGGCCTGAAGCACATCTTTCCGGTAGTAGAGCATGTTGACTTTCCCCGTGGTTTGGACAGCCATGACTTGCCCATTGTAGACTGCGGTCAGCACAGGAAATATGTCAGCAGCCAACCCACTGGGCATGCCATGCTGCTCCCTTGACGGACCCTGCTGGTGTTACCATGCGGAAGGTCATGGCCTCAGCTGCACGCGCCACATCCCAACTGCAACCACTGATTGCGATTACTGCCGGAAGCAGCAGCGATGCCCTCAATTGGCGTATTACTGCCACACATATATTGTGATGGGCAGGCCCTGCCATGACGCAAAGCCGGGGAACTCCAGACACACACCTGAGCTCACTTCCCTGAAGTGTGTTATGATATCCAAGAACTGGATGGTCGAGTCTGCTGCAATGTAGCTGTCAAGAGGCTCTGTTGCTTTGGCTTGGGCCACATCTGCTAGTATGATGGGATCAACAACCCTGCAGCCATGCACAATCAGGACACGGTCCAGAACGAGCAGCAGGAGTGAGTGGCTGAGTGTTGTCCATACATGACTACCAGCAGCAGCCACACAGTTTTGAGCAGGTCAACATGCACTGTGCGGCCTTTCAACACCCCAATGGCAATTGCAGCGTAACTTTCATGAAGCGATGCAATCATGCAATGACAACTGCTGCAGCAGTCGTTGTGGACACCAGCACTAACCACTGGTAGGCAAGCCCAACGGTAGGCAAGCTCAACAAGGGGGCCCCCCCATGCCCTGCGCCACGTATCCTATACCAAGAACAGATGGCAGCCCCAAAGGCTGTGCAACAATGGGCACTACTAGGCACCACTAGGCACTACAGAACACTCACCAACCGTCATGGACCTTGAGCCGATTTCGGATCGTGAACAGGATCGTGTCCTGGATGGTGCATTGAGGGCATAGTAGAGCAGGGATGAGCAGGGCAAGGCCTTTCTTCATCAGTGAGGTTCTGGTGTGCCGCACTCTACTATGTAGCAGCCGGTGGCACTGTGTGGTATGCCACAGTGGCATATATGTGGCAGCTGATGTGGCAGTGACTGCTTCCATCTGTTTTGCAGCTGCCTTCAGCAAGCGTGCATGAGTACATACACAGCCAAGCCACTGCACCTGCACTTCGCCATAGCTCTGCCAGTCCACCTGCAGGGTAGCAAGGAGGTTGCTCCATCGTAAGCGTCTGCTGATGTGCATCCGCCCACCGTCGTCACACGCAAACCACCCAACCAAGCTGTTCAACCGCTCTCATGACATACCAGGACCTGGAAGCCTGTCTTGTTGCTCCATGCTTTGATGATGGGCTCAAACACGGCTCTTGCATCGGACAGCCCCAGTATGCGTAGCGGCTGTGACCAAACAGACGTGTCCACAGCATTGATGGCGCATGAGTAAAAATGCGCCCAAGGCACATGCGCAGGACGGCATACATTTGCATGCATTCCACTGCTGCATGTGCGGTGGCCATTCAACAGCATTGAACACTGCAGCAACATGCATTCATGCTGGCACTTGCCCGCAGTGTCTGTGCTGTTGCATTGCTGGCAAGGCATCGGATCAGGAACGAGTTCACGGCATCTGACACGCCTTGCGTCTCCTGGTCCTGCGACCTGTGTAAAAGAAAGCAGGGGCCCAGCTTACTGATGTACACTTGCTGGGGAAGCTGGACCAGCCTTACCTGTTTGAGAGTAGGAACACATTGCGCACATCCCGGGCAAGCCCAGCCAGGCATGCACTGCTTACTGCTGCAGCTGCACACTGTGAGGAATTGTCGTGCGTTTGGCCAAAGGCAGCATGGATTGAAATGACCACTGCAAGGTAAGCGAGTCTGAACACTCGATGCAAGGTTCGCGTCCAGCCCATCTTCTTTCTTGTTGCGCCACCGGCCAACAGTTGGGTTTCAGCCCGGCGTGCATCGCTGCCAGTCTAGGCAAGCCATGGGCTGCGATCAATACATCATACACAAGCGATTCAACTTGCACCATAAACGGAGAGACACGACATTGGGGTGCGCCGAAACCTGATGTAAGTTATTGGCAGCAATGATACAACTCAGGAAGCGTTGTCAGTGCTGGCTCACAACACTTGCCACTCCTTTCCGTTGTTTAGGGTCATGTGACCCGTCATGTTACAAGCAAATTGAACATGGACAACACTGAGTGGCACCCCAATCTGGAGGAGCCCTGGAAGGGCCAGAATCCAGCAAAGGACCGCCTGATTGCCAGCAGGCGGGCTGCCAAAAGATGTCAACAGGTTGCATGGGGGCCTGGTGAGGGGCAAGGCGGAGCTAGCAGAGGCTCTGGAAGTGGAGTTGTGGTGGATCCGGAGCGGAGTCAATGCCAGCTGAATGGGAGCGAGCCATCTGGGGCGTGTGACGCTTGACGCGGTGCGTGCGGACCAAGCATTGGGAGCGGGGCAGTTTGTGTTCGCCATCCCCCACCAACATGCAAGCGTGGAGGGTCAGGAGCGGGGGCGGCTGGGCATGCAGGTGGCGCGCACGCTCGCCCATCACGCGCCCGACCTGGCCAACCCCCTCCAGCTGGACAGCGTGCGGCGGGAGGAGGAGGGTGGGGAGCGGGGTCGGGCCAACACAGAGAAGCGAGCAACGACATGCAAGTGGAAGCGGGAGGAGGTGGAACGACAGTGGTGTCCAACATTTCAATGTCCAGCTGGCACGTGCACGTGCAGCAAGGTAGGAGGCTGACGATGGGGTGGACAATCCAGCTTGATGTGGAAAAGGATGGTGGAGAAGGCTCGTCAGCTCACACCGAAAGCAAGTTAAGGCTACGCGTCCCGCCTCCTGCCTTTGTTCTTGGATGGTGACAGACTGCTGATGTGCGTGTGGCTTTTTTCACGACAGCCATTGAGCTTCTGCTCCAAATGCAACTCACCAGCCTCTTGCCGCCTCAAGATCACCTTAGGGTTGTTTCATGGATAGCAGCTGGTGCTGCCTCTTATCTTCAATCTGCAAAGCAGTGGAATTTTAGTTGTATGCAGGGGCTTTGAGGGGCGGCAGGTGTCATCAGGGATAACTAATAACGTACCACCCTTTTTGCCAACGAACGCAGAACTGTCGATTTTCGCGACCCGCGTATCTTTGATTGTGGTTCATGAGAGTTGCGCAGGTTTTGCATTGGACGCCATCTTTGCACTCAGGTGTGCCAACGGACTGTCACGCAGCAGGTCTGCACTGGGGCCAGCAGCAGGTTTGTCAGGTTGGACAGAGATCCTGCTGATGATCATGCTGGTTCCTCCATGTTTGGTAGTTGAGGGCTGCACAGCCACCGCATGTGTGCATGGGTGATATCTGACCAAGCTGTGTGCCATATGGCGGCGTGCAGGATGGGCAGCCATGCGGCTCAAGGGAAGCATTTTGAGCGGATGAACACGGTGTGCTTTAGCAGCTGGTAGCCTCTGCACAGCATGTGGCGTACTATACCCTCTAAAAGTGCTTCATGCGTTTCGGGCATGTGCTGATCCTGCACTGACCTGACCGCTACCATGCGGCAACTTGCTGTGGATGCAGCATGAGACGACCATGGTGGAGGTGGAAGTCATGGGGCACACGTTGCGCCTGGCACAAGTAAGACCAGCATGCTTTGCATGTGGTCGTTTTGCAGCTGCCATGAGCTGGTCAGCTCAGTCGTGTTGAGCTGCTGCATGCTGGCAGTCCGTGGGTAAAGGGTTAAGGGTGTTACACTCCGTGCGTGCTGAGCTGCCGCATGCTGACAAGCCTCAACAAACCCTTGGGCCACACACACGCTGCTTGCTGTGTGCATCAGGACCCAAACTCGGAGCATTTGGGTACCACGGTGTGGGATGCATCTATCGTCGTCGCCAAGATGTTTGAAAAGGTGGAGCGGATAGCGTGCAAATGGACCCAGACAGCTATGAGCACGGAAGTGACAACACCTTCTGCGGGCTTGCATGAAAAAGGTCATGAATGCATGGGATGAATCAGCACGAACGTGGACATCAAGATGCAGGGTTTGCCAGGCCCTCTCATCCAAAACCCCTGGCATGCACAAAGTCCCAGATGCTCACGTGTTCCTGCACCAGGTGCAGCAGTCAGCAACGCAGCAGTGTACTGCCTAACTCTGTACTGCATGCATGCTTCGGCGCAGAGCTTGCGCAAGGGCGAGTTTTCCCGCGCCAAGCTTCACAACAAGCGCGTGATCGAGCTGGGGGCAGGCATGGGCCTTGGTGGCATGGCCATGGCACTGTGAGTCGCAGCTCGCTGCACAGCAGGCAGGGCCCTGGTCTGGTTGGCATGAGTAGGGAGCTAGGCAGCCCCATGCGGCTTGGGGACAGCAGCAGAGTAAATGTGCTGCGTGGCACGAGCCACCGTCAATCATGGCTTGTGAAAGGCCATGCATGTTGATATGGCGCTCAAGCACTGCCGTATGCTTGTACACACCACTACGAGCACAGGGCAGGCGCCGATGTCATGCTAACAGACACCCTTGAGGTTCTGCCGCTGCTGAAGCGCAACTGCGATGTCAATCTGGGGGTAGGCAAGGTACGAACAAGCTGGTCATGCTGCACGCCAACTGCGCTCAGCAATCAGCGTGGTGGTGACATCAGGTCTCAGGGTTGACGCTGTGGTTCGGGACACTTGAACAAGGGTCCGGTGCCTGTTGCAGGCCCATAACGCAGCTGCAGCTGGCACGGGTTGCACACTGTCACAGCCGAAACTGGGTATTGCAAATTTGAACACCGCGGCACATGTTCTCATGCACAGTGCACCCAATCGCCCTGGCAGCAAGTGGCCAAGCTGATGTACACACCATGCTCAGTCAACTGTGTGAACCATACCCACACCCCTGCACTTGGTGGTCAGCTTCAATTGTTGCGTCTTGGTTTGAGTTGTGCGTGGCTCATGCACCTGCCTTGCAGGTCAAGGTGTGTGAGCTGGACTGGCTACGGCCTGAACAGGTGGCGCCCCTGAACCCTCCATTCGACTACCTGCTGGCTACTGACTGCATCTACCATGAACACCTTGTGGTGAGAAGGGCAGCAAGGTGGTGTGGGGTGTTGCGAGCTGCAGAACAGCGGCAGCCATTGTGTGCAGGCTGCGATGCGTGGCATGCTGGGCAGTGCACCATGATGCTCTGTACTTTGGCCTGTATTGTGAGCACATCAACAGAGGTAGACGTCTGATTGGCAGCTCACTGTGCTCGCGCGCATGGCCAGGTGCACTTCCACGCACGTGTCATGGACTTGAGCAACGAGAAGTCAACATGTGAGTGGTCAGACAACCAAACCACGGCGAAACCTGTGGTCATGGGCTTGTGTGTGACGCTGAGGACTGAGGATTGACATGCTAGTAGCGCCGCACCCACCATTACCTCAAACTGTGTCTGGTACCAAATGTTTCGGCGTAAGCTTTGGCTTTGTTATCTGATTGCAGTGATCGTGGTCAATGAGCTGCGGTCACACTCCGTCCAAAAGGCATTCATGGACGTCTTTAGCGTCACGCACACAGTCAAGCGTATGCCTGCATCAAAGCTGGATGAGGAGTACCAGCACCCTCTTATTCACGTGTACATTTGCAAGAAGAAGAAAGCCAAGAAGGTGGGCCATGAAGGGCTTGAGCATGCGCCTGCCCTCCATTGCAACTTGCATGCATGAGCATTCCACTTAGAGCACGATGTGCCTCAACAGCCGGTGGTGGTGCGTCACATGCAGCAGGTCGGGGCAGAAGAGGCAGTGCATGGTTTGTGGGAGCTGACCTGACACGCAGCTGTTGTGAGTTGCACATGTGACATGTGACCAACGGTGTGCAGGGCGCTGTAGCTGGTGATGGGGCTGGGGCAGGCGAGGAGGATGAGGAGGAGGCAGAGGAGCCAGCTGAGGCTCAGACAACATCACAGATAGCCAACCCGACATCTCCCAAACAGCCAGAGTATCAGACAGAAGGGACAACAGCAGGGCGTGGGGACCCACTGGGTGTGGGCAGCAGTCAAGCGGCAGGAGGTGCAGCAGGCAGTGTGGACTGGGAAACTCGACGGCTCGGTGTACAGATGGCTCGGCTGATGGGGGAGGTCAAAGTACCAGGAGCAGGGGATGCAGATGAGTCAACAGCGGACTAACTGCCCAAGGCATGACGCATGAGTCATGGAATCGATACCTGGCCAAACTGAGCCCAGTGCATGCAGCTGCGGACCTTGTAAAGCTGCGATAAGGACACCAGATGAGGTTTAAGAGGCATAAGATTACACACGTGCGGTGATGCAAACAGCTGTACTGCTGTACACATGCATGATTGATCAAGGGGTCAGCATCTGCTGCCTAAGGTGCCACCTTTTGCCCACGGAAGGGGATGCTGGACGGCACAAGCACCTTGGCGTGTGGTTTACTCTGGTTGATCAGCTCCCCATTTGGCCGGTCATTGCCAGAGATGCGCCCTCGAGACACCTCTGGTGCGAGGCCTATGCTGGTCTGACGCCTGCATGTGCATGGTGTTCGGCAAGTGCATCAGCGAAGTGCATATCAGACACAAGCCAGCACACATATGGAACAAGAGGTTGGCTTTGATGGACAGCTTGTAGTTGGCGGCATTGTAGCGGGGGCCTCTTGCATGTCGTATCATAGCAAGGTATATCGTCAAAATTGACCCGCTCACTTGAACACGCGCTCCATAGCCACGTCCAGGTCGATGTCCACAAACCACGTGTCATCAAACAGCTGGCTCTTCAGCTGGTCCCAGGGTGCGACGTCCAGCAGCACATAGTTTCCCTCCACGATCACAATCTTGTGGCTGGCTGTGATCTGGATGGCGTCAGGATGTGGGTCTCCAACGCCTGCAGCATCAGGGAGCAAGGGAACTGAGCCAGGCACAGCCGGGGCAGGAACCGTGCACCCAGCCAGCTCGAACGCTGGAGTAAAGCAATCCCAGCGGCAGGGCAGCAGGTACCCGCACGCACTCTGCACTAGTGCTTTGCATCCCCTGCGCGCACCATGGTCAAAGCTGGGCACTGACGCAGCGCCTGTCTCGCGCACTTTGCGCACGCACGCCACGAAGGCTCCCGCGTCGAACGTCCAGTGAGCCCCTCGCCGGGCATACGCCTCCTGCATCACCACACACCACAGCCCATCATCAAAACACAACTGAACAAGCCAGTAAACAAGCCAGTGAAAATAATAGGTCCTCTCCTCAGAACTGTGCTGCCCGACTTGGACACTTGGACCAATAACTGACAGAACACAAAGCGCTGCCTGCATGGTGCAACAACCAACTGGTTGTGCTCCCCAAAGGCGTGGTTACCTTGCATACAACAGATGGATTTTGAAACACAGCAGTGTCAGTCTGATGCATGGCTGAGACTCTGACCTTGGGGTCTGGCATCTGATCTAGCTCTCGCTTGTAATAATGGAACCCATCCATGGGAAGCAGGGCAGCCATCGGTTTGCTTGTCAACTCGTTGATCCGGGTAACGACAGCATTGGCAAGCGTTGACTTGCCTGCATGTGTTTTGTAGTGTTTAGTAAGTCAGCACTGCAGCAGGCATGTCTGTCTGCACGCCGTGTCTGTGTTCTACCAATTCAGGGATGAAACGCCGTGCCTGCCTGCCTGACAAGCAATTGCTCATGAACTAGACTGTGATGCTTGTTGCAATCATGCACGTTCACGAGGATCAGGAGGCAAGCATGGTTCGACTGCTTACCGCTTCCTGGAGCACCAGCAACACCAACGATATGCTTGCCTCCTGCTGGCAGCTTGCTAGCCGCGGCAATGCACTTGGTTGCCAGTTGATCTATGATCTCCTCATAGCAGGATCCTGCGCCATGAACACAGAAGCTCATGAGTACCGCAATGCATCATGGTGCACACTGTACAATGCAGGCGCGCACCTTCCACGCGCATTGAGCGTGCAAGCCCATGCCAGCGCGGTGGTGTTCGTGGCTTTGTCAGCTGCCATGCCAGTGGGTGCTTGCGGGAGCCTGCATTCTGCAAGTGGGCCCCTGTTTGGGATGCATGCACATTATACAATTGCATGATGACTCTGATGCTTGTGCAGTGGGGCTCGGGCAATTGATTCAGCTGCTGCAAATTGCGATTGTCATCAACTTCTACAACCAACTGCAACTGCAATGGGTGAGGAACAGGTGACACCAGGTCAGATAAGCAAGGAAGTGACCAACACTACGAGCTTCATACGGAAGCCTTGTTGAACACACGAAACTGCGATCTGGTCAAAACCTCACGCGCCATGGACACCATATTTCAGCTTCCACTCTTCGCTCTCGTCCTCTTACAAATCATCGTAGCTCTGGGGCTGCTGGGTCCCCGAGCCATAGCCCTTCCACTTGCCCAGCAAGTGAACAAAGCAAAAGCAAATGTGGCAGCCAACACTGTGGTTTGGACCCTGACTGTCGTGCTAGGTGGTCTTCTGGTGGTCAGCTTCAGCGAGCTTGTGAAAAACGCAGAGCGCGTGAAGCATGCGGACGTGCGCGAGTGAGTGCATGCACACCAGACGTGTGCTGCTGACCGTGGCGTGTTAAGAGCTCATGTTCGGCTGAATGCGGGCTATTTTTTAAGGCATGTGCAGCGTGAACAGCAAGCCGAAGGCCTGCATGGGATGGTATGTACTTTGGTTGGACGGGCACTCTCTCAATGCTGCCTGCACCTGCGCAGGGTTGTGTCAACGATCGATTACCTGCGCGGGCAAGTGGCGTGCTCGCTGTCAGCATTCAACTTGGCCCTCCTGTTCCTGTGCCGCGCGCTGAGGTATGAGCACGCTGCACTCATGATGCACGTGAAGAATTGTGTGCTGAACGGCGTGCCAGCTGTCAGAATGCTCATAAATCACGTTGCGTCTGCGCGTCTCCACATGCCGCTGGGTCTTGACCAGCATGCTCTGCATGCTGTGCCCCCCGCAATGACATTACTGCCCACAGTGAGGCCCTTGTGGGCTGGAACCGGGCGAACAAGAACAATGAGGCGATGCAGCGCCAGGTCAAGGGGCTGCAGGCTGAATATGAACGCGTGACCAAGGCAGGCGGGTCCGATGACAAGGAGGGCAGTGAAGCCAGCGAAGCAGATGCCCTCAAGAAGCAGGTGGCCAAGCTAATCAGTGAGAAGACAAAGCTACAAGAGGCGGCAGAGGTGGCGGAGAAGGCAAAGGCTGCAGCTGAGGCGAGCGTAACTGCCATGAAGACGCAGCTCAAGGGCTTTGACAAGGAGTATGACAGGGTGTGTGAGATCACTTGCGTGCCTGCCTGCCTGCCTGCCCGCTTGCCTGCCTGCCCGCTTGCCTGCCTGCCCGCTTGCCTGCCTGCCTGCCTGCATGCCTGCATGCTTGCGGCGCTGGCTGGTCCATTCAGAAGTGCACACGCGGCACCCTTGTGCTGGGTGCAGCTACATACTGTGCTGCGCCTCGATGTGCGCGCCTCCCATCGATCACTCTTGTGCGGTCCACAACAGGTTGAATTGCATGTGACAGTGGGAAGCATTGTTTGTCTTGTGGCATGATCGTGTGCAGGTGCTGGAAGAGAACGCGTTCTTGAAGCGCAAGCTGGCAGGGCATGGGGACGCACAGTACGTGGCTGAGTTGCATGGCACCAAGAAGGACGAGTAGTTGCATACATTAAGCTTGGCTTGTCAGCGGCATGCTTCAACACGGGATCAGTCCTGTGACGTATTACTGTTAGGATTTGCTGTTGTAATGGCACTGATGCTGCAGAACATTCACAACAGTGGCCCAGGGATACGATGCATGATAAGATGGGGACCCTGAGGACAGCCCTGTGAGTGACAGCTCTGTGACAGAAATGCGGGATTCCCGCATACTGCGCTGTAATCCGTGCCACAGCTTTATTCCTGGCAGCCTCTCCAGCCTCGCCCGCAAGGGCTGTTAGGGTTGTTCTGATGCAATATTTTCCTGGCAATGCAACGTGGTCAAAACTATATCATGCTGATGCGTTGAGCTGCTAGTAAGAATGACTTTCTCGCCTTCCCGTAATCTTTCAGCGAAGTTGGCAAACAAAAGTCGATCGCTCACGCCAGCATCACTATCGCAAGCCGCTCAGCGCCATGCGCGGGCCACTTTCTTGGGCCAGTCCCAGATGCAAGTGCTACCTCGACGGGTGCTCCTGGACCAACTCAGGCCGCAAGCCATCATGCATCCTGCAGGCTCGCCTGTGCAAACGGAGCATGGGGGCGAGAAGCAGCGTGGCCAGAATGCGCCCATGCACGCTGTTGCAACCAGCATGCATGATGAGCATCCTGATGGCAAATGGGAACAGCCGCTGTCCATTGGCGTGGCAGCAGAAAGCACGCAACCCCATGCAGGCACATACGAACAGCATGAATCCCAGCCCGAGGCGTATCCAAGCCTTGGCCATGGGCAGCTGTTCAATCCATGGGACAAGCCAAACGCGGTCCCCAGCCCCCCGCCCCTATGCACCTGCCTCTTGGGTGTGCGCGTCAAGGACTTTGCACTTGTGTCAGAGCAGGCGGTGTCGTTTGGCAGTGGGCTAACAGCCATCACTGGAGAGAGCGGCAGTGGCAAATCCGTGCTGGTGCGTGTTGTGTGCATGCCAAGGCATGTGCGCCTAAGGGCGCACATGCGCGCATGCACGGGGCAGAGTTACATTGTCTTGACTTAGCAGTTGCAGCGCGTGCATGCATGATGTGTCCAGGGCATTGTGCCGCATAATTGAATGCATCATGGCTGGCATCACGAGTGCACCCTCATTGTGACGTGTAGGTGGAAGCTCTGGGCCACGTGCTGGGCGCACCTGCGATACCAGAATGCGTCCGTGCCCCAGCCAGTCAGGCAGTCGTTGAGGGCGCATTTTGGATCACAGCCCAGATGGCTGACGCGGTGCATGCAACACTGCTTGCGCAAGGCGTACCACATAAGGCGCGGCCGCCTAAGGGCCAGGATTCCCGTCTGGATGTGCGCCGGGAGGTGCGTGATGCAGGGCGGTGTGAGTGCTGGGCTGGTAGCCTGGTCAAGCTGATGTCCCTCTTTAAGGTGCTGTAAGTCCCTGGATTCCTCAGCCATTTACTGCCGGCTGGTATGGATGCCCACCTCACCGTGGCCATGTGGCAGCACCACAGCAGCTTGAAACCATGCTGCGCGGCAGGCAGGCAGCAGACATACATGTGCATGCTTTGTGCACTGTCAATGGCATGCTATCTGCGGTGGTTGTGTTCAGCATGCTGAGAGCAGATGCCGAGGTGTGTGCGGTATGAACTGCTTTACGATGTCTGCAGATCCTGGTACAGGAAGAAGGTGGGTCCCAGCGACTGCGATCGCGTTGCTTCATCAATGGTGCGCCAGTCACCCTGCGCGCGCTGCGTGCGCTCGGCACTGGGCTGGTGGATATGAACGGGCAGCACTCGAGCGTTGAGCTCGCTGACTCGGAGGTCCAGCTGGCGCTACTGGACCGAGTGGCTGGCTGTGGCGCATTGGTGGCGAAGGTGATCCAACGGGGGTTAGAGAGGGGGCCCGGACGCTGCATGCTTGCATGGAGCCTGCAATACATGATCGCATGCAGCCTGACCGCTGCACGTAGTCAAGTACCTGCTTCTCTTGCATGCTGCTGACAATGCCAGCCACTGTGTATTGGCTGGTAGGCCCAAACCTCCTGATGTCCTTTTGATTGGTCGTTGCATTTGGATTGTCTTGTAACGCCATCAGCTGACTTGATGCAATCCTTGACGGCTTGAGCTACTCTCCCAGGTGACCAAGGGGCTAGCAGACATGCGTCAGCTGGAGGAGCGTCTGGAGGCACTGGATGCCCTCAGTGACGAGCGGGAACGTATGCTGATGGCTAAGATGGTGGAGGCAGTACGCAAGGCGCGCATCTCGCCCGGGGAAGAGGTCAAGCTGCGGACCGCCGTGCGCACGATGGATGCTAGGCGGCAGGCGGCGGAGCAGTGCGCGGCTGTGCGGGGAGCTATTGTGGGCGATGGCAGCGGCGGCCCAAAGGGCGGGGGGCTGCTGGGCGCAGTACGTGTGGTGGAGTCCCAGCTGAAAGGCGTAGTGGCACGTGAGGCGGCTGCAGGTGCGTCTTCTGGATACTGCGCAAGGGGGCGCGAAGGCATACGCTGCTGGTTGCCGCTGCATGTGCAGAGAAACTGTGCATGCTGAAACTGCACATGCTTGCACGGCCATAACACTTGGCCTGTCGTGGTAAAGCTTCCTTTACCTGGTGCATCTCGCTCAACTCAACGTTGCCGTGCATCGACGGTGTGGGGTTTCCATACAATCCCCTTGTGCACCTGGTTGCTCTGCAGCCGCACCTGCCGTGACAGCCAACCGTGCGCGTGGCAGCAGCCAGGCACCCTCTCCTGCACGCGATGGGGCTGCGGCAGGCGCCCGGGCAGGGGACACTGCTGAGGGGCAAGAGGAGCGGGCAGATGGTGATGGAGAAGACCTGTACGAAAAACCGGCGTCAGGCAGCGACTCGGATGGTGATGGGGCCAAGGGGCAGGGCAGCCGACGGAGGAGGCAGGCGCAGGAGGTGCAAGAGGAAGAGGAGGAGGAGGACGGGCCCCGCAGCCATCTGGCCAAGGCGCTGGAGGCGCTGGCGCTTGCACGCCAGCAACTGAATGCTGCGGAGGTTGCTGTCAAGGCTTACGCGCGCGTGAGCATGTTCAATGCCCTAGAGTATGATACCATGAGCGAGCGGCTGCAAAAGGTAGGCGCTTGGGTACCCGCGAGCAAGCAGTGCAATGGCCTGCCATCAATGCGTGGCCCTTGTGATGTGGGGGTCCATCGCCTGCAGGTGCATGCTGCCTCACTCAATTGCTGGCTGCATTCGGATACCAAGCCCTTTACCTGCTCACCCCTATGCATGCTCCCTGCAGATCGAGCGGCTGCTGCGTGCGCACCGCTGCCGCACCACGCAAGAATTGCTTGTCAAGGCAGATGAGGCTGAAGAGGCACTTGCAGAGTACGAGGAAGAGGCTGAGCACGTGGTGCGCGGCTTGCAGCTTCTGTACAACCCTTTGAATGGCTGCTGCTGTGCCGCATCACGACTGGCCCCACTGACTGCATGCTGCACCGCCGGGCCTGGCCTTAATTTCAATACTGCACTTTGAATTCGAAGCAGATGTTGAACGCGGTGTCTTACAGATCCATCACATTTCCGCACATCACAGGATGAGTGGGAGGAGGAGCTGGATGAGCTGCGTGAGCAGCTGACTGAAAACTGCCTTGCGCTGTCGCGTGCACGCCGTACTGCTGCACCGGTACTGGCTGCACATGTGGAGCAGGTCAGTACTGGGCAGCAGCACCTACTTGCGTTCTGCCAAGTGTTGCACTGCAGCAAAGTTTGTGGCCTTGGTTGGGCGGCAGTGCCTGACTGACTGAGACAACAGAGTGCTGTGCTGCAAGTGTATGCGCCGTGCATGAGGGTTCACGACCCCAGCCTGTGGATGCCGCCATCTATTAAATCCATGTGGACTCTGCACTGCTGCATGACACTCGCCGTGCTTCAGGCGCTGGGTGCGCTGGCTATGGGAGGTGCACGCTTTGACGTCTTTATCAGCTGGACGCCTGAGCCAGACGTGAGTGGCCAGTTCTCTGCGTTGCATGCGTGCACGCTGGAATGCTTGCAGCACTCAGCAGTGCACTGGTCGGTAGCCCACATCAATTACACATAATAATATGCAGTCAGTCCGTCTCACTTCATCATTTGTTGCTCCCGCTCACTCCCGCTCACACATGCAGGCCGCCAACATGCGTGACAGCGAGGCACTGGACATCCCAGCACAACAGGCGGCAGAGATCCTGAGCATCGGCGTCCGGAGAAGCCACCAGGAGGCAGCAGACACATCAGACACAAAAGTGGCCTCTGTACAGCCATCAGCTGCTGCCGCAGGAGGATCAGCCAAACATGATAGCGCCCGTACCAGCGTGCGTGGGACCACGGCATACCGTGTCCGCCCCAGTGGGCTCGATGAAGTAGAGCTGCGTATTGCTGCTGGCCCTGCGGAGCCACTTCGGCCCCTGTCAGCGGTGGCGTCTGGTGGGGAGTGTGCGCGCATTATGCTCGCGCTGAAAGCTGCGCCTTCTGCCGCATCTGAAGCAACTGCCGCGGCAGCAGCTGGCTCAGGGAACGGATTGTACCGCCATGGTGTTGGTGGCAGCACAGTTAAACTGGATGGGCCGGTACAGGCCGAACTGCAGGCCGGTACCGCACCCATCCTCATTTTTGATGAGCTGGACTCAGGCGTTGGGTCCAGGTTGGGTGGCAGCGTGGGGGCGATGTTGCGGCGCATGGCGGGCAATGCAGCTGGCAGCACAGGATCACAGATTATTTGTGTGACCCACCTGCCCCAGGTGGCCGCAGCAGCCACCACGCATGTGCGCGTTGCCAAGGGCATGGAATCACAAGGGAACGGCCGCCCCGCACGTGTGACCACCCAATTTGAGCACCTGGCTTCCTTTGAGGCACGCACGCGAGAGGTTGCAGACATGATGGGCATGGATACCACGCTGGCTGCAGACATACTGAAAGCGGCAGGTACATGCCAGTGAGGCGGCACGCCAGCAGGTATCCGCAAAAGCAGCTCCGTGGTTGGAAAGAGTGAGAGCAAAGCAAGGCACAAGCAGGCAGCACAAGGGAGCATGGCATGGAAGCTTGGTTGGCAAGGGTATGTCATGGGAAGTCATGCAGCAAGCAGAGCTGAACAGCTTTGGCTCCAGCAGTCTGGAACAAACACATGCCTATGAGTTTTGCAAGGGGAGTAGGTGTTGATGATTGGCGGGTGGCTCTAGACGCTTCAAGGAGCTGAGACGCTCTGCACTGTTTGATGGCTTGGGCAGGGGGAGGGCTGGGGATGGCGAACCATGCGTGGAACATCTGCTTGCTTGTTTTGTATGTGCTGGCGTTTGTGCGCTGGTGCAAAGAGGTATTCCTTTTTTCCTTTTGATGACCTGATGTGTCTGCAGCTGCTGCTGAGAGAGCGCATTAATGGCTTGGTGCCAATGGGCCTGAGTACACCAGGCACCTCTTGAGTTGAGGATGGTGTGGTGCCACGTGCTGCAGGTGGCTGTCAAGGCGGTTCCTTCTGTGTTGTCAGTGTCTGTACGTTATGGTGCAGTGTGCTGGGCTCCTCCGTGCTGCTTACAAATTGTTGACTGACGTGCCTGACACATCCAACGTCCAGCTGCACTCACGCAAGAACCCTGAGTCTAAACCCTCATGTATCTTAACGCCTGCAGACGACAGGTCGTGGTAAAATACTTGCACTTATGGCGAAGATAATCAACGATCCCGGCGTTCTCGTGAGAGACGCCCTAAATGGCCTCCTGCTACACAACCAGCACCTGGCGCGCCTGGATGGGTACCCAGATGTATGTTTTGGCTAAGCTCCATTGCTTCATGATGCCTGAGCGAGCTTTCACCCCCCATCTCATCCTGCGATTTCCGGTACCGCAGATTAAGGTAGTATTCGACCGGAACCATGACAAGACCAAAGTCGCCGTCATTTCTGGTGAGAAACCGCTGATCTCATGGCATTGGCGTGCTAATGAGAAGGTGTTGCTCCATGGTGGTGCGCGCACGATGCTCCATGCGCACACAGGTGGTGGCAGCGGGCACGAACCGGCCCATGCCGGGTATGTGGGGCGCGGCATGCTGAGTGCAGCCGTTGCTGGGGAGGTCTTCGCCAGCCCTTCAGCTGAGGCTGTGCTTGCAGCAATCAAGACCGTGGGTGGCCCAGCGGGCGTGTTGTTGGTTGTGAAGAACTACACTGGTGACCGCCTGCACTTCGGCATCGCTGCTGAGCGAGCCAAGGCAGAGGCAGGCATTCCTGTAGAGATGGTGGTCGTGGGAGAGGATGTGGCGATTGACACGCCTGGCCTGGCAGGCCGGCGGGGCCTGGCAGGCACCGTGCTGGTTCACAAGGTGAGAGCGATTGCATGCGTATGTGCCCGGCAGCATCAAGTGTACTGGCAGCTAGAATGGCACTTCTCTCACACCGTGGATCAAGGCTTCTGCAGAGTGCCTGCACACTAGATGCACCTCATGGCCCGCCGATCGGTTACAGAAGGGGACTGGCAGTACAACAGGTGCTAGACCCCATCTGTGACTTGCATCGATGCTGCAGATAGCAGGCGCAGCTGCAGCAGCTGGCGCACCCCTGTCCACAGTTGTGGAGGTGGCTCAGCAGGCAGCTGACTCCATGGCCACGCTTGGCTGTGCACTGCGTGTGTGCACGCTGCCTGGCAAGCTGCCATCGGACCGGCTGAAGGATGGGGAGATGGAGCTGGGCCTTGGCATCCATGGTGCGTGTGGCTCTTGCGTCTTGGCTTAACACACTGGACATTGCCCTATGTCAGTCAAATGGCATGGCTGCACAATGCGCACAGCGTGAGGGGTGCAGGGCTGCCGTGTGATGGGCTTTGAAACAACACTGAGTCAGCCCCGGCCAGCCACAGCACCCTCCCACCATGGATGAGCATGCGTGGCATGGGGAGTGAGCTGCCCATGCTTGATCACACCGTGCCTGCACACCACAGGCGAGCCGGGGTACCAGAAACTGCCCGTTCAGAGCGCGTCGCAGCTCACCGCCCGCATCCTGCAGCACATTGCGGCCTCGCCCTTCTTCCAGCTGCAGCAGGGCGAGCAGGTTGTGCTCCTGGTCAACAACCTAGGTGCCACCACACCGCTGGAGGTGTCATGTGTGGTGCATGAGGCCATCAACCACCTCCGCAGCCAGCTCCAGGTGCAGGTGGCGAGGTGCTGGGTTGGGCCCTTCATGACATCCCTGGATATGGCTGGTAAGCTACTGCGAGCTGGGACCTGCCTGCTGTGCTTGCTGCCTGCGGCATGTGCACCTGTTCAACTGAAAGCCTGCTACACTTGGCACGCTTATTGGGCTGCCTCTCCCTCGCGCCTGGGCATGCCGATGGTGTTGTTTCAAAGGCTGCCTGGTAGCCAGCAGCTGCGTCAAGTAGGCAGCTCACATGATGAGCCAACCAAGATACCACCGTATACCACTGCCTTCCCTGATGTGTCTTGTGTGTGACGTCTGGCCCTGCCCCACGTACCTTAGGTGTGAGTCTCACGCTGCTACGCTTGCCCAAAGACCAGGCCGCAGCCCAGGAAGTCCTATCAGCGCTGGATGGCCCTGTGGGTGCGCCTGGATGGCCCATTGTCAGCGGCCACATCTCTGACACGGCACCTGCTGCGCTGCCTTCTGGTGAGTGGCCCCTGGGCAATCAATATGAGCAACGCCAATGAATCATGTCGTGAATCCTGTGAATCCATACTGATGTGCGACCTCGTACGTGATATGGATTCTTAATGCCGGTATAGTGCAGTCATGCACTACCTGGCAGGAAGATCAGGGAATCGCAGCACCCCTAATGGGAAACGCTGTAACAAGTTAAAACTACCTGGCAGAACTGTACGGTGCTGCTGTGGGCTCGTGCACAACTGCACATGGCGCAGGCCTGCACCACGATGATCCAGCTCAGGCCGTCAGCACCGGCACAGGGCCTATCTCCGTGGCGGCTGTCAAGGCAGCAGCAGAGGCGCTGGTGGCTGGTGCACAGCAGCTAAACGAGCTGGATGCGAAGGTAACCATGGGCTGCATGCAAGACGTACTAGTGTTGATCACGTGGTGCCAAATGTCGGAGCGATGCACTTTCAGTGCTCTGTCAGCTGGTGCCATGCTGATGTGCGCTCATGCTGGCATGACATGTGGTCTGTTTTGTGCTCTCTCGCTTGACCCTACACACCATTGTTGTGTTGGGAACACATGATGTACCTCCTGATCTGCTGGTCCCATGCCCCAGGTCGGCGATGGTGACTGTGGGGACACGATTGCACACGGCGGGCAGGCCATCCTGCGCGACCTGGCGGCAGGCTCAATCCCTGCAGCAGATGCGGCCTTAGCACTGGCAGCCATCGCCCGCAGCGTGCGCGGGGCCGTGGGCGGCACGAGTGGTGCTCTGTACGAGGTTGGGCTTACAGCTGCAGCTGGCGCTCTTCGAGAGAGCAGTGCAGGGGCCCCCGCAGGCGTGGCGCAGTGGGCGGCAGCCTTGCGTGCTGGAGCGGCAGCTATCATGAAGTACGGCTGGGCACGTGCCGGGTGCAGGACCATGCTGGATGCCCTGATCCCTGCGGCTGATGCGCTTGAGGATGCGGCCAAAGCTGGTGAGCTGGTGCACCTTTTTTTCGTCGGGCCTAGTGTGTGCTGAGCGCTTTTGTGAGTTGCTTGTGAGTGGACCACCAGGCAGAGTATGCTTGCATTGATGTGCGAGATCAGTGCATTGACCGGCTGGGTCGCTGGGCGCACGAACCACCCGCAGGCGCCAGCGCTAAGGACACAGCAGTAGCTGCAGCCACAGCTGCTGCGTCAGGCGCAGAGGCGACCCGCACCATGGTGGGTGCTCATGGGTGCTCAAAATCTGCAGCCATCTGCGACTATGCTACAGCTTGGCCACTCGACTGGCATGTGCTCTTGCCATACAAAAGACAACTGCATGAAACTGCCGCTCACGGGAGGTGTTGCGCGTTTTCAATGTGGATGTTGCCGGATGGCTGTTTTGCAGGCGGCGGCTGCAGGGCGGGCTTCCTATGTGCCAGAAGCTGTTGCAGGCGGTGTGCCAGACCCTGGCGCCCTAGCTGTGTCCATGTGGCTGTCTGCTGTGGCCACCGTGATCTAACTGTGTGCACGCAGGTCATTATTAGTTTCAGTTTACAAGCCACGCTCACCGGAACATGATGGCTGACACTTCAGGTAGTTTGGGAGGCCTGATGCATGGTGTAAAACAAGCACGGCGTGCTGGCTGCAGGCGTCAGGGCTTGCGGCAGCGCGCCCGCACAATCTTTGGATTGGGAAATCGTGTGGACAGGAGGACCGCGCAGGCGCATGCAAGTACAGTGTGCTAACACACAGTGCCCATTCCATCCTGGAGGACATGAGGATGATCGGCAGACTGCGCAGTGCACTGCCCGATCAGCTCCTCAGGTGGCCATGTGTGAGCATGGTCAGCAAGGAACAATTTTGTGGGTTTCTCAAATGTACTTGATCATGGCCCTGGCGGGTGCTAATGAATCCTTCTTTGACATTCTGAGATAATTCAGCCATCACGAATGGGCTGTTGGCTCGCAAAACCCATGCAAACTGATACTTGCATCACACCATGAGGGGGCGAAACTGAAGGGCTCAAGCGCTCATTGTCGTTCAAACTTGTCTGCGCTGTAGGTGGCTTCCCGTCTGTTCCATGTTGTGAGGTCCGGGAGGGGCACCCTAAAGAAAGCAGGCGCAGAATGTCGCTGCTGCTGAAATTCGAGTGCGTTCACGGCGTTTCATCAATCATGCATGCAGTTCGGGCACTTGTGGACAATGGTGATCTGACAATCTGTCTTCGTTGGATGCAGAACCAAATCCAACCGCGTGAAGGGCCTGTCTTTTCACCCCAAGCGGCCATGGATTCTGGCGTCGCTGCACAGCGGAGTCATCCAGGTCAGGAGTTGCAAGATCGATCAGCCTCAGTGCCAGCTGCTCGCTGGTTGCTAACTACCCTGACGCTGTGCTGCCATGTCCCCCGCAGCTCTGGGACTACCGCATGGGCACGCTGATTGACCGGTTCGACGAGCATGATGGACCTGTCCGTGGCATCCATTTCCACCGCTCCCAGCCGCTGTTCGTGTCTGGTGGCGACGACTACAAGATTAAGATTTGGAACTACAAGCTTCGCCGGTGCCTGTTCACGCTGCTGGGCCACCTGGACTACATCCGCACTGTGCAGTTCCACAACGAGTACCCATGGATCGTGAGCGCGTCCGACGACCAGACCATCCGGATCTGGAACTGGCAGTCCCGCACTTGCATCTCCGTGCTCACGGGGCACAATCACTACGTCATGTGTGCTTCCTTCCACCCTAAGGAGGACCTGGTCGTGTCTGCATCCCTGGATCAGACCGTGCGGGTGTGGGACATCGGGGGCCTGCGCAAGAAGACTGTTGCACCTGGTGGGGAGGACATGCTGCGCCTGCCCCAGGTGCGCTGGGTCGCTTTACCAGACGGGTGGGACGTTGCTCTACGCGTGTTTTCGGATGATCTGGGCGACGCTCCAAGCATGGGGTCAGGGGGCAGTACCATGCGATGCATGCTGGCATGCTGGCATGCACGTGTGCGAGCACACCCTGGTCAACGGACTGCATCGGGTGCACCACCAGTGCTCTTCCCTGCACATCATGACGCAGTAAGCCACTCCATTGCTTCTATGGCCAGCAAGCACGTGCCATGTGCATGCTGTGCGGGCCGCAGATGAACGCCGACCTGTTCGGGGGTGGCGATGCTGTGGTCAAGTATGTGCTCGAGGGCCACGACCGCGGTGTGAACTGGGCGGCGTTCCACCCCTCGCTGCCCCTCATCGTGTCGGGAGCAGATGACCGACAGGTCAAGCTGTGGCGCTACAACGGTGCGCCTGCCCGGCGCTGATATGGCCGTTGAAATGTTGGCCCAGTTCAACGAGTGGCTGTATGCCTGCGCACGACGTATACAACGAGCAAGTACTGTTCCTGCACGCAGAGAGCAAGGCGTGGGAGGTGGACACGCTGCGCGGGCACACCAACAATGTGTCGTGCGTCATGTTCCACGCTCGCCAGGTACAGCACCAGGGACAGCGGCAGCCGGCGGAGCAGGCATAGTTTGAAGCTGCTGCAGGGAGCAGCAGCTTGGGAACCAAGCACAGGCATGTAATGCATGGGTGCATCAGGACAGCGCGGATGGGTGGTGAGGGGCAGTAAGGGCCTCAGCTGCACTGGCTCCGGCTGCATGCTTTTGTGCATGTGAGCCGAACACCTGGCATGGCAAGGCATGGCACCATGTGGGGCCTGGGGCAACACGTGGGCATGCACATGGTGTGGCACGCAGGACCTCATCATCTCCAACTCAGAGGATAAGAGCATCCGTGTGTGGGACATGTCCAAGCGCACGGGCGTGCAGACGTTCCGCCGCGAGCATGACCGCTTCTGGATCCTGACCGCGCACCCTGAGATCAACCTGCTGGCGGCGGGCCATGACGGGTGCGAGGGGCTGCGGGCAGCGCGACAATCCAAGGGGGCCTCAGGGCATGCCAGCTGAGCAGATGCTGCTGGGTACTTTGAGGATTGAGGGCTGCACCTGGGATGCAGCACAGCTTGAAGCGGACCAGGGGCTGCTCTGCATGAAGGGGCAGCTGAGGTACACCTGCCGGGAGCGTTGACGTACGCCGTTGGCCGCTAATCCAGCAAAAACTGTTCAATAAAATCTTACATCAGACATACAGTATTATGATTGTGTACTGAATGTTGTATTATTCAATATTGTGCCACAGGGGCATGATCGTGTTCAAGCTGGAGCGTGAGCGGCCCGCGTACGGCACGCACCAGAATGTGCTCTACTACGTCAAGGACCGCTACCTGCGCACGTATGACTTCCAGTCGCAGCGCGACAACCCGCTCATCTCCATCCGCCGCGCTGGCAGCGCGGGTACCAACACGGTGTGTAGGGTGCAGTGCTGGGTTGGGGCTTAAACGGTGTCATGCACAGCGGCGGACTGGGCAGCTGTGCAGCAACCGTGCGTATGCACTGTCCACCAACGCGCAACGAAGCTCCAGGGGGGGCGCTGTCGGTGGACTGGCAGTCGTGAGGGCATGGCATGCACGGCATGCGTGCCAGGCGGCGGCAGGGCAGCCGCGCCTCCGTTGCCATGGAACACAGCAGACATGGGGCTCACCATCTCACCGTCATGCCGCTGCGCCGTACCATGCAGGGCCCCAAGACGCTGGCGTACAACCCTGCTGAGAATGCGCTGCTCATCACGAGCGACGCGGACGGCGGCTCATATGAGCTGTACATGATCCCCAAGGAGAGCGCGCGTGGTGACACGGCGCCTGAGGCCAAGCGTGGGCTGGGCACGTCCGCGGTCTTCATCGCACGCAACCGGTTTGCGGTGCTCGACAAGGCATCCAACTCGATCCAGATCCGCAACCTGCAGAATGAGATCACGAAGAAGTGTGCGCCACCGTGCGCGACGACAGATGCCGTGTTCTATGCTGGCACCGGCATGCTGCTGTGCCGCTCGGAGGACAAGATGACGCTGTTTGATGTGCAGCAGCGCTCCACGCTGGCTGAGATCTCCACGCCCGCTGTCAAGTATGTGGTCTGGAACGCCGACATGTCCAACGTCGCGCTGCTGTCCAAGCACGCGATCATCATCGCGGACAAGAAGCTGCAGAATGCTCAGACGGTGAGGCAGCTTGGGCAATGCTGGGGATTGTCGGTTGCTGGGGAGTGTGGGGTGGGGGTGTAGGCTGCGGGGTGGGGTTGAGGATGGTAGGCGCTGGATCAGCTGGGCTGGTTCAGGATCCCCGGGGGTGCTGTGAACTGGGCGTTGCGGCCATTGACCGGTGGGTGGCACTGGCGGCACAGGTGCACGAGACAATCCGTGTCAAGAGCGCCGCGTGGGATGACAACGGCGTGCTCGTGTATACCACGCTCAACCACATCAAGTACTGCCTGCCCAATGGCGACTCCGGCATCATCCGCACGCTGGAGGTGCCGCTGTACATCACAAAGGTCTCCAACGGCGTTGTGTTTGCGCTGGACCGCGAGGGCAAGAACCGCCAGATCCAGGTGGGGGCTGTGCGCCAGAAGAACAATGCGCAGACGGATTGACTCGGCGTCGTTGACCTGCCAGGCCTGCCCCAGCCCGCCAGGCGCGCACCACGCTTGCTTTTGTGCATGCATCGGCTTGGCTCGTGGCTGTGCCCCGCCAAATCCGACCCCTGTGCCCAAGAAACGTCCTATTGAGTCACTTATCCCTCGACCCTGAAGCTTCCTCGTTACTGCTGCACACCCCCAGGTCGATGCGACTGAGTATCTGTTCAAGCTGGCGCTGATGCAGCGCAAGTACGACCAGGTCATTTCCATGATCAAGGGCACGGGGCTGTGCGGCACCGCCATCATCAGCTACCTGCAGCAGAAGGGCTTCCCTGAGGTCGCGCTGCACTTTGTCAAGGACGAGCGCACGCGCTTCAACCTCGCTGTGCAGTGCGGCAACATCGAGGTCGCGCTGCAGAGCGCGCAGGAGCTGGACGACAAGGACACGTGGTACCGGCTGGGTGAGTGGTGCTGTGGCGCGGGTGTGCTGTCATCACTGTTGTGGTAATCGCCGCTGCATGCGGAGTGCTTGCACGGTTGGGCGAGGATTGCTGGGGAGCGGAGGATGAGGGGCAGTGCCTGCCCCTGCTTCTAGCGCACAGGTGACGGCACCATGCGGCATATCGATTGAGTGGTGCATGGAGGTTAAGGAGAGCAGAGGCCACGGTGCTCACTCCGTGGGGTGTGGTCACACCCCGCAGGTGTGGAGGCGCTGCGCCAGGGCAACCACCAGATCGTGGAGTTCAGCTACCAGAAGACCAAGTCGTTTGAGCGCCTCTCCTTCCTGTACCTCATCACTGGCAACCTGGAGAAGCTGCGCAAGATGCTCAAGATTGCAGAGATGCGTGGGGACGTGATGGGCCGCTTCCAAAATGCACTGTACCTTGGCGACGTGCGCGAGCAGGTGAGGAGGAGGGTCTTTGTGTGCTGCAAGTGGCACGACCTGCGTCTTGCTGCCATGACACTGTGCTCCGCCACCACCTGGTGCCGGATTGCCGTTGCTGCGGCAAGGGCTTGGGGCTGCTGTCTGTGTCGAGGCCCTGTGCAACATCAAGTCAGTGAGCGCTGCACAGATGCATCATGGACCACCACAGCTGTTGACTTGCAGTCTTTGACGGTCGTGGTACCTGCTCCCCCCACCCTCCCCAGGTGCACATCCTTGAAGAGGCGGGCCAGATGCCGCTGGCTTACGTCGCCGCTGCTGCGCACGGGCTGGCTGAGGACGCTGAGCGCATCAGCCAATCGCTGTCAGAGCTGCCGGACCTGCCGTCGCGCGCGTCGCTGCTCATGCCGCCCACGCCGATCCTCAAGGAGGACAACTGGCCACTGCTCACTGTCAGCAAGGGCTTCTTCGAGACGCTGGCGGCTAAGGGCAAGGCGATGGATGCAGCAAAGGGCACAGGCGCTGCGGCAGCTGCAGCTGCGGTTGGCGAGCTGGACGAGGCGCAGCTGGAGGGCGCAGGTTGGGGCGATGACCTGGACCTCGGCCTGGGTGGCGGGGTAAGCAGGCTTTGCCGCTTGTTGCAACACCTGCTTGCTGCAACACCCACTTGCTGTCAAACCTGGTCAGTCTGCGACCTTGAGCTGTGGCGTGTGGGGGGTCCGGGGCGGCTGGCGCACTGCAGGGGCTGGAGCTGCATTGGAGTTCAGACGGACCGCCCCACTGACCTGGCCGCTACAATTGATCAATCGCTGTTGCTGACGTGTTGCAGGCCGAGGCCGGCGCGGCCGAGGAGGGCGAGGGTGCGGGTGACGACGGTGAGGGTGGTTGGGAGATGGAGGATTTGGAGATCCCCGCAGACGTGGTCGCAGAGGCAGCACAGGCGGCGACGAGCAGCGGGCCATTCACCGCGCCGACGGCTGGGCAGCCCGCGTCACAAAAGTGGCTGGACCGCCGCACGCAGCTGGCTGCAGAGCACGCAGCGGCTGGGTCGTTCCAGTCGGCCATGTCCCTCCTGCACCGGCAGCTGGGCGTCGCGAACTTCGAGCCCCTCAAGCCCTACTTCCTCGACCTGTACACAGCATCCCATGCAGTGTACGGTGGTGTGCCCGGCACGCCCGCCATCGTCACGCATATCGAACGCACGCACAACGGTGACACGTCGTCGCAGCCACCCGCGTCACCCAGCCTGCTGTACACACTACCTGCTCTGGAAGAGCAGCTCAAGGCAGCATACAAGCTGGTGACAGAGGGCAAGTTCACGGACGCACTCAAGGTGTGTCAGGGGAAGCTGGCATGCCTGAAGTCAGAGCAGCGCAGCATCACAGCACCAGCTCTTCCTTCCCCTTCTTTGCTAAAGGAAAACTGAAGACTGAATGAACTTCGAGAGTTGGTTGCATCCGCTTGTGCCATTGTCACAGAGCACAGTCAGGCTCGCAGGCTTGCTGGTGTGGTGGGAAGAGGGGCCACTGCTGCATGGGTTTCTGTAGTCCTGGTAGCATGGCATGGCATCCGCTTGAACTGGCAGCGATGCTTGGACTGGCAGGCCGTCTGACTGTGCTGCCTGCTGCTGTGCGTGCCCCCCTGCCCTTGCCACCTGCAGGTCTTCTCGCGCATGCTGCACGTGATCCCACTCACTGTGGTGGAAACGCGCAAGGAGGTGGATGACGTGAAGGAGCTGATCCACATCTGCAAGGAGTACCACATCGCGCTGCGCTGCGAGCTGAAGCGCAAGGAGCTGAAGGAGGATGACGTGGCGCGCGCGATGGAGCTCGCGGCGTACTTCACGCACTGCCAGCTGCAGCCGGTGCACCTGGCGCTGTCACTGCGCTCAGCCATGTCGATCTTCTTCAAGAACAAGAACCTGGCGACGTGCGCGCACTTCTGCCGCAGGTGCGCTGCCAGCCGCAGCCTGCCGATCTGGTTGATTTGCTGTGGTTTGGGGGCGGGGGGGAGGGACGAGGGGCTGGCGTGCTGCAGTGCTGTGGGTGGGAGTAGTATGGATGAGAGTATGCTGGCAGTGCCGCAGTAAGCGACCTCAGCAATGATCTACTGATCTCTGCCTTGGCACTGATCCACGACTCCATCTTGGCCATGGCTTACCTTTGGTGCAACCCATGCCTTCAGGCTGCTGGAGCTCAACCCCGGGCAGAAGATCATGGAGCAGGCACGCCAAGTGCTGACGGCATGCGAGAAGGCCCCCTCCGATGCTGTGCGCATCAACTACGACCCCCGCAACCCCTTTGACATCTGCTCCATCACCTTCACGCCCGTGTACAAGGGCTCCAAGTACCTGGAGGACCCATACACTGGGGCCCGCTTCCAGACAGAGTGCGAGGGCCAAATCTCGCCACTGGGCGACATTGTTCGCATTGGCGGCGACGCATCAGGCCTGCTCATCTCACCCACCCAGGAGCGGCGGTAAGGGCTGGAGCTGCAGGCCTGTGTGTGCGAGCACATAATCAGCCTTTGCAGCTGGCTAATGTCGGGGCTGGCCAAGGAGGCTGCAGTGGGAAGAGACACGGCAGCTACAGAGGCAGGTATGCAGTTGTCGGTGGCAGAGACTGTGGTTACCAGCAGAATAGGCACACGCTGTAGATTAGAGCGAGAGGTAGCTGAGTAGCAGTTTGTGTGGCACGTCGTTTTATTAGGTAGCTTTACAGATACATAGACCGCCGCTCTAGGTGAGCTGCTCCTATTCCAATGGTTAACCCTTGGACGGGCTCTGCAGTGTGCACTGCCTGTAATGCCGGCTCCTGTACTATGTACCGCAGTGGAACATACTTGAACGGCATACGCCATACAGCACTCATCCTGGTCATGCACACCAGGTGGCCACGCAGTTATACCTCAATACCGTTCACACACAAAAACACTGCCACACCGTTATCGATGCAAAGGCATGTGCCAAGTCCGAGAGTGGATGTGTTCCTTAATCCAGCAGCACAATGCCTGTGCACAAACAATGCAGGCTGTGACGATAGCTGGAGGCGATGCTGACAATATGTACATCACATCGGCTCTTGTGCGTCACAGCCAGGGTCCCATCTATAAGTACTGAAGAGACACAAAAGTTTCTGTGCATGGCAGCAAAAAGCGAAGCGGGGAAATCAGTAGAAACTAGGGAGCATCTGACTCGGCACGTGCCGCCTGCCACAGCGGTGTTAGCACCTCCATCAGCTGAGCTGACCGGGCATCAAAGCCCCCCACAAACTGGTGCACCTGCATGCGTTTGCATGCCAGCAGCAAGCGTGGGTGTGGTGATCAAGCTTTGTAACGACAGCAACAGCGCTACGCCCCCATGTCACCTGCCACCAAAAGCACAGCGTGAGCACCCCCACCAAAGGGCTGGCAAATCCCGCTTTGTTCAGACTCACCCTGAACGCGAACGCAACGGCATCATCCAGCAGGGGGACCAGCCGTGCGCCAGCACCAGCCTGTGCCCCGCCGTTGCTGGCCAGCTGCTGCTGCTGCTGCTGCTGCGTGTAGGCCAGGCACATCTCTAGGTACACATGCAGCAGTTGCAGCGTGGCGCGTTGCACTGCGTGCACACAGTCAAAACAGGTGAGGGTGTACATCCATGGTATTACAGTCACAAGTCAGCGGCAGGAACAGGAGCGAGAGTGCCCAGTCGGGTGGTTGCCTGCGGCTTCAGGCCTTGACGCCCAGCCATGCAGGCGGTATGGGTGGACAGCAATGCAGGGAGGTGGCCTGATGTGAGCGGGAGCTGGCTGTGCTGCAGGAACGCCAGCCACAAGGACCCAGCTCTCACCTGACTTTTCAATATCCCATGTCCAAGGGATGGCCTCAGCCTTGAAGCGAGCAGACATGGCCTCCCGCTCCCGCATCAGCTCATCCATGCGCCGTGAGACACCCGCCTGGTAGCTGCAGGCATGCAGCACAGAAAGGCACACACTTCAGCAGCCGACGCAATCTGGCACAGGCCGTGCACTGCAACACGCAAATGGGCAACGGCCCGCATACTGCTTTATCTGGCCCTCGTACTTGAACCTCGAGGCCAGCCCCACCCATCGCTTCCCGTTACAGTGCATTTGTGACACCAGACACAGGGTCCTATGCAGGGACCCGCTGGCATTGAGATAAACACGAAGGGTGTGTTGTTGTACCAAACATGTGGTACCAAACGACCAAGCAGGCGACCTACCGACTGGCACAGCCCAAGGTGGCCCAAAACCATGCTGTGGCCCTAACCATAACGATCGCTCTCACCGGGTGATGCGCTGTAGCTCCAGCACCATGGCGCGCGTACGGTCCACCGCCCAGGCCTTGCATGTGTTGCAGAAGCCCACAAGCTGTGCCCACACAGCTGCAGCGAACCTGATCGTATCACACCGGGTCTCTGGCCAGCTGAATGCTCCCTGGGACACCTGCAGCTCAGCGCATGCATGGGGAGGTTACTGCGACATGTCCCTAACGTAGCCATAGCATTGGTGGCCAGCTGCAGCGTGCAAAACCATGGGCCAGCCGCATAAGTTTTACTGCGCAGTACACGCACGGTGTGCTGGGGGTATGGTGAACATAAGGGCCCAGCCCCTCTTAAGGAACAGAAACTGCTCAGGTCTGCCAGGTGCTGGGCACCCCCGTGTCCAGTCACACAAGCCAGGGATAAGCAAGCGCAAGGGAACGGCCTAGGGGTCTGCCACCCGACTGAATATAGATAAGGCAGAAGACTGGGACATGACCATGGATGGGGACAGCGGCATGGATAGGGAAAGTGTATCGCTATCAAGCTTGCCCATACCTCGCGCAGGCGCTTGATGACCGCGCCTTCATCGACAAGCACACCGAGCGCCCGGTCCATTTCAGCACTGAAGGCGCACACGGCCAGCATGTCCCGGAACTGTGCGCCGCGAATGCGCTCCGCCCACTCACGCAGCAGGCCAGCATACCTGTGAGGGGCAAGGTGGACGGCACCA
>BDCZ01000008.1:19668-248802 GCA_001662365.1 Chlamydomonas applanata | reverse complement strand
AGACCCAGTGGAAGAAATACCCAGTCAAAGAAAGACCCAGTGGAAGAACGACCCAGTTGAAGAAAGACCCAGTGGAAGAAATACCCCTGCCACTTGCCACTTGGCAAGGGTCTCACTTCCAGATTCAGAGCGAGCCAACAAGGGGCACCGGTCAGGAGGTAGAAGGAAGACAGAGGGGAGCCAGTAGGCGGAGGAGGACAGGGATAATGTGGAGGAGGTGCACAAAGCCCAGCTCCTACATCTCACGATGAGGTCATGCAGGCATGGCACGCAGCTTCAAAGGCTCATTGATTATGGGAGGATTAGCAGGCCTCAGAGACACTCACGTGCTGGCCTCAATTGCTACCCGCTGCTGGTATACACTGCGCTGGGCCATCTCATCGAGCAGCTCCAGCCGGCCTGGGGCCGCGGCAACAGCCGCCGCATCGCCAGCTGGTGCCTTGGCACCAGTGCGCGCTGCACGCACGGCAGCGGCTGTGGAAGGGCCGCCACCCGCCCTCCCCAGCAGCGCGTTTCGCAACTGTGTGATCATGGAGTCACACAACAAATCAACAACATGGGCTGATCTTGAGCTTGTCTCGATAGCCTTTGGCTGTTCAATCTTTAATGTGTGCCCGGCAGCCCCCACCCAGGTTCAATCGTCCCCATATGCAATATACAAAATCAGCCAGGACGGCAGGAGCCAAGGCCATGTCGCTTCGAACCCAGCAGGCACAGCACACCGGTCATGCTGCCGCGGTCGCCTGCAGATGCCAGATGCCTGGAGCTCACCTGCTGATTGAGCTGGATTATCCTGGGGTAGCGCTTCAGCTTAGCAGATGGTGACGCGGGCACGGGTACTGTGGAATGCGACGGCCGCCTGCTGCTGTAGTTGACTCGTGGAGATGATGAGCCGGCGCCAGGGGCTGGTGGTGGTGGTGGGGGCGGCGGCGGCGGCGGGGGCAGTGGCACTGCCTGCGCCTGTGCAGAGTGCGATGGAGAGAGCACTGGGAACACAAGCAGGCTGCCGCGCCGCGCAGATGCTACTGATGGGCCATTCGGGGCGCTGCCTTGGCAGGCGGCGTGCATGCCGCCTGCCTTGTCATTCGCGTGCGGGCTGCTGGTTTTGAACACCCACACGCCTGATACAGCAGGGGAGGCAGGTGGCTGGTCCTCAAGTGCTGCTGCTGCTTGTGTAGCAGCTGTGTGTGTAGCCAGCACGTGGTTGTCCAGCTGCATGCGAGGGGGTGGTGCAGGTGGAGGCCCCGGAGGAGGTGGCGGTGGAGCAGCCCCTCCGCTGCTTAGCACTGATGGCATGGTCCTGGCTGCAACGCCAGCAGCTGGCTGCTCAATGGCAGCCGCAGGCAATGGAGCAGTGGTGGCGGCGGCAGCCTGCACCGGTAGCATGAGCGCAGGCGTGGGGTTCATCACCATTGCAGGGGTTGATGGGGGCGTGCGAGGCGGCTGCTGGATGCCTTCCTGTAAGGTCTGTGAGCAAGTGCCGGATTCAGACACAGGCCCCAGCCCCTGGAGGCCGCTGGAGTTGATGGTGCCAGAGCTGCTCGTGTTTGTGCAGATGTGATGGCAGCATGAGGACAGCAGCTGTCCACATGCCTGGGTCAGTGCTGTCAGCGACTCCTCGCGGATTGGGGGCAGATGCCTTGGCTGCTGGTGCGAGCTGCTTGCCCCGAGGCTGCGCGGAGGGCTGGTCAAAGGCCCTGCATGTGCTCCAGCTCCTGTCGCCCAGGCAGATACAGAGGGGACGGCGAGTCCCTCTTCAGCAGTCATTTGAGGCCCGCCTGGCAGGGCAAGGGAGGGGGCGGGCGGTGCATGGCTGGTTACGTAGTGGTCATGCTGTGCACGTGGGGGGACTGCACGCTCTCCTGCTCTTGCAGTGCCTGTGTTAACAGAGCCCACACCGCCAGGGGTGGCCCAGCCGTGCCTCTCCGCGTACTGGCGCGCAGCCACCTCACCAAAGTGAGAGTAGACCAGCCCATGCGGGCCATTCGACAGCCGCTGGGGGGGAGACAAAGGCGCTTGAGGGCTCCGCCCTGCAGCTGCTGCACCTGCGGCTGTGTGCTGGGCTGTTGCAGTGGGGCGGCAGCGGACAGAAGGGGCCCCCGCCAGCCCCAACTCTGTGGAGTCGAGCTCATCATCGTTTGCGTCACGCAGTGCTGCAAGCTGCCGCAGTATTGCAGATGCAGGGGACAGTTGGGGAGGCTGCCACTGCTGCTGCTGGTGCTGCTGCTGCTGGTGCTCCTGCTGCATGTGCTGCTGGTGCTGGTGCTGGTGCTGCTGGTGCTGTTGCTGCTGCACTCGTGCCTGTTGGACAGATGGGGTCAGCCCAGTAGGCTGTGGGGAGCCTGAGGGATGGGCCTGCCCCGGTGCGTGCTGCTGGGATAAGCTGCTGTAGGCCAGCCGATGCATCTGCCTGCGCTTCAGCGGGGACATGGGGGAAGGTGGGGATCCGCGTGAGGAAGGCTGCTGCTGCTGGTGGTGTGCGCCCCCTGCATGTAGCCGCCTACGGCGTTGTGTGGCCAGCAGTGTGAGTGCGGCACTGGCCAGGGTCTGATCTGGTACAGAAGCCAGTTCATTGCCCAGCACAGACTGCAGCCACTGCGGGCACGACCCGCTCCCTTCTGATGCCTGGGCGCCAGAGCTGCTTTGGCCATTGCTGAGGACGCTGGGGAGCGATGACCCAGAGCCCTGGGCTCCTGGGCCTGCCTCCCAAGGCAGCTCTTTGCCCAAGGGGGAAAAGAAAGACATGGAAGAATCTGGGGAGCGTGCACCATAGGAGGGTGCCTGGACGGCGCTGCCCCTTGGGCTGGGGCTGCCTGCTGTGATGAAAGAGCTAGGACGTGAGAGGGAGCGACCTGAGAGTTGGCAGCCCACAGGCAAGACGTTGGAATCCACGGTGAACCCTGCATCATCACAGGACAGGAAGTCAGAGGAGGCATCTGACTGCTGCGAGGGGTCCTCTGAACGCAGAGCTGCTGCATCCTGTGCTGCCCTGTTGTCTGCCGCATGCTCAGGCCCAGATGCCTGTGGGCTGGGTGGTGCCGGGGGCACTGGTGGCACTGCTGCAGCTGCAAAGCTGGGCAGGCTTGCCGTGGTGTGGGCGTACAGGCTGGGTTGGGACGTGAAGGAGGCGGGCTGGCGGAAGGCCCCCAGCAACGAGGGAGACTGGCGTGGGGAGTGCAGGGGCTGCATGGGCCGCACCATGGGGATCACGGTCACAGGTGCGATGGGCAGCCGTCCCTCTGCTGCAGCCTGCACTCGCTGGAGGACATCCTCCATAACCTGGGCCTGCAGTGCCTGTGCAGTCGGCAGATCCATGCCGCTGTGTGCCAGCATGCTGTCCAGCTGGCGCAGCTCCGAAATCGCGTACTGCAGTAGGTCCTCCTGGATGGCCAGAGCTGCATCCTCACTCGCATGGCCTGTGCTTGCATGCCCTTCCCCTGACAGCTGAGACCCCGGCAGTAGCGGATCCTGGTGAGCAGCTGCAGGGCAGCTGCCAGGGGCTCCAAGCTGTTGCGAGGGGCAAAGAGCGAACGGAGTGGCCATGGGTGGCGTGGGCACAGTAGCTGGAGCAGGGTGGCCAGGTGCAGCACATCGCTGGTGCTGCTCCATCTCTGATGCTGTCGATGACATCAGCTCTGGCACTGGCGGTGCATGGCTGGCGCCCGCACTTTTCTTGCCTTTCTTGCCCTTGGGCCTGCGCTCCACATGGCAATGTAAGCGAAGAAGCTTGCGATGAGCTCCAATACGGTGCTCAAGCAGGCAGGGATGCGGATCTCAAGGTGCGTGCGCAGTATGTCAGCTGGGGTGGACACAGACCACACATGAAGCTGAAGGTGGATTCCCAATCGCATGCAAGACGCACTTGCGGCGCTTCAGCGTGAAGTTCTCAGATCGGCTCATGGACACAAACTCCAGCTCCGCCTCCAGATCCTGTAAAGGCAACCGCACAGACACATAGGCGCGGGTCAGTGATCAAACACAGCACCCTGCCGTCCAGGTGAACACAACACTGCGAACAGCATGCGGAAAGGGGCTGGTGATGCTGCACATGACCTTTCGTGGTACTTGGTAGTCAGTGATAGGGCAGGCAGTGGCGCTGCACACCTGCAGCAGCGCCATGCGCTCGTGGGCAAGGGCATGTGGGTCGATCTCCTCCTGCTCCTCCTGCATGCTCATGCCTCCCATCCCATCACCAGCAGCAGTAGGTGCATCGCTGCTCCTGCCAGCTGTCATGTGTGGCGGCTGCTCGGCTGTTTCAGCAGTGTGCACTGGCTGCTCGTGGAGGGGTGTGAAAGCCACCACAGAGGGAGTAGCAGGGTCAGGGGTCACTGGCTCTCCAGGGGACTCTGCATGGCTGGTGCGACGTCCATGCTGAGGAGGCGGGTGTGGAGGCGAGGTGGGAGAACGCACCAGCTGCTCCCCAGAGCTGCCTTGTACAGGGATCCGGCGCCCTTGCTGCTTGGAGCTGACACTAGACTTGAGGGCACTGCGCTGTGGGTGCTGGTGTCGCTCAGGGGCCCTGCTATGCGGCCGCCCTGGCAGCCCAGCAGCTGCCGCAGCGGGCAGCAAGCCTGGTGGCGCAGGCAGGTACGGTTCATCATCTGCAGGATGAAGCACCAATGTGATGGATCACATGGTCGTTGTGCGCAATCTGTGGCCATCTGCTACGATGCTGACTGTGTGGTTGGTTGAACACATGCGATGGACAGTGTGCGCGATCCACTGTGACATCGGCAGCAGCGTGACCATGCATAGGCTTGCTGGACAGGTACCGTATTGTCTGTATTTAAACAGATGAAGTTGGAAGAGTATGGGCCCCTCGCTGCGCACCTGCAAAAGAGACGCGCTTGCGCGCCTTGCGCGTTTCCACCTCCACCTCCACTTCGCAGTGCTGTGTACCATGCCAGTGCGCGCCACGGCCCGCGATCTGCAAGGGCCTGGAGGGAGCAGGATCCTTGGGCCCACGAGCAGATCGATCACTGCTGCCTCCCTCCTCTGCTTGCTCGCTGGTGCTCCACTCATCCATGGACCCATTCTCTGCAGCTAGGCTGCTTGAGGGGGTGTTTGCAGCAGGTGTGGCAGCACACTCGTCCAGGGCTGGCAGCAACTTCTGCACCATGTGGCGAGGAAGTTGCTGGTCAGGATCAGCAGTCATCCCAGATCCTGCATACATCTCCTTGCTGAACTCAGGATGAGCGCCCAGATCAGTTGCCACAGCTGCTGCTGCACCAGATGCATGCTCGCCATCTGCATCTTCATCACTGCCTTCTTCAGGTCCGCCTTCAGCTTGGAGACCGTGCCCACCAGATCCTGCAGGTTTGAATGGTGCGCCGGGGCTTGGGCTGAACATGGGGTTGGTGAAGGCTGTGCGGAGCCGGGCCATCTGGTCTGCAGGATCTGTGCTCGTCAGGTCAGGCTGCCCTGGCCGCTCCGTCTGCTCTGCTGCAGATCGAAGGTAATCTTGGGCACTGAAGATGGGAGATGCGGGTGCCGTGCTGTGGCTCTGATCGCTGATCGCAGATGGTGGGTCAGACACCAGGGATGCACCTTGTGGGAGCTCATCTAAAGTACGCATGGCAGGCACTTGGCGACCTGCGATCATCACATTCAGCATGACGCGTTGGAGGCACGTGCAGCCTGGACAGCAGGCAAATGTTCATCCATGGTTCACAGCAGCATCTCAAAAACACCACTGCCTGCACATAGCATGCCAATGGCAACTGCTATCCATCCAATGCTCCAAGCACCTTACCCTCTTGCGTATGCTGTTGCGGGCTGGGAGGTCGTGTATGCCACATGACGCCCTGTGGCAGCAGCTCATGGAAATGGGCGCGCTGCAGGTGAGCGGGGCCCTGGGGTGCTGCGGCCCTCGAGGTAGGCCCTGAGCCCACACCCCCTGTAGGGGCTGAAGGGGCTGAAGCACCCCTTTCTAGAGGTGTTGCCCTCTTGAAACCTTTCTTGCCCTTTTTTCTCTGCAGCCCACCACCAGTACGTCAAGCAACCAGTCAATAACAAGGGCCCCTTTAAACCAATCGTTAGCTTGGCGGCTGCGCGCATGCACATGCGCATGTGGTTCAAACACACAAAGTTTGAATGCGTGTGCCCAGCTCCTGGAGCCCACCTTCTTTTTGAAGAAGAAGCACGCAGGAGGCACTGGGCCAGAGAGTGCAAGGCTGTGGAGCGCACAATGGGCCAGCAGGGCAGTCAGTTCTGTCAGTATCAAGGGGTGGAACAGGGCAGTCTGCTTTCCAAAACCAAGGGGCAGGAGCACTTTGCTCCCTTGCACCCACCTTGCAGCACTGGCTGGCACATCGTGCTCCTCCTGCTGTGCCTCAGCAGTGCCTGGCATGACAAAGCCGCCAGGAAAGGCCTGCGGCTGGTTGCTGGTCTGGAATTGGGCATGATGCCCCCTATTCTGCCTCAGCCCTATGGATGCTCTGAGCTCTCTAAGAAGGGGCTGCATCTCTTCTTGTCTGTGGCTGCTGAAGCCAAGAGTGCTTAGCATGGGGCACGCATGAGTCAGCAATCCAAAGCCAGAGACAATGTCTGAGGAGGACTATGCAGCTCCTCGTATCCAGACAAAAGATGAACAGTGAGAGGATCGATTACAAGAGGGACCTGCATTGTTCATAGAACAATGCACAGCTTGCACACACAAGCCCCAGGCACTTCCTCCTCACGCTTTGCCTCTTCCAACCCAGCCACCAAACATGTAACATCAGGCCTTGAGCTGCCGTGCAATGCGCTTGACCTTTTTATCCTTGGTGTTCAGGCCCTCGTCCTCTGCCACTTGCAGCATAGCTGAGCGCTTGGCTGCGTACACCTGTGGTCCGCATGGCATGCAATGCCATGGCTCCATGAGCCACCTAGCTCTGAACATGCCAGCATTGCAAAGGCCCCAAAGGACGAAAGCCCGCTGCCTCCCTCAGCCCCCTCGGCCTGGCAGCATTCTAAGGGCAGCGTGAGGACAGGTGCAACATGGCTGCCCAGACCCGTGTAAGCATGCATGCGAAACAAACACAGCATAAAATTATCAAATCCCTAGGGCCTCCCACCCCCACTCCCTTGCCCTCGTGCCTCCCCATCGTGTTGTTGCACCCACCCGTGTGATGCCCTTGAGCACTTCTGCCTCCTCCATCTTGTACTCTGCAAGCTGGTGGCCAATCAGCTCCTCGATGCTGTGCACCAGCGTCACATCGTGCTGCGTCACAAAGCTCAGCGCCCAGCCAGAGCGCCCCGCACGCGCGGTACGACCGCACCGGTGCACGTAATCACTGCACACACGCGGGCATTATCGCGAACAGCAATTAACACGCAGCTGTGGGATAAAACCACGGCTTGGACCACTGTTTTGAATACATCACACGGCCAGTGTGTGCTGAGTCGGTAATCGTGCAGTACTAAAGCTGAGGCAGCAGGAGCAGCAGGAAGGGGTGTGCCCTCACCGTGCCAACACAGGCAAGTCGTAGTTGATGACCAGGTCAACAGAGGGGATGTCTAGGCCTCGGCTGGCCACGTCTGTTGCCAGCAGCAGCGGCACCTGCTCGCTCTTGAACGATGCAAGCGCCGCCAGGCGCTGCTTCTGGGGCTTGCCCGAGTGCAGTGCTGCGCAGGGCAGCCCCAGCTCTTTGAGCACGAGGCTCAGTAGGTGGCAGCCCTTGCATGTTGATGTAAAGATCATGGCGCTCCGCACCTGCACCCACCCAGCATGCACACAAGATGAGCTACCACACTGCAACATGTTGCACGATGAGGCGAAGTAGGATGAGCCACATGTGCGCTGCTGCTGCTGCTGCGCCTGCGCCTGCGGGGCTGGACCACACAGCAGTCGGGGCGCCACTGCTGCGGCTGGGCTCATGCCATAACAGCGGCACCCTTGAGCGCCGCAGCACACATTGAGCAACCCATTGCATTGGCCCCACATAGGTTTTCTGCATACCCCCGCGCATGTACAGTTAGTTTAAGGTCTGACAGCCGGCAAGCTAAACAGCATGGCGCTCACTGGTCAGGCTGAGTGCTGCGTGGGTCGGTTCTGCCAGCTGCTGCCAGGCAGCATGCCCCCGCTGGAGCGGGCACTCAGCACTGTGCCTCACCTTGTGTTCCTGTAATTGGCTGAGCAGGTGTGAGAGGTACACCTCCTTGACCTTTGCTGGGATGAACAGGTACTGCTCTTTCAGCTTGTCAGCTGTCTGTAGTCCCTCATATGCCTGGAAAAGGTGCGCGTCGTCGCCCAGCGCGTTCTGCTGCAGCTTAATCAAATTCTGGGTCATGGTGGCACTGAATAGCAGCGTCTGGCGCTCGTCCCCAGGTGGCAGTGCTGAAAGGATGGTGCGCAGCTCGCCCTCAAACCCTGCATGCCATACAAGATTTGACCACACACAGACACACACAATCTGCTTCAAACGACGAGGTAGTGTGCCAATGGCTGTACCAAATGGCATCCCACCAGCCATGGCTTGTGCCTGCAGACCAGCGCTGGATGTGGCATATATATGCAAGCGTCTTCAAACAGGAACGTGCTGTCACATCGTGCAGTGTACTGGGTTACCTGTGTCCAGGAGCCGGTCCGCCTCATCCAGCACCAGGAATGCAGCACGCGAGAAGCTCTTGGCCAAACCGGGGTCCGAATCCAGAAGGCCCTGGGATCAGTGGCACGATAGATGTGCCCAAGGCTCAACCAGGTCATCCCAGCCAAGCCAGCGACAGATGCGGATGGACAGGATGCAGCGTGCACAGCCGGCCACAGGCAGGTTACGCGCGTACACAGTGTGGCCTGCGGCTGGGCGCATGTAACATCAGTGGCGCACCTTCAAGCGGCCGGGGGTGGCAATGACCACGTGTGGTCGGCGTGCCAGCTCACGGCCCTGTGCCTGCATGTCTACGCCACCAATGACCACGCAGTCACGCAGGCTCATGCCTGCTCCTAACGCCCGGAACTGCTCTGCGATTTGAATTGCCAGCTCCCTGCACGTACACACAGTGTGTGCATGGAATGCATCAGCATGACAATGTGCAGCGCACTGTGCACGCTGCATGCAGGCGCGGTGTGCCCCATGCATGCGGCACACTTTGCATGGGGCCCATGCGACCTGCATGGGCATGCATGCGCACCTTGTGGGTGTCAGCACCACAGCAAACACGCCGTAGGGGTCCTTGGCCAGCTTTTGGAGGACTGGGAGTGCAAACGCCGCTGTCTTTCCACTGCCTGTCTGCGCAAGCCCAATGACATCCTTGCCGTCAAGGACGGCTGGGATGCACCCGGACTGCACCTGCGTCGGCCGAGCCATGCCTAGCGACTTGCACACGGAACACAGCCAATCTGACAGCCCCAGGGCCTTGAATGTCTCCGCTGCTACGGATCCAGGGCCGGGCCCTGCCTGCTCTTTAACGTCAGCCACCGTCGCAGGTGCTGTAGTTTCATGTGATGCTGGTGGCGCGACATACCGCTGCTGCTTCTGCTTTGCGGGCTGGGCTGCATCAGGGACCGTCTTGCGCTTCTTGTGTTTCTTAAACAGCACAATATCACCATCCTCTGCCATGTTGTTGCAATCACTGCAGTTGTGAAAGCCCTAGTACTGCTCGTGTTGCGGCTCTTGTGATTTGGTCGAAGCCTTGTAGAGTATATGTATCCCGCAACAACGAAGTTCTTCTGCCAACTTACTTGTTTTGGCCTCCCTGTGTTGCCATACTCTTTCTCCCTCTTCTTGGCAGCGAAGAACTTGAATGGCACGCTGGTCCTGACATGCTAACATCTAATTTTCTCTGTCCGAATGCAACCTTTGGTGTCTATCCTACTGAGCTGAAGAGCTGCAACCTGAAGATCTACCACTGCACTACGCACAGCAGTAAATTAGTTTTCTAACAGTAAAGCTGTACCCGGGTGCCATGTCCAAGTGCCCGGCAACTTTGGGCTTCATGGACGGCAAACTGTGGATCGCACTTGCAGTCGCTGTGGGCTGCGTCGCGCTGCTGCCTCTCGCCTTCGTCCTGGTGCCTGCGGGCATCCTGGTTGCTTGTGTTCTCGCAGCAAGCACATGGCGCCAACAGAAGAATGCTCATGCAGGGGCAGCCGCTACTGCCAGGCCTGCCGCGGGCGTTGCACATCCCGCAGCCGGCGCTGCATCCAGGACCACAGGCGGTCCTACCAGTAGCATCACCAGCATGGCTGAGCAGGTGGGTCATGGTTGACGCAGCGTGTCAATTGGCAGGCAGCAACCACATGCGGACCCTTGCAGCCAGGCCACTAGGGTCATACAGTATGCACGACTTCTGAATTCAGCAACTTACCATGAACAAGCTAGCTCCCAGTGGCATCATCCTTGTCGGTTGGGCTCAACACGGGTGCACAGCTGCACGGTTGCGGATCCGATGTGATCCATGCAACCAACAGATCATAACCGACTTTTTGATATTACAAAACGGGGGCATGCACAGTGGCACACAGCCAAGTTTGGACGAGCCTAGGAGCATACACATTGTTTTATGTTGTGGCAGGGTCATACAGCCCGAAACCATTCCAACACGGCTGACCTGCATCAGAAGACACGCATGATGCGGTACAGATCATGCTGGTTCATGGCGCTCTGCGGGTGCCTTTGGAACATGACCATACATGAGTTTTTACCATGGCAATTGCTTTGGGTGATCATGCCTTGAAGGCAAGCTCTGCATGTGTTGTCATCAGAACCGGTTGGTTCCGCATGCATGCCGGGCCTGTCACACTGCTCGTCGGTTGCACGTGCAGCGCATCAGGCACTAGCATGCCGTTTGTAAACGTTCTTACTTTACTGTGCCATGCAATGCATGCATATGCGCCTCCCCACGCCGACTTGCACAGCTGCCCTAAAAAACGTGATGTGGTTCACACAAGCCCGTGACCAAAATGAGAGGCTGTGAGTGCGTTTCCACAGGCAACAACAATCCATTCTTCTCAATACGTGATTGTTTGAATTATAACTACACCTTTCTTGGACGCGCCCGTTGTGGACGGCCTGCGCATGCACATACGGTTCTTGCATGAGATGCGAGATCATTGAGAACTTTAGAACATGCTGGATTAGTGGTGTTTTGTACTAGACAAGCGGCTTTTTGTGAAGGGTCCCATGTCCAGTCACGCGGGGACCTCCTCTGCTCTGGCCTATATTGGGGAGCCGGACTGTGCGGAAACTTTGCGATGGATGTGCTGTAACACCAGGGCGAGTGCACAACTGGGCATGATGTAGTGGATTGTATCTCTTCAGGTGGGAGCTCGTACCCACTCGCCTGCACGTTGCTGCATGCTATTTGCTGCCCGCAGACGCACATTGTCACGGCTGCGGAACTGCGGGCCCAGTCTAGACGCAGTGTGGACCTGCCCCCTGGCGCGAGATCTGCTGCTGTCAGTATGGCCGGCGTTGCGCCAACAGTCCAGGGCGCCCCTGGGCAGCAGACAGTCGTTCGTGATGGCATTGTTGACTCCAAGTCGCCGGAACTTGGCTTATCCTCGTTGCCAGACGATGATAGCATGATGGCGCTGCCCATGTCGGCTGGTGCATCCATGCTCTCGAAGTTGAAGAATGGGACTGGTGGTGCTGAGCCCATGCAAGCCAGTCATACAAGCAGCATGGACAGCAGTACCCAGCAAACAGCTGCAGGCAGTGCTCTCGGCGCTTCCAGCAGCAGCGCCAGCACATCAGCGCAGCAGGCAGCCCAGGCAGCGGCAGCATCTGTTGGACTTAAGCCAGAGGATGTGATCCACGCAGCCGCGACAGGCAGTGCCACAACGCCTGGTGCTCGGGGTGTTACACCCCTGCCTGCCTCAGGCGGCGCCGCAGTGCTGGCCAAGCTGCGTACCGAGGATGCAAATGCAGCGGGAGTGGGGATGACAAGTGCTGAGGTGGTGCAGGCTGCTGGCACTGGTGGTGGGGACGGTGATCGTGCAGTCACACCATTGCCCGTGACAGGCGGAGCAGCCGTGCTGGCCAGGCTGCGTGGTGGAGCTGACGCTGCTGCAGCATCGCCTCCAGCCAAGCCAGATGCACTCATGGAGTCGGTCCTCAAGTCTGGGACAGCGCCTGCGGACAGCGCAACCAGTGCGGTGCCTGCAGTGGCAGATGGCAGCAAACCCGTCACGCCCAGCTCCGCTGCCAGTGGCGGTGCTGTAACTGCCACAGGAGGCGCAGCTGTGCTTGCAAAGCTGCGTGCGAGCAAGGCAGCTGCTGCGGCTGCAGAGTCAAGCAGCCAGGATGCGCCAGCCAAGGGCGGGGTGGACCAAAAACGTGTCGTGTTTGCGTTTGGCTCCCAGACGGGCACCGCATCTGAGATTGCGCGCAATCTGCATGCAGAAGCCTTGCAGCAGGGGCTGCGTGCCGAGGTGCGCATTTCTTTGTGTTTGCTGCAGGCAAGAGCTTGCATGCAGCTGCCATGCCACGAGCAGGTGCACAGCTGTGCTATTGTGCTGTGCCTGTATGCTGCTTCAGTCGCCCCAAGCACGCTCACTGCGCGTGCCGCATGCCTGCATCACAACTGCTGCTGTACACAGGTCATGTCTCTGTCTGAGCTGGGCATGGCCAAGCTGACACCCGCCCAGACGCCCATCCTGGTGGTTGTCACCTCGTCCACGGGCGATGGCGACCCACCTGACAACGCAGCTAACTTCTGGGTGCAGATGAAGAAGAAGCAGGCGGAGGGGCTGCTGAAGGGCGTGCAGTTCACGCTCCTGGGCCTTGGGGATTCCAACTACACGCGCTTCATGTATGTGCCACGCACCATCAAGAGCAGGTTGCTGGAGCTGGGGGCTACGCTCTTCTATGCCTCAGCTGAAGCTGATGAGGTGGATGGTGTAGAGAACACAGTGGATCCTTGGGTGGATGGTCTGTGGGGCCCACTCAAAGCAGCGGCCTCAGGTGCAGCTGTAGCTGCATCAGCGCCAGCAGGCAGTGCCGCGGCAGCGGTGTCTGGTGCCACGGCGGGAGAGGGTGCTGGTGCTTTACAGGAGGCGAAGGCGAATGGTGATGCAGCCGGATCAGCAGCAGGCACTGTAGCGGCAGCGGTGTCTGGTGTCGCTGGAGCGGGTGCTGGTGCTGGTGTTGTACAGGAGGCCAAGGCCAATGGTGGTGCAGCCGGGTCGGCAGCAGGTACTGCAGCGGCAGCGGTGTCTGGTGTCATGGCGGGAGAGGGTGCTGGTGCTTTACAGGAGGTGAAGGCCAGTGGTGATGCAGCCGGAGCGGCCGCACCCAAGGCAGGGGCACAGGCAGATGGTAAGCAAACACCACCTGCATCCAGCGGTGCACGCCGCAAATCAGCTGAGATCGCAGCGCCTGACGGTGCTGCAGCAAAGGTGCTGGAGAAGCCACAGGACGCAACCACGGCAGCTGCAGCTGCAGGGTCCAGCAACCAGCCAGCAGATGAGGGCGGGGCGGCCACTGCAAGCAGCCAACTGGCAACGGGGCTATCTAGCGCACAGGCACCAGGGCTGGGTTCACCACGCGCTGACTCTGCGGGCAAAGCTGCTACGGGGACGGGCTCTCTGGAGACCCCCACTGAGACGCCGCGCGGCAGCGTGGGCGGGGCCAGTGCGGCTGTGCTTTCGCCGCGCAATCGGCGGGCATCCCAGGACGGGCCCAACGGTCGCCGCTCGTCCATGGACAAGCCGCCGTCGCGCATGGGTGCCAAGCCTATCTCTGTTCACTACCCCAAGCGCGAGGACACGGTCGTAGCGCGCAAGGATGAGCAGGCGTATGGTCTGAACCTGGGGCTGGCACTGGTGGGCGCAGACCTCAAGGGCGCGCCCGCCCCACTGCCTGTGCGCATCAAGGTGGCCACGGAAAAGGATGCAGAGGCTGCCATGAAGGTGCGGGCGGCCGAGGCAGCGAAGCCAAGCAAGGACGAGCTGAAGCACCGGGACGCAGCCGGCCTCTACTCAGCCGATAAGCCGTTCTGGTCCACCATCAGTGACGCGAGGTGCGCTTGAGGTGTTCAGCTTGCAGGACCCAGCTTGCAGGTCAAGAACCTAGCTTCAAGACTGACTGGTGCGGTGCATGTATGAGACCCTGTAAGTGAATGTGTCCTGTGGGCGGTTTGCACGCCATGCACAGGTACGAGACTGCGTTCTGGAGCGACCGCAAGGTGCTGCACCTGCAGCTGGACTTGGGCACCAGTGGCATGCCCTATGAGGCAGGCGATGTGATTGGTTTGCTGCCCTGTAACAGGTGAGACAATGTGATGATTGAAGGTAGGGGGTGTTGCATCGCGAAGTGCAGATGCTGGTCTGTGCATGGAACCATCGCTTGCGCTGTGTATGACTTGTGGGCTGCACGAGCTCGAGACTGATGTTTCATTGCGGTGTGGGCATCACTTGGCCTGCACGTGATTGAACTGCAGCCACGATCTGGTCATCAACACGCTGAAGCGGCTCAACCTCAACCCAGACACCGTGGTGCATGTGAAGCCGCTGGAGGGCGGCACGGTGCGTACGGTTACAGCTGGGACTGGGAACTGACTCAGACCGTGCCATGCTGTGGCAGCAGTGCTTGACTTGCGCCTTGATGTGGCCTGGGTTTGCATGTGGCAAACAAGCCCAAAGGCATGCCATGCACATACCGTAGTTGAAGCTATACAGTGTCTTACTAGTCTTGTCCCGCGGCAGGCATCCATGCGCCATGATAGGCGTTCAATGTAACCAACACACACACACACACATATGCTGACATGCCATACCCTGGCTTCCATCTGCTCTCCGTGCGGCGTCGCAGAATCCCGTGCCCCATATCCCCCCTGCATGCACGCTGGCCTACCTGTTTGAGCACTGCGTCGACCTCACCAGTGCGGCTGCACGCAAGTCGGTGCTGCGCATGCTGGCGGAGCACTGCCACAACCCCAGCCAGAAGCGTACACTTACGTTCTTCACAGCACGCGCGGGTGAGGAGCTGGTGGCTTATCCTGGTCGCCAGGTGGTCCTGGGGCTGCTGGACTTATCCACTGGGGAAGGCCCTTGGGGCTGCTGAACACCCCCTTGGGGCTGCTGAGCTTTTCTACTGTAGAAGGCGGTGTTGAGTGCGCACCTCGTGCCTTGCACCTCGTGCTGAGCCTGTCAGCTGGCATTGCAATGCTACCCTGGAAACTCATCTGATGGACGCCGGCTTGCACCACCTTATGCCATGCCTCTGGACCCCGACTGCAGGCAAGGAGGCTTACCAGCACGAGATCCTGGAGCACCAGCCGTCCCTGCTTGACCTGCTGCAGCGCTTTGACTCGTGCCAGCCACCGCTGGACGCGCTGCTGGATGCACTGCCACCGCTGCAGCCGCGCCTCTACTCCATCACCAACTCGCCGGCGCAGGACCCCAAGCGCGTGCAGGTCGCACTCAGTGTCGTGCGCTTCAAGACGATGAACGGCACGCGGCAAGGTGTACATGGGAAAGGCCCCCTTGGCGTGCTTGCCATCGCTGGGCATGCCTGAGCTGGTTGTGGGCTGCCTGCATTGGCGTGCGCCCACTAGGTTGCATGATGAGCAAGCCTGCCAGCGGGTGTGCCAGCAGCTGCTGTGCTCGGTTGGGGCCGGCCTGCTGGTGAAGTGCATCCAGCTGCCTGTGAACCTGTTGCTGCCTTTGCTGTGGCTGCCACAGGTGTCGCCACCATGTGGCTGGACCGGCTTGCATCACCTCTCTCCAGCGAAGAGAGCGGCGCCACGCCAGAGGGCCTGCGCGTGCCCATCTTCCTCAAGAAGTGAGCACTGGCTGTATTAGTGGCAGCTGCCTGAACGGGCGACCTTGCCTCCGCGCGAAACACGCATGGATGTCAAAACAGAGCTAGGCTGGCATGCTGTGCGACTGTCCCAGCAGCGCGGCACCTGCGATGCCAGCTGTGCACCTCATGTTGGCCGCACGAGTCACTGAGCTTCCTGCAGCGTGCCACTTGCAACCCCACCCCACCCTGCCACCTATGCTTCGTCACCATGCTGATGCTCCTGTGCCGCCACCGCCTGCCTCACCCCCCACCCGCAGGGCCACGGACTTCAAGCACCCAGCTGACTTGTCTGCACCCATCATCCTGGTGGGCCCTGGCACAGGCGTGGCGCCATTCCGGGGCTTCCTACTCACGCGCCGCGCGGCCATTGCGACGCAGCTGGGGCCCGGCTCCGTGCGCAAGGGCGAGGTGAGGTCCTGGGCTGTTTAGTGTTGGTGCAGCCAAGCAACGTACTGCATCAATGCGCTACCCTATGCTGCGTGCTGTGGGCGTCACACGCCTGAGTACATGCTTTCATGGAAATCTCAACCTGCCCCCTGCCCCTGATCCATGCCCCCTCCTTGCACAGCCACTGCCTGCTGGCCTGGGAGAGAGTGTGCTGTACTTTGGGTGTCGCCGTGACGACGAGGACTTCCTGTACAAGGATGACCTCAATGGCTTGGCCAGCGACGGCACGCTCACGAAGCTGCGCGTTGCATTCAGCCGCGCACAGGAGCAAAAGGTGGGGTCACAGCCAGGATCACAGCGCGATTAGTTTGCTGGTGTGGGCGAGTAGGTGCAAGGTCCAGGGTGTGGAGCGGCTGGCAGGCGGAGTGGGGCCTGTGCTGCGCCCTCTGAAGGCGTTGCAGTTACCCATAGGGTAGACGCAGGCACACCTGTGGCCTCCTGCTGCACCTCGCTTTTCTCTAGGTCTGATGTGCGCTGCGTCACGCTGCTGTACTGCCTGTACTGCTGTACTGCAGGTGTACGTGCAGGACCTGATCAAGGAGGACGGCGCCCACCTGGCGGACCTGATCCTCAACAAGCGTGCGTATGTGTTTGTGTGCGGTGATGGTGCAAACATGGCAAAGGACGTGCATGCGGCCCTTGTTGGCGCGCTGGCGGCGCATGGCGGGCTGAGCGAGGTCGAGGCCGGCGCACGGCTGACAGAGATGGCGCAGCAGGAGAAGCGCTACGTGCGTGATGTGTGGTCTTGAAGTGGTGATCAATCCACAGGTCGTCAGGGCTGGGCCACAAGCGATTGCTTATGTGCTCATGGGACAACATGCGAGCGTGTTCTGCTCGTGATGGGGCTGGTGGCAGCAGGGCAGGTCGGTCTCGTTCTTTCTTGGCAGGTTCCTTTTTTTTAACTTTAATGTGCTGAGTGTCTTGTCGTACACAAGTGTGTGTGCATCCAGCATAGATGTGTAGCAAGGGCTGCATGTGTCTGATGCCGTGATGGGCTGACACAGGGCAGTTTAGTACGTGGCAAGTACAAGTGGAGGGCTGCCTCGTAGTAACCCCGCCTAGTAAATCCCGGGTATCTGCAGTGTGCCGCTCCAGGAGGGCTGGTGCTGTTCCAGGTCAGGGCAACAATGTGCGTGCTGTTGGCTGTGCTAGGTGGAATGATGGCTACAGGGTAATACCGGTGTGGGGCTGAGAATTGGGGGAGACTCTGCAGGATGGAGGCAGTTAACTGTGCTTACTACAGGTCGATGTGCATATTACTTTAGCTTGACTCAGGCGTGGCATCAGGCGGACTCTTATCCTCGACTATAAAGCATGTTTCTGGTTATGATGCATACAGTCTTGCCTACTGCCATGCTTCTATGTTGTAGTACACAATCTGTGCCTAATCTTTGGTGGCTTGTGTGTAGCACATGCTCCATCTGCGTGTCACACAATACCGTAGTGCCTGCACAAAGACACACGCTTAGCGATTCCTTAACTTGGACGTGCATGCTGTAGCTGTAAAGGCTTTAGCAGCTCCGTCCCATCCCAAGCTGGTATATGTTGTGGCTCGAACACAACAGCTCTCCCCCGCAATATGAAAGCACACTACCAGGCTAACACCCAGTACAACATGCAATGTGTTAGTCAGTACAGCAAATAAAGCCAACTCGAGCCATCCGTCCAGCTCTTGCATGCTGCTGTGGTTGTTACATCTTAGCTGTGGTGTTGCACAAGCACCGTGGTAAGCCATGGTGCCAAAGTTACCATCCATTGCAACATGATGGTCGATGTTAGAAAACCTATTTTCTCTCGTGTTTCCCAGCCAACGGAGCAAAGACGTGGTGTAACACCCGCTCCCCTTGGGTGCTACATATACTACTCATTATACCCCTAGACCATCCGGCCTTCCTTCCCTTCAGCCACGTGGTGGCCTGCCCACCGCACGCCAGCTGCCGCCACCAGCACTCTGCACCCGAGTGAGGATGGCAGATATGTCTTTTCAAGGCAGCCCTGCGCCCTGTGATGCTGACCGCTGCAGCGGCTACATGGGCAAGAGCGTGCCGGCATGTTTTGGTAGTCATGTGTAGTGCAGCAGGATGATGCTGCACGTGTGACGGCCGAGACATGCGGTGCAGTGGTGAGCGTTTCTTGACAAGCGCTGGGGCGGCGGAGTGGGCGCCATGAGCACATGCATCTAGGCGGCTGTCTTGCAGCCTACATGAGGACATTTAGAACCTTATATGTAGCGGACCCCCGAAGTTGCCAGAGAGCGGCTGGGGCGGCAGGGGTAACTATTGACGTATTGAGCGTGGTGTGTCCAGTGGTGTGCCCACCGGAACGGCCAGAGCTGAGCGCTGAGCTGTGCTAGTGTGCATGCTGCGTGCTGTACGGTCTGCAACGGGCTGACATACTGTTCATCTTGAGCTTGATGCGAGCCACACCGACTGTCTCTCTCTCTCTCTGCTCGCAACCAACGGCATGCAAGTCTGGCGCGCTGAAAGTACGACGCCTGGTTGCTACCCAGGCCGTGCCTGCATAGTGCAGTGGTGCAGTGTTTCTACAGCAGGGGCCAGTTCACATGGTGCTTGCGCGTTGCGTGCTGACAAGGCATCACATACCTCAGCGTGACGCTGCAGGAGGCTAATGGGTGATAGCATGCTCAGGGCACGGCGCATTTGCCCCTCGACAAGACTGCCCGGACACCAGCTGCCCGGACGCCTTGCAAGGGACTGGCCTTTTGCCTTAGGGTTTGTTTTCTCTTGTGTACCGAATCTGTGAGCTTAATTGCTGATAAAAGATCAACGCTTTGAACGGGCTGGGAGACTCCCCCCCCTTAAACTTTATTTTGCACACCCATCTTGCGCCCTGGCTTCTTACGCGGCAGAGGGGGGCCCACGCCCGCTAGTGATGGGCAGGCATGATGCAGCAGACGTCAAAGCGCAGGAGCCGACCACGACCGCAAGGCCACAAGCTGCTGTGGGAAACCGGCCCAGCTGGACCTCAATATGTAAATCACTGATCGCCGGAGGCATCGCGGGTGGCCTGTAAGTGTTGCTGTACCTGGGTACCCTGGTGGTGAACTTCCCAGATTAAGGGTCCACCCACCGTGCGTGCACATTCCAGGTCCCGTACCGCGGTGGCACCACTGGAGAGGCTAAAGATCTTGATGCAGGTCCAGGGCAATCAAAAAGTCTACCGGAGCACCTTCCAGGTATTAGGGACAGCTCCAGGGGGTGGATTGCGAGATGGCACGTGCATAGGGTGCCTACTGACATGCTGCGATGTGTCTGGGCGCAGGGCCTGGTGCACATGGCGCGCACGGAAGGCATCAGGGGCATGATGAAGGGGAACGGGGCCAACTGCGTGCGCATCGTGCCCAACTCGGCCGTCAAGTTCTTCACCTACGAGCACCTGAGCCGGTGCGTGGGTTGACATCAGCCGTGATATGCATGCAGCACTGTCAGCATGCTACATGCAGCATCACATGCACGGTGTTACCATGTTTTCCTCCAGCTGAAGAGACAGCATACATCACCTTATGCTTCTGTTCCTGAGTGGTGCTTCCAAGCATGTGCTTGACATTGCCCGACGGACGTGCCAGCATGGCTCCATTCGATTGGTGTCCGAGTCCAAAGCTGCCAGCACAGGGTCATTGGCGCCCTGCGTGGCGTGCCCCACCTTGGCCCCATCCCATCCTATGCGCGCGACATGACACACGCAAGCACACATGTGTGCGTGCATGTGGCTGCAGGGAGATCGTGGACTACTATCGGGAACGTGATGGCAAGGGCGAGCTGACGCCCTTCCTGCGCCTCATGGCAGGAGCTGGTGCAGGCATTGTGGCCATGTCAGCTACATACCCACTGGACATGGTGCGCGGGCGGCTGACAGTGCAGGAGGCAACGGGGGCGCAGTACCGGGGCATCTGGCACGCAGCCACATCCATCGTTAAGGAGGTGGGTGCTGTGGTGGGGTTGAACGCGTGGAGGAAGAACAGTCACAGGCTTTCCTCTTGGAGGTTGGGAGTTGCTTGGAGGGAACTCCTGTCCCTTGCTTCCGCTCAGGTCCTGCATAATGGATGGCATGCTGTGCGGACTGGTGTGCACCAAAGATTGCCGTCACGAACCAAGCTCTGGGCTACACAGGTACCAGCAACACCCCATGCTATTTATGCCTGCATGTGCCCGTTGTACCATCTTGCAGGAGGGGCCGCTGGCGCTGTACAAGGGCTGGCTACCCAGTGTGATCGGCGTGGTGCCATATGTTGGGCTCAACTTTGCAGTGTACGAGACACTCAAGGCGATGACGCTGCAGCACTACGGTACGCCAGGGTGGCAGTACAGCTGAAGTACAGCTCAGAGCGTGTGTGGGCTGGGGTGGGGGGCGTGGGAGGTGCGCGGGGCACGGTGGGGCGGGGACATGTCATGCCACATGCAGCATGAGTGCCCGGGAGAGATGCCGTGTTGTGTGTGATTGTCCGGCTGCTGATAGCAGCTCTGCGTACCGCCTGCGTTCTGCTGCGCAGGGTTACGAGACGAGCGGGAGCTGAGCGTGGGCACGCGGCTGGCGTGTGGAGCTCTGGCAGGGACGACGGGCCAGACGGTGGCGTACCCTTTTGACGTGGCGCGGCGGCGGCTTCAAGTAAGTCGCCAAGTGGATGCCTCGTTCGTGGTGTATCATGAAGCTCATGATCTACTCTGGGTCTGGCATCCTAGAGTCGTCGTGTTACAGGGTCGCTGTGTGATGATCACGCTCTGGGCCTTGGTGGATGGCTGGCTCCTGCAGGTATCAGGGTGGCAGGGCCTGAAGAACTTGCATGCGGATGGCGGCAAGGTGGTGGTGTACACTGGCATGATGGACTGCTTCTCCAAGACAATCAAGGAGGAGGGCTTTATGGCGCTGTTCAAGGTGCGTGGCTGCGCGCCCTACGCTGCTGCACCGGCTGTGGCTGCTGGGTGCTGGCTACTGCCTGCTTGCCAACCTGTGCTGGCGGCCTGGGCCTTGCGGCAGTGGCTGCACAGGAAAGGGCAGGCACCATGCATGGGGTGATGGAATGTCGGCGTCAGCTAACCAGTTACCTGCAGCAGTGCGGTACGCAAGCAGCCGCTGTTGCTCCAGTCCAGATGTGTTGTGCTTGCTGACATGCCGGCTCTGTGTTCTTGCCCATCCCACGTGCAGGGCCTGGCGCCCAACTACGTCAAGGTCGTCCCATCAATCGCGATCGCGTTTGTAACATATGAGCAGGTCAAAGAGGCGCTGGGGGTTGAGTTCCGGATCTCAGAGTGAGAGGGGGTGTCAGGTGCACGGGGGGTGGGATAGTGAGTTGAGGCGGGGGGGTGCTGGAAGCTTGGGGGCAGGGACAAGGCTTTTGCGAACATGTGTTTTGGGGCTCCTGCTGGGGCCGTTTTGGGTGCACATTTGGCAAGCTCTCCCTCACCCTTGCCTCAAGCACCAGCACAACCTGCAGAGGGAAAGTAGGGTGAGCGCTTGAGTGGGGGCGATGTGGTTAGGTGATAGTAGAGGTGTTGTTGGGCAGCGGACATGGGGCGGATTAGCCGCTGCCGGCGGCATGGTGAGCTGTTACTGTTTTTTGGTTTTCAAGTTTCTTTGTCCCCATGTGTACACAAGGAGGTGTCGTGCTGCTGGGCATGGGTATGCACAGCATACATACATTTCAGGCCGAGCCACGCTGGGGGCTGCGAGGGGGCATGCGTCAAGTGTGTGATGATGATCTCCCGGGCACTATTGTCCTCTACCTCAACGGTGCTGTACATTCAGTCGTCGGTAGATGAGGCCAGGAGTGCGGTAAGCCTTTGGCAATGCATATCAAGACATTGGTCGTTCTCACTGTGTGTCAGTCATCATGCTTGGACGCTGTGAGTTGTTGGAGCAGGTGTGGAGTGGTGGTGCAATGTCAGGTTGTGGTGCGGCTGGGCACATGCGCGCATAATGTGTACGGGTTCACAGGTCATGTGTTGTAACCGCATGGATGCCAGGCAGTTGCCATCAAGCCTGCATAGCCCACATTGCCCTGTTCACACATGACATACATATGTACTGAAAAGTCGTCGTAGCGCAGCAAACACCCCGGCTTGCCCAACGTGATCGTTCTTACGATGAAGTGCTGTGCCTGATGCCCGGGAGATATGCACCACTGATCTGGGGGAGGATGGTGCCGAGCACCTGCAGGCGCGCGCCTTGCTTCAATTAATGTTCATTCAACACCGAGAGCAGGAATGGACAGGGTGGGCTTGCCAACGACGCCCACGGTGCACAGCAACACCGGTGTGGGGATCGCGCACCCGAAGCAGGTCAGAGATCAGGCGGTGCAATCAGCTCCAGAACGATGATGACGGGATCGTCGAACTGGGGTTGTGGTCACATCTTGCATGGTCACAACAGCTGTGCCCCGTATGCATGCCTCGTGATGCAGGTCGTCCAGTTCTTGCTTGCGCACAACTATCACCTGACCGCGCTTGAGCTGCTTGTGGAAGCTGGGCAGGCAGGGCATTCGTCTGAGGTGAGGCGGGTGTGCCTGTGTGGGCATGTTGCGTGTGCCCTGACGCTACAAGTGGCGAGAAATGCACCATGCCTGAACATGCTGGGCGTGCCTGCTGCATCCGCCTGGCTCAATGAATTCTTACTCCCCTTACTGCCTGCAGCTCCCAGAGCTGGAGCGCTTCTTTTCAGATGAGCAAAAGTTTCCACCCGAAGAGCTGGCGCGCCATGCCCACACCAACGGTGTGTGCCAACTAGTGGCGGCGCCCCTGCTTCGCACCCCTGCCACGCTGATGGGCTACCATGTGTGGGTCATTTGCAGTGTTCCTGTTGCATGCGCCCGCTGGTGCATCTGCTGGTGCATGACTGCGTGCGTGCACATCCCTTTACTCACCCGAAGTTCGGTGGTGCCGCTTGTCCATCAATGGGCCCGCAGCCCTGGACACTCAGGCGCTGGCCAAGGACCGGGAGCAGCGGCTGCAGCTTGCAGAGTATGAGCTGCGGCTGGCCAAGGAGGACATTGCTGAGCTGAACAGGCGGCTGCAGGAAGCTGGTGAGCAGGTGGAGTCGTCCAGGCTACAGGCCGCTTCGACATCAGGGGAAAGGAGAGCAAGCGGCAGTACAAAGCAGCATCATATGTCAGACACAGGACCTGCTGCCAGCAGGCACGAGCACACGGCGTCGCTGGCGCAGGACGTGACAACAGACTTTGACTGGTCAACCCTGGGGGAGCCATCACGCGATGACATGCGGGTGCGCGATCCAGCTAGCGGGAAGACGTGCAGGTTGTGCACACGGCTGTTCTTGTCTTCAGCTGGAGATTGTTATATCCTTGGTGACATCCTTTCTAATTGACTGAATGCATGACACCCAAAAATCATCATGCTGTGCTCTTTACTGCCCTTGATGTTGCCCCCACGCCCCAGCCCTTGTCCAAGTCCTGATCCACATGGCATCCAAACGTTGTTTTTGTTTGATGCATGTTTATCTGCCTAATCAAACTGGTCCCGAAGCTCCCTCCACGCAAGCCGTTGACCGTTGTGCCCTGCACGTGCCCTCCCAGGTGCTCAACGGCTGCGTCGTAGCCTTCCTTGTGCGCCAGGGCTTCAAAACAGCAGCACTGACGCTGCAAGAGGAAGCAGGTGAGGACTGCACGCTACCAGCGGCCTCGTCATCTGGTGTACAGGCCACAAGCCATGCCCGCAACGCCAGCATCAGCGCATTCGCGTCCCTGGGGGCACAGACTGCGGGCCATGAGCCAGGCCTCGCCATCTGGCGGTGGTGGCGACTGGCGCGGTCGTCGGCGGGGCGCGCAAGCTTGCAGGAGCTGAGCACGGAAGCGCAGCAGGAGGCAGAAGCTCGTACCGCAGCAGCGGCAGCACTCCAGGAGCTGGAGGTGGCAAAGGCAGCACTGGCTGCAGCCCAGGCAGAGGCGGCCTCTGCTCAGGCCCATGCAAAACGTGCAGTCCAGCAGGCCATGGACCTCAAGCACCGGCTGGAGGCGATACTGGGCGAGCCTGTGGGCCTGCCCATCCTAGGGGTGCAGCCTAAGGCGGAGGGTGCACCAGGGGAGCCTATGGGCTTGCTGTCCATGGGAAGCGTGCCATCCCCTGTGACCTCGCCCCATGCAGCGTCAGCCCCCAGCTATCGGTCGTCCCAGGACGGCCAGCTGGCACGCATCCAGCAGCTGCAGCAGCAGCGCCAGCAGGCGCAGGCCGAGGCGCAGCTGTCGGCCCAGATTGTTGCGCAGCTGACGGAGATGCTGCCTCGCATCCTGCCAGCACTGACCATCAAGTCGCGTCTGGAGATGCTCCCCCTTGTGCAGGTGGGTCCCTGCTCGCTGCCCGAAGTATATTATACTGGCACAGGCGTTACAACACAGTGTTGTGTGTGCTGCCCGCACCTGTGGGCGGTGCACAAGTTGCCTGGATATTTGTTGTTGCAAAGCTTTAGCAGCTATGCCTGTGAATGGCAGCCGCGTGTTGGGTACCTGCAGGTGGCAGCTGTCTGCTGCTGCTGCTGTGAGCAGTTATCACTGCTGTCATGAGTTGTTTCACAATGTTAACCTATGCTTTGGCCAAGGGCGGTTTCTGAGAGCCCCATCTGCTCCGCTGCCGGGGCCTCCCACTCGATGGTCACACTGCAGGGTGTAATCCTGGCATCACGTGATGCAGACACGCAGCGCGCGCTCACCAGCTGCGTTTTCAACGGTGTGGCCACGCCCGACCCACAGCAGCGGGGCGCAGTTGTCGCGCTGTGTGTGGGCGTGGCCAGTGTGCTCGGCCGCGTGTGGGCTGCACAGGAGCTGCTGGGAATGTGCATCAAGCAGGTGGCGAGCCCTTCCCCTGAGCGCAGGTTGCTCGTGGCTGAGATGCTAGCTGCCCTCGTACGTGGGGCACCATCCCCACACCTGCTAGGCCAGCAGGAGCTGAACGGTCCAGGAGGCCAACAGGGCACGGGACAGTTCGGCGTGGGCCAGCCAGTGGAGTGGGAGCCCCTGCTTGATGTGGTGTCACAGGCACATGCACTGCTGACACAGGTGCACCGGCTAGCTGAGGACCGGTCAGAGCAGGTGCGTGGCTGCGCATGATAATGGTCGGCAAGGTTGTATGCGTTCATGTGTGTGGGTTTCAATGGGTGGTGGTGGCAGTGGCGGTGGTGGTGGTGGTGGGTTGTGGTGGAGGAGGGGCAATAGCATCTGGTCTAAGCAACAGGCCACATTTTAAAATTCCCGGACTTGACTGTAGTGTACACACGGGGCTGTCGCCCAGCTTGCAGCCTCTGCAGCACGAAGCTGAGGTGGGCTGGCGGCAAGCGGCTGTGCGGATTACTGCTGAAACCTCACGCCACTCATGCTTCGCATCTCAAAGCAAGCTTTTTATTGCTTCCTTGTGGTATGCGCCGCCTCGGCAGGTGCGCGAGGCTGCCATATGGATCTTGGTGGAACTCATGGCTCCAGGCCGGCTGACTTACACGAGGAACTACTACCTGACTGCTGAGGAGCTGCTGCTTCAGATGGCCCGTGACGGATCAGAGGCGGTGGCCGGGGCCGTGATTCACAGGATGCTACCTGCGCTGCTGGCGTGGACGTCAGACGCTGAGATCATCACCACATCACTGATGCCACGTGTGATAAGTGAAATGGCGCGGCACACACGGCAGGGTGCGGTGGCCATTGCACCACCGACCCCGCCACCTCTCCCGCCGGCGCCATCCCCAGCATCAGCTGCCCCCCCTGTGGCACCCATCACCTTCAGTGGGAGCACGCTGTCCTACTCCCTAGCTCCAGCAGTGGGGGCTGCAGCTGGCAGTGCGCCATCCCCTGCGCCACCTGTACCAGCGGCGCAGCAGCTACCATCCCCCACTGCTGCACCGCCCACGCCAGCACCGCAACCAGGGGCCATGCCCAGGTCATCTGGTGGCCCTGGCGCTGTGCCTCGTGTGCCGACACCCACCACAGCACAGTTCAACTCACGCCGCTTTGCCGTGTACGACCTGCAAGCAGCACACCAGCTGCTGCAGCTGTACATGAGCCTCGTCCCCACCCTGCGCACGTCTGCACTAAAGGCATGCCCCACGTGGGCTCTTGCTGGCGCGGCTGTAGCAGGGCATGAAACCCATGGCCATAGCAAACCCCCGGTGCCACCGGGGCATGCCCCCAAGCAGCACCACAAAGAGCTTTCGCCCAGCCTTGTTGTACTACATGGACATGGGGACAAGGCACATGCATCAGCAGGGGGTACAGGTCACAGCACCTCAGGGGCAGGGGCAGGTTCTGGCACAAGCCTTGAGGGTGGGCCACAGGACAAGGGTCCAGCACAGGTGCCCCCTGCATCTCCCTTTGAATCCCCAGAGGCCGCTGCGCCCTTGGGGCCTGCAGCAGCCGCGCCCGGCCACAAGCGTGGCAGCAGCAGCCAGGCCGAGCTTGGGGGTCAGAGCTTGGCCAGCGTGGTCATCCATGAATGGGATGGGCGATCTTCTGGAGGAGGGGGCCTTGGTGGCTTGCTGCGGTATGGCACAGGCGAGCCCAGGCCCAGCATAGGGGGTGAGGCGGTTGCCCCCAGCGGCAGGGGGTCCCTCTCAGGGGCTCCCCAGGGATCTGGGGGAGCATCTCTGCTGGTGGATGCCCGGGAGGTGGTTGGGGCGGGTGAGGTGACCGCATGGGAGCTGTTTGGTGCATGGGCGCACTCAGACCGGCACATGCAATGGAAGGCACTGCAGTGGGTGGTCCAGTTCCTGGTGCCAGAACTGATCGATGCCTTCAAGGCGCTGCCCACAGGGCCCGTGACTGGCCCTCCAGCACCGGGCGGTGCGCCTGGGGCGCAGCCTGAGGATGCGAGTAAGGCAGTGCACGAGCTCCGGCTGCAAATTGGGCGTGCAGTCGCCAGCACGGCGCATGCGTTTGGGCCCGGTTTTGTGCGCAGCGTGCTGCTGCCTCTCTTCAGTGCAGCCGCGTGCGCCATGGATGCATCTTTTGCGCTCTCGTCCATGAGAGGTAGCAGCGGGGATGGGCCTGAGCTGGAGCTGCAGCTGGCCATGTCCTACCTAGGCAATGCAGCGGCCATTTCAGGCCATGTGCAGGAGGCAGCAGCAGACTTGCTGCCTCGCAGCCCTGAGGCAGTCCGGCTGGCACGGTGGGTGGCATTGATCTGTATAGCATCGCTCTGGACCTTGATCTGTGGAAGTTGCTCTGTGGACAGCGTGCCGAGCTCCACCAGCTGGCCATTTGTATGTGTTCGCTTGCAGGCTGCAGCTTTGACTCTATTTCCTTGTGATGATGGTACAAACCTCCACATGACAGTCATAGCATCAAGCATGCATGATGATGCTTCAAGGGCCTGCAGTCAAGTTGGGCGCATGCCTACGTGGTGGCCGTAGTGACACCCTGCATGCTGCTGCTGTGCTCGTTCTGCAGTGAGCGTGTGTTGCCGCTGCTGCTGGGCGCCATCATGCCGTCTGCCTATGCTCCGCTGGATCTGGCAGAGCCTGACCGGACCACTCAAGAGGACACACCTGCAGCTTCGCCACAGCAGCCGGCACATCAAGCTGTGCAGAACCAAGCGCTGCCTCCCATACCACCGAGTAGCTCAGGGAGGAAGGATGCCAGCGTGGATCAGAGCGGTGTGGAGTGGTGGTTGAGCAGTGTGGCAACAGCTGCTGACACGGCTGTTGGGCGATGGATCCTGGAAGCGCTGCAGGTCGGTGCATGGCTGGTGGCCTTGCTTGATGCTCTGCGTGGCAGCTGGAAGCTGACGTTTGGGTTGATGCTGTACTGATGTGGCACGCATGTCTGATGTTGATACTGTCATGTTGCACATGAGCGCATCATTATGGGCGGCGCTCTCGTCTGCTCACCCGTTTGGCGATGGCTGTGTGTGAGGTGTGTGCTGGTCATGCTGCACACAGGAGCTCGTGGGTGCCATCACGTTCACTTGCACCCTGAATGAGACCTTGCTGCCTGGTGTGCTCCAAGTGCTGGAGTCTGTGGTGAGCACGCCAGTGTCAGGGGCGGCCCGGCTCTCACAGCCGATGGGCATGCACAGTCAGCGTGGCACGGGCTGCTGCCTCGTTTGTGTGGGGCTCGTGAGGGGCGTCCTACCCGTACAGCCTATGACCAGTGCTGTGGTTATGAAAAGGGTGATGCCAGCCATGATGGTGCTGCTGGCTGGATCACAGTCAGGGCAGCCCGCAACTCCAGCTGCACCTGCGGCTCAGTCTGCAGCAGGTGCACTGGCTCCAACCAACATGGCCAACACACTGTTCTCCCAGCAGCCAACATTCAGCTCGCAGCACCACCCGTCCGTGGTGCCAGTGGTGGTGGCCAATGCCCTCATGGAGGTGGTGATGAGGTTCAGGGAGGACAGCAAGCTGGTGGAGCAGGTGCGCGCCATAATGCTTTCTTATTGGGGATGCTGCCGCAGGACGTGCATGGCTGTGTCCTTCGAGAAATTCACTGGCATATTGATATGTACCGTATGGATTATGGATTACATACACTAAAAAGCTGCGTGCGCGCCGATTTCATGCACATTTGCATGAAACTATGCCAAACAATGAGCTGGAGCGCACCACTTGCCCGGACGTTTGCCATATGTGCATGGCGCAGGTCTTTGTGGTCTGCGATGGGCTGCTGGAGACGGGCAGCTGGGAGGTACAGCTGGCAGTACTGGCAGCCGGGCAGCGGCTGTGCGCAACAGCTGCCCCTGTCGCGTCCCGCTCAGCTGCTGCTGCAGCACAGGTGGAGTGGCTGTTGCAGGCCGTGCAGGCACTGGCGTCACAGCTGTCTGTCACAGCGCCCTCTGCACAGCCGGCCAGGTCGCCTGAACAGGCACGTGTCCTTGCCGGCCAGCTAGCCAGTGTGGTCACGTCACTGGCACAGCATGATGTGCGGCTCCCACGGCTTCAGAGTGCACTGCAGGCATGTGTAGAGCGGCTGGTGAAATGCAGGCCGCTGTTGACAGAGCAGCAGTTCGCATCGTTGAATGCGCTGATCAAGGCACACAGCTCAGGAGCCCGGCCGCCTGTGACTGCCGTTGCAGCAGCGCCTCCCCTCCCCCCACTGCATGTCATGCCGCAAGGCGATGGCTCCGCAGCAAGTCATCCAGCAATGACTGGGCTCATGGGAGGTGCTGGCGTGGCGGGCGCAGCAGGAGCAGCTGGGGCAGATGGCCTTGGGAGCCGTTTTGAGCGGTTCAGGAACCGGTTCAAGAGGGCGACCACCAAATCTTCAGCAGATGACCAGATGGCGGCAGCGGCCCTCACAGGCACTGGCCATCCACCTCGGGGAGGCAGCTCAGCAGGGGGAGGCTCAGGTGTGCTGCTGGGCGCAGCAGCAGCTGTTGCGGCTGGTGCACCCGGGCTGGCTGGCGGCAGCTTGCGTGGGGAAGGCAGCTTCACTGGGAGTGCTGCTGGGTCAGGGGTGGGAATGCCTGGCTCCAAGTTCCTGGGCAGTGATGATGATGGGGACGATGACCTCCAGTAAGCAGGGGAGGGAGCGGGAGCATGCAGAATGGTGCTGAGGTACATGGCAGTACATATGCCAGATCAGCAGCATTTGGAGAGGCTGAACCAGCCCATGCATGTCGCGTTGTACTATGTAAACAATCATGGCCGTACCCTGCAGCGTGTGGTCCTCACTCGCAGGCCAGGTGACCAGATGCCTGTTGCGCCCTGCAAATATAATGCTGCAAATATAATCATGCCAATCAAGAACGTTGGTGGGTCGATCACAGGAGGTGTTGTCATAGGGCTCATCGCGTTGACCGTCCAGATCCTACGTTCAGGTAAAGCCGACTCATTCTGGGCACGCCGGGAGCTGGGCTTGACCAGTGTGAACCTTGCAGGCAGGAAGAAGCTGCAGCGTGAAGAGCACAGTGACCAGCCCATTGAGGTCTTTCCAAGGTTCTTGGGTGGACTGTCCCCTGCAGCCTTGAGGCTTCTGGTACGCCCCAGTAATGCATGGGGATACCCAACCATGGGGTCGACCACATGCGCCTCAGACCATCTTCATGCTGCTTGCTTGTGCGCATGAAGAACACCCTGACTGCATGCTGTCGCCCAGCACGCCCAGTCCCAGCAACCACCTGCTCCTGTGTTGCCGTAACTCCATTGCGCAGGTTGACACAGCACCCTTCCCGCATGCAGTGATCCAGCTGTTGCATGATGGCCGGCCAGGCCCGCTGCCGCCAGACCTCTCAACCAAAGCAGTTATGCTTGCGCCACAAGACATCAGCACAGCCCTGGCCAGCCCAGCTGCATGGGCATCCCTAGCCAGCAGCACCTTATCATACCCACAGACACACCACTTGATTTGCATCGTGGGTGCTGATCCAGCCGGTGCACGGAAAGCGGCAGGCGCAGCAGCTGCTGTTGGGTATCACAGGTACATCAGCTGTGTTGTTGCATTGGATCTACTGCCCATTGCCATGAGGAGGCACTCCCCGTCATGGGCGGCATGAGTGATGTGCCGCTGATGCTGGGCTCTTCAGCTTCCACGCATGTGTACGGTACCGATGAGTGCTGCTTCCTTGACGTGCCCGCAGAGTCACGTTGACAATCGCAGATCAGAGCACATTCAGCAGCCCTTCTGCTGCCACAGCCAGCACCTTATCAGGCAGCCAGCCAGACGCGCACGCCATGCAGGCCACAGCTCTGCCACATGCCTCTCAGCAGGCAAAGGATGTAGCGTACCTGGGAAGAGATGCGCTTGCAGCACTGCTGGGCTACAGCTCTGCACCTGTCCCAGTGTCCAGCTTGCTGATAGATGTGAGGAGGCATGATGAGCGTGCACTGTATGGTGCCATCCGTGGGTCACTCCATATCCCAGGTGTGATAACTTGAAGCGTGTATAAGATAACACGAAACGTGGCATCCTATACAGCTGCATGCATCCGCTGCATGCATTTGCGAGGCCTTGTGCTTGCTGGTACCAGCTGGGCATGCACGAACCGGGCAGTTGTGTAGTGGCATGCATGCGGGCGAGCGTTTCTGCGCATCTGACCATCAGTCTTGCCTCTGCCATGGCCGCAGTCGAGCAGCTACCATCAGCCACGTCCCTACCCGCCCAGGACTTTGCCACGCAGTATCGTTTCGCGCAGCTGCGGCCGGACCAGGTCATTGTGCTGCACAGCCGCACGTGGCGGCGCGCAGCGTGGGCCGCCCAGGTATGCGCCGACGCAGGGCTCGGCCAAGTGTATGTGTACCGGCAGGGCGCGTATGGGTGGCGGCTGGATGACACCGTGCAGCCATACCCCGCATACCAGCTGGTACGTGTCAGACCTGAGTGCTGCGCCCTACCTTGCCGTGTGCTGTGTAGCTGGCTGCGTTTGGCTGCGCTGTCTGGGAGCGCACAATTGCAAACTTCAGATGTTCCTGAAGCAGGTGCAGCCAGAATTGGCAAGCGGCCATATGGCTCAGGGTACATGATACATGTTGTTTGCGCACAGGGCGAGTCACCACCTGAGCCCGAGATGTTTACACCAGAGATGGCCAATGAGGCTGAGGGGCTGGCAGAGCTGGAGCGGCTTGGCCTCATGCCACAGCCAGGGTCTTATGCATCGCAAGCAGTGTATCCACCGCTGCACTCCAACAGCAGCCATTTATAGGCAATGAACTGCCGTACATTCGCGTGCAAGGACTGCTTCATGCTGGCATGGCAGCAGGGGCAGCTGGGGTGTCTCTTCACTCCCTGCAGTTGTTAAACATGACCCTCTGCTCCCTATGCAGCGCTCATAAGTCCAGACTTCTTCTTAACTCGGTCCCCATGCGAATTTGTACCCTTCCCAGACCCAACATCACCACATCCTGCTTGCGTGCCATCATGCACTTGCATGGCGCCGTGACATCGCTGCAAGGTGCGCCTTGTTGGCACAAGCGTAGTATGCATCCACCAACCCTGCACATTTCAATGGATCCTGCAACCAGGCAGCACAAAAGGGGGCGCAGCAGATCAGCCCATCGGCATGTCTCACGTGTTTGCGTGTGTTTGGCAGGCACTGCTTGGTTGCTGCAGGTCACAGCTGCCAGTGCTGCATGTCCCATGACAACTGTGGCAGCATGCCACAGCAGCCCAATCTGGTGTTTGCACCTCTGGGTTGGCTTGGTAGCAGCTGAGGCATGCAGCCTCCTCTGTCTGGCATGGCCGTGGCTTGATGGGGAAACTGCGCGCATGTGGCAGGTTGCCAATCAACTCAAGCGGCCTGCCCTGGGCACAGTCCAAAGCAGGCAGTAGGGCAATCGGTGCTCATCCGTTCCCTAGACCAAAGGCAGCTTGCATGTACAACCCCAGCACCGCAACAAGACCATCAGCAGCACGGTGCTCACCTGTTTTTACTGAGCAGCTCGTCACCCAGTTGCTTGATCTTGGCCGCTTCCTCCTCTTCTGCCTTCAGTAATGCATCGCCCACGCGCTTGCTGCGTGCCAGCGCGCGGCTCAGGCTGGCATCCTGCTGCTTCAGGGCCAGTACCTCTGGGTGCAGGAATGTCCTGCAGCACACAGGAGCACGTTTGGTGGTCCAACCCTCATGTGCGCCCCTTGGGCAGCATCAGCAAGATTGACATGCACAATATGCTGCATCATGGCAGCATGCTCCCATGATGCATGATGTTATACATCAGAGTCAGCAGGACTTGCCGATGCACGCGCAGACGGCAACGATGCATGTGATGGACGACTCACTGCGATTGCCCCTGTTGCGTAGCTCTCCCCGATGGCTTCTCAGGCTTCTTCCTTCCTGCTAGCTTGTCGATGAGCCCCACAGTATACTGCGGCGTTTGTAAGAAGGCGATCAGCACTCAACAGGGTTTGAGAAGGTGCAACGATCAAGCTGTGGCCAGGTGCGTAACCCACAGTGACTGTGTAAATCTGCCCCGCCATGTCTGTTGAATACGGTCGGCACTAGGACACGGCCCAAGAAGGACAAAACTCAGCTCATGGTCAGGTAGTGGATCAGTCTTATTCTAGGAGGCGAATAGCATGGAAATGCGCGCCAACACTCCATCATACCACCCACTCTTGCATCATACATCAGGATTAGATCAAATCAACACCACATTATAGCGCTACAGCTCATAATGTGATGAAGAAGTAGGCTCGCATGCATTTTGGTATGCGTTGTGGCCAGCCGTTTCTGACCCGGAAAGAGCGAGCACACTGTTTGCGCGAGAGCAACCATGCATTACATTGAAGGGGAGGTTACCCTCAAGTCTGGCCGCAAAGCAGGGTATGGACAAGTGACAGAGGATGCAACACAGAATGGAAGCCCTGCCATCATCTTCATTCCTGGCACACCAGGGTGAGCGCCTGCTCACATGGAGCACTTGCGCCTGCACATGTATAAGTCATGCATGCCTGCGATGAACATAATCAGCCAAACGGTGCATGAAAGGCACCGTCCACGAAGCCGGCTCAGCCAATGTGTCTGGCATCGGCAGCAGGTGTCGTCTGTTCAACCCACTGGCTGCATGCCTGGAGCCTAAGCTGCATGGAGCACGGCTGATCATCCTGGAACGCCCAGGCCTCGGACTCTCCACCTCACCTGAGCCAAGCCCATCTGGCGAGCAACCGCACCCCCACTCCGACTTTGCTGCCTTCTTTGGGGAATTCTGTGAAGCGCACGGCCTGGAGCTTGTCAGCGTGGTCGGGTATTCAGCAGGCTCTCCTTACGCGCTCGCTGCTGCCCAGCACTGGCAAAACAGGCACTGGCGCGTGCCCTCCGCATCAGGCAACGCACCCAGCACGGGCCTCGTTCGCTCATGTGCCCTTGTGTCAGCAATGTCACCGCCCTTCCCAGGCGTGTACAGTCGCATGGCTCTCTTGTTCAAGTTTGGCTATATGGCTACCAAGCGTATGAAGTGGGCGGTCCGCATGATTCTGAAACAGCAGGCAGCTGAGGCACAAACAAACCCCAAAAAGGCAAGGCATCTCCAACGCATTATTTCATGAGGTGTTGCTTGCATGTGAACAGCATTCGGGCTGGGCGTTTGAGTGAGAATCATTTGGGCTGAGTGTCTGCCGTGCTTCCTAGGCTCTCTTGTGCTGCGCATGGCGGCCTCTTCCAATGATCTGGCTGCCGGCAGGGCACATGTACCACGTGTCATGCCCAACACATGGGGGACTTTGCAATGTACTGCAGGCACTACAAGACGGCTTCAAGCCGTACTGCAAGGCATGCAAGTCGGACGCAGCGGCCATGGCACGACCAGAGGTACAGTGTGCCCTGAGTTGTCAGCTCTGTGCTCTCATAGCTGGGACCTTGGTGTTTGACTCGGCTTAATAAATGATCAACACGGCGTTTGACTCGTCTTCTTACAGCGTACTCAATCAGGGACCACTAGCTGGGTCCACTGCAAACCAAACCATCTGCCGGGCACATGCAGCAAGTTTCTAGTCAGTTCAAGGCTTGCTGCAGTGGTGTGCAAGCACAAGTGTGTCAGGATGCATCGCGCCAAGAACTGCCAACCATTGCCTCTGTTGATGATGGACTGCCTGCCTGGCGTCCTTGCCTGGCCACAGGTAGAGGCCCTGTTCCTGATTAGCCTCACAGAGACTGAGGGACGAGGGCAATGGAAGACTGTGCTGAGGGAGACTATGGCTGTGGCTCAGCCCTGGCCCTTTGAAGTCTCTGAGGTCTCCGTGCCCACAGCCATCTGGCAGGTGCGGGCACACAGACGTGCTGAGTTCATGAGGCTGTGTTCCGTAGCCTGTGTGCTTATTTTTACCAGCTTGCAATGCTGAAGTACATGTTGCATATGTGCGTCTGCCTGTGCAACCATGACGCAGTGAGCTCAGCGCTGTGGAGGCATGCTGCGCGGGCTGCCATGCGCCCTGCCCAGCACATGCTGCGCATGCGCACTACACTGTACTGCAAGCGTTGTGCAGACTGCGACACCCTGTACCGCCGGCTCACTGCGCTGCACGCACAGGGTGAGGAGGACGTCGGCACTACCCCAGGCATGGCCAACCACTTGCATGGCATAATACCTGGTGCCAGCTGCCAGATTGTGCCTGGGGCAGGCCACATGCTGATTTTCAGTGTTTTTACAAAAGAGGTCCTACCATGGATCCTGCAGCATCACATACACCCACAGCAGTGAACGTACAGGGCTGCCCATGCATGAGTAGCATCACAATTCTCATACGTCATAGGTCCTGAATTTCACACAAGGTATCAGCATGCTAACAGCTAAGAGCGAGACAAGGCCTAGCGCAGTATGATAAGTTGCGTGACGAAGCAGCTGGGCACAAATCCTACTGCTAGGATCAACTCCCCTGCCTACCCATGTGCCTTCTACATGTAAAGCACCTGCCTCATGCATACTGCGACGCTAGATCTGGCAGCATTGTGCGTCATAGTCACCGCTACTGCTGCTGTTGCTGCTGCTGCTGCCTTGAATCTGTACTCTGCTGCTGGGCGGCATGAGCTAGCTCCCAAGGCCGCTTGGGGTTCATAGATGTGGGGGCTGCTAAGCTGCCGATGCCTGGGATGACCACAGCTGCAGCCCCTACCAGCCCTGGCGCTGCGGGTGCAAACGGGAGTGGAGGCGCAGGAGGGAGGGTGCTAGCCGTCGCAGCTGGGTGTGGATCCGCACTGTGCCGGCTGCCCCCCGCCTCACGCTCAAACCCTTCCCTGCCCTGGTCACGCTCCCTGTCACGTGCACGGTCACGGTCACGGTCCCGCTCCCGCTCCCGGCTACGGTCCCTGCCCCTCTCACGGCTATCGGCCCGGTCACGCCGCCCCCGCTCTCGGCCGCGCTCCCTGCTCCTGTCTCGGCTGTGCTCGTGGGTACGTTCCCGGCTGCGATCGCGTAAGCGCCCCGGGTCCCCTCTGTCTCCTCGGTCACGGTCGTGGCCCCGTTCCCTGTCCCTGTCTCTGTCCCTGTCGCGGCCCCTGTCCCTGTCCCTCTCCCGATCTCTATCTCTGTCCCTGTCCCTGTCTCTGTCTTTGTCGCGGTCCCTGTCTCTGTCCCTGTCTCTGTCTCTGTCCCTGTCACGTTCCCTTGCGCGCTCCACCTCCCGATCCCTCTCCTGCTCGCGGCTGCGGTCACGCGCGCGGTCACGCTCCCGTTCCCTCTCCCGTGCGCGCTGCCGATCCACTTCCCGCTCCCTTTCGTGGCTGGAGGGACCCCCAGAGCTGGGGCCTGCCACAGGTGGAGCTGGCACGGGCGTGCCGGCTGGGATGTGCGTGTGTGCAGAGGGCGTGTTGAGTCCCGGGCCTGCAACGCCCCCACCACCCGGCGTTGCACTCGGGGGCGGTGGGGGCTTGGGACCAGGCGTCGAGGCTGTGTGTGGCACGGGTGCTGCTGGGCTGGCCTTCGCACTGGAGTCTGGCATGCGTGGGGACAGGGACGGAGGCGCGTTGGCAGGGGCAAAAGGGGCAGGAGGGGCAGGAGCTCTACCTCCACTGGACCCTGCAGATGTCCGCTGCTTGATGCGCGTCCATAGGCCCTGCAGCTGCTCCCCGTCTTGTTGCGCCTTTGTAGACCTGGCAATCGTCTTCCACAGCCGGGCCCTGAGTGTGGATGCAGATGCTGGGCCAGCACCCGCCTTGCTGCTGCTGCCTGCCGCCTGCCGATCCGGTGCCCCCACTACCTTGTCCACATGGGCGCCCACTGTCTGCAGGTAGCCCATCATGCGCTGGGCAATCACCTTGTTGTCTAGCGAGTCATCCTCCATCATCTTTTTCCACGCTTTCAGCTCTGGCATCACACCCGCCAGCAGCTCAAGTGGGTCCTCCTTCAACCCAGCACCAGCACCACCAGCAGCCTTGCCGCTGGCCTTGGCAACCCCTTGCTTGGCAGCTCCAGCCGCTTTCTTGCCAGCTGGCGTCCCGGCTTCACTGCGTGCCCGTTTTGCGTCAGGCCTGCCGGCCGGCTGCCCCGCGGCCGACGCCTTGCGCTTGGCGTGCGCTCCTGCATCGGCTGGCTGAGAGCCCCCCGCAGCGCCTGCTGCATCCACAGCAGCACCCATGTCAGCGCTGGGCTGGGACCCGAGGCGCGAGGGCTTTGAGCCCTTGGGGGCCCCTGGCTGCTTTGGCGCCTTCAGTGGAATTGCTTTAGCAGCTGCTGCTGCAGAGGGAGGGGGAGGTGTGAGCTTGGCTCCTTTCTTCAGTGCCTTGCTGGCTTTACCTTTGGTGGAGTAGAGCTTGCGCAGCAGGCCCAGCGCACGCGTCTCGATGTGTGAGGCTGCAAAGTGCATGCACATAGGGTAGGAGCACGCCGCTTTGATTTGCTTTGCAACCATGTTCGATGCTTCTGCAACACTGTGCGACGCTCTATGTTGCACTCAACAGCAGCGGCGCAGCTGGAAGGAAACAGGGCCCTGGCCAGCTGCGCTTGTCGCCTCCTTCAAGGCCTCATGTACCCATAACCACCCACTTGAGGCGCACATCCATGCCGCGTGCAGCTGTTGTACGCCCACCCAGCTACGCACCTTTGGGCAAGGTTCCCACTTTCTCCTTGTCTTTCTCCTCCCCTCCCTCAGGCGCTGCCGCCCCACCCTCTGGTGCCCCAGGGCCGCCCTCAGGGTTGGGCACAGCTGCAGCACCAGTGAGCACACATGCGAGCTTCTTGCCCAGACCCAGCCTGGGGTCTGCTGCCACTTTGTCCCAGTGGCCGAGTCCATAGGCGTACACGCCTGTGTGTGGTGGTGTTTGAATAACAGGTGCAGGATATGTCACTCGGGGGCTGGAGGGATGGCAAGCGTGATGCAGTGAGGAGACTGTGAGGGGACACGAGAGCAAGGCAATGCCGGGCATGGCGGGAAGCCCTTATGTTCAGTTGGTAGCGTGTAGAACGTTATGTGCAGTCAGGGGACACACGGGGGGCCACCGACAAGGTCCCGACGATATGGTCACTCCAAGTCTGGGTACTGTACTGTGACTGCACTTCTCACTGCACAGTCTATGTACTGCCTGTTTCCTGCCGTACACATTGTTTGCACGCACCTAGCAGTAGCATGGCATCGTCCTGCACCGTCCACCCCAGCTGCTTGCCCCATTTGGGCAGTGACAGCTGCTGGTTGCGGTCCAGGGAGAACAGGGAGTGCACGCCCGCGCCCTGCGGTGCACTCAGGCATGAGCCAGTGATGAATGGTGATGTGCTGTGCTGTGCATATGGCGCGGGATGCAAGCAGGGTTGTTCACAGCAGGAGGAGGCGCACAGGATGCAAGGCCTGGTGTGGAACAGAGTGCAGCACCTGCACATGCACCACTGCATGCACTTGCGCACGCTACGTGCACACCATGACCTGCACACGGGGGATTTACATGCACATGCACACCATGCCCATGCGCACGCTGCATGCATATTTATGGGAACAGGTTCGTCACCAAACCTACCTTGGACGACGCCTCCAGCGACTCGATGATGCGCGACAGGAAGCGCATCGCGCTCACATGCATGATGAGCTCCTGCGCCTTGACCGCCGCCCCGAAGAAGTCGAGGATTGCGTCCTGCGGCATGGAGTGCATTCCAGCAGGTGGGTAGTTGAACGGCCCAGCCCCCATCAAACCCTCCACAATGTACTTCCAGGGATGGGGTGACAGCGCCAGGTTGCTGAGGGCCCTTCCTTCCACAGCTATGAACACATGACGCATACCAGAACGCAGTGCTTCGCAGTTGCATCTACATGCCGGCCACCTGTCTGACTGCAAGATGGATTTGAAAAGAGTCACGCCCATGCCTGCGACCATGCTGCGAGTAAAAGCATGGGCAAGTCAAGCACGCAAGCCAGCAGACAGAGCGCACCTTGGGGTCCTGGTTATCGCCTTCAGCAATGACGACCGCCCGCCGGCAGCCATCCATGAGCGTGTGCCAGAGTGCAAGGCGCTGCGGGTGGGGCAGGTCATCAAACACCTTGCCCACATCCGCACAGATGTCGTCCACTCGGCTGACCAGGCCGTACCGCCGCACCGCGCGCGCAAATGCATGCGCATCGCGTCGCGAGAGGGAGCGGTAGTTGAGGGGAGGCGGGGGCGCAGGGGCCTCTCCGCCTTGAGGGTCCTGTGGCTGCAGCAGGGCACGGGGCACGCACCACCGTGTGGGTAGATGTTAGTCAATCGTTACCCGACAGCCTTCATGGTGCGGTCTACAACCAACAGCCTGCTAACTCAGGTGCACAGTGTCAACGACCAGCTTGATTCCATGGGTCAACACGCCACACACCAGGGTTCACAGCACCCCCAATGCAAACCAAAGCAAAGGAACCAAAGCCAAGGCAAAGCCGATGCACACGAAACCCGAGCAAGCCTCCCGCGCCCCACGCTCTTGACTGTCGCCACCTCCTTTCCTTCCATAGCTCACCTGGGGCAGAGGCAGCCCATCCACATCCACATCCAGAATCCACTCCTCCACCCGCAATGCAGCCCCCTCAACAGGAGGCCCTGGGTCGGAGCCCGGCGGCCCGCTGCGCCTGCCCTGTGCGCGCTGCTGCGCGCGCTTGGCGCGCGAGTCTTCGCCGCCATCACCCCCGTCGAGGTCCACCCCCGCCGCCTTGAGCCGTGCCGCGCGCGGGAGCAGCGCCTCCTCCTGCGATACGGGAGCCAGGCAGGCAGGAGGTGATCGATCTAATGAACAACTGCTGTATTGGTGCTGGTCAGGACAGGACACTCGGGCGTAGAGCACTCTGGAACTGATCGGATAGGGAACCCAAGACCTGAGTACCCTGAGAAAGCCACTGGGCCTTGGGCGGGCCCTTAATGCCCCAGCTGCCGCCGATGACACCATGGTGTCACTGTGTCCCAGCACGCACACACATCCATACACGTACACACCTGTATACATCTGTGAACAGTGATCGTTCCTGCCCGTACACTGCCACACTTATACCTTCTCACACCTGCTCACACTTCAACACACACACTCATACCTGCTGCGCCTCCTCCTTAGGCCGCTCCAAGACTGGGATGAGTCGGCTCCAGAACGCGGCATCATCCTCCTCATGCTTGAACGTGGCCACGTTGAAGGAGGTGAGCAGATCAGAGCCGGGGCCCTCAGCCGCGGGCTGCAAAGGCAGGCGGGCAGGCAGGCAGGGGGGCACGCAGTCAGGGCCAAGTACAGCAGAGCATGTGTGGGGCACGGGGTGGTGTGGTGGCAGGGGAAGGGGAAGGCGTGACGCATGAACGGGGGTGTGCGTACGGCTCTCCAACCAAAAGGGTTTCAGGATCTGCATAGGAAAGATGCCAACATGATTTGGTCAGACGCACAGATGCAACAGACTAGGAGGATGGTAAAGCAGGGCACAGCAGAGGCCAGCCAGGCAGACAGCAGCCAGACAGGCTGCAGCATGTCAGACAGACAGACAGAGACAGACAGACAGACAGACAGTTGATTGATGAGATACTGATGATCAGATAAGCAGGCAGACAGGCAGACAGGCAGACGGGCAGACCGAGCGGCTCACAACCCCATGCAGATCAGCTCACAGCACCATCCTGATACATCAGCGCACAGTCCACACGTGGATGGTCCTGGAATTGGCTCTGACACGAATTCTATGTGAACGGCCCTGGAACATACCGTGTGCGTGTTGTCCACGACCTCTGCGCGCTCCAGGATCGCATCAATGTCCTCCTCGTACAGCCGCTTGGCTGCAGCCGCCTCCTCCGCCGCATCCTCTGCGTTTTGGGTGAAAGGCACAAGAAGAGAGCTCAGCACGATACTATAAGGGTTCTTTGCCAGGTTCTAAATCATGTGTTTTCTACAGTTACACATGGATGCTGACTCAGCCACCACACACCCTGCCCCGTCTCACAGCCGCAGAGGTTGCCGAGGTGAGTTTGTGCATTAGTTCAAGGCAACACCGTGCGCACATGTCACAGCAGTTGTAGTTGCTGGATTGCTACCAGGAACAGACAAAATAGATGCTGCCTGAGATGCTGGCATGATTGAAGCATGTCCAGACACACTGAGGCATGCAGACACATCTGTGAAACGCCGTGTAATTATTATTATTAGACACACTGAGGCAAACAGGCGGCGAGATGAAGAGATAGATCCGGCCGGTGAATAATTGGTGACTGTCCCCAACCTGATTCGTCAGCTACTGCGCACCTCCGCCCGCGCCCGCACCGCCTGCACCCTTGAACAGGTCCTCAGCACCGAACCGAAGGATGGCTGCCAATTCATCCTTGCCAAACATCTGCTTAATATTGTTCTTGGAGGCCTGGGCATGGAGGCATGCGACAGATCGCATGATGTCAGCCATGTAACAGATGGGAGCCCGCAGAGCGAGTTCGATGGGAGGTCCGGCAGCGCTTACTGCCACAGTGCCAGGACCAGATTGCACTGAGTCACCCATGTCAAGATGTAATGATTTTGGCGCACAGAAGGCCGGCATCAGAGTCTTGTCGTCATGGGGGGCCCTGCAGCACCTCGCACACAACTGTTACAGCCCCAAAGGACCCACGCCAGCAGCATCCACACCCTGAAGCCCAAACCCAGCATTCGACACCGTCATGCACTTGCGTAGGGTCCCAAAGCCTGCAAGCTCTGAACTCACAACACCACAGCTTTGAGCCCCATGACGTTTCAGCCCCAAGAAACTCACATTGGGATCCAGCACTGTGCGCCCGCTCGTGTCCATGCGCTGGATCACTAGATGGTCCAGCACCATCTTTTGTTTTGCGCGCTCTAGGATGTCCTCCTCCACGCTGCCGCTTGTCACAAACCTGCATGGGCCAGTACAGCAGGACGGCCGGACAACCAATGGACTGAGTAATCTGTGACTTTGAGTGCCTGTAATAGGCCATTAGGTACATGACAAGTCTGCAAAACGCAGGCTGCGACACAAGTGCATTTGCAGGGTTGACCTGCTGCTATGCATTGTTGGCGTGCGGTGCATGCGCCCGCCTCCCAAATGACCAGCGCGCACAGCCACACGTGATGCCAAATGCCATACCCCAGCGCGCCACATCACCAGCCCCATCACATAACCCCTCGAACCCCAATGCAGTGCACGGCTGCTGGCAACCCCACCCGCGCACCGGTAGATGTTGACGGTCTCGGTCTGCCCGATGCGGTGCGCGCGGGACATGGCCTGCAAATCATTCTGCGGATTCCAGTCCGAGTCAAAGATGATGACGGTGTCTGCTGTGGCCAGGTTGATGCCGAGACCGCCGGCGCGAGTGGACAGCAGGAATGCAAAGTCGGGTGAATCCTACGGGCAGAGGTCACATCATGACCAAGATCAAGATTACAGTAAGTTTGAAAAGTAGGCTGCATGGTTAGACCTTGAGGTTTGGGGTTGTAGGTTGGGCTTGGGCAGTTGGACGGCTGATTGCAAAGATGGGGACATGAACGTGGCGAGCTGCAGGAGGAACAAAGTGCAGGAGGAACAAACGCCACGCACCTGCTTGTTGAAGTGCTCCATTGCCGCATGGCGCGCTGCAGCAGGTGTGGACCCGTCTAGCCGCTGGTGCTGCCACCCACGCAGCCTCAGGTAGTCGGAGATGATGTCCAGCACACGCACCATCTGCACCAGCACATTCAGTGCACATCAATGGACGATCGCAGCACAGCCTTTTACATAACCACCTTCGTGCTGCCATATCACGACCAGTCGAACCAGCCATGGAGCATGGACCAAAGTCCCGGGACCAACCTGTGAGAACACAAGCACTCGGTGCCCAGTCTCCTTGAGCCGCCGCATGAGCTTGTCCAGGAGCACCATCTTGCCACTCGCCACCACCAGCCGGTCCACCACACTCTTGTCCTCCTCTGAGCCGCGGAACGACTCCTGCAACAGACATCAGCATGGCAAACCAGGACAGTGAGCCAGGAAACGAGCCGAGGAATGAGGCAGGCAGTATAGTAAAGCGAGTGGTGGGAAGGCTCTCAGGAGCAGCATGCATGACATCAGCGCACATGCTGCGTTCACAGGTGGCAGCAGCAGCAGGCGGCGGCTGCACCTGGGGCTGTGTTGATAGTGCGTCCTGTGTGGCCCTGATTCATATGAGTAGCGCGCACCTCAGCACTCTCAAAGAGGAACGGGTGGTTGCACACTTTCTTGAGCTCTCCAATGATGTTGAGCAGGGATACCTGGGAATGGGGGGCAGCATGCAGCATGCCAGCGGGAGGTGCAGTTGGGGTCAACCAAATGCCGATTGGATGCAGGGGATGGGGTCTAGTGAAAGGCGCGTGCGTTGTATGTGATGCTGGCGCACATACTTTGAACAGGACCCGCATCTATACATCAGCACTTCTAAATCTAAGCCACGCAGCAAGGATGGGCACCGGCCTCGGAGGCGCGGCACGAGACAGTGGCTGCGGGCAGCAGCTCAAGCCCTTACTCAAGAACGTCTCGGGACATGGTGCTGCGCCACCTACGGACGCCTCTAGGTCGCTGATATCTTTAGAAGTATCTAATACACACGCACCTGGCCGCCCCGGGTGCCCTTATTTAGCTCACGAAAGTTGCGGCTGAGGATCCACTTGTAGTACTGCTTCTGTAGTGGTGTCATATCCACGCGAAGGATGCGCTCATTCTTTGGCGGCAGGCTGCGCTCAACTTCCTTGATCACACGGCGCAGAAGGTGCGGCCTGAAGTGCAGGAGTTCAGGGCGTCGGTTGAGCAGGAGGTGGCAGACAGGAGCGCAACAGCCCGCTGTCAAGCCCTGGACTTATTGTAACGCCAATCCTTGAACTTCAAAAAGCGCAAGGGACGTGGCATATCAGGTACTGTTGCACAGCCACTGCGTGTGCTGGTTGCACGATGCACCAGGCTGCAAGCCCCAGCCACGCCCAGTCCAGAAAACAGAATGTGTTGTGTCTCCGCCCGCACCTCAGCACAGCGTGCAGCCCGCTCACGCCATCCATCGTCTGGAGCTCGTACTCAGATACAAACTGCTCTGCGTCTGGGAACCTGTGGGACGGCAGGCGCACGAATGACGGTGTTAGGCCAGGCGTTAGGCTTTGAACTTTAAGGCCTGTGCACGATGAAAAGGGAGGAACAGAGAGGAAAGCCGTGCGACATGAAGCATGGAAACGGCCTTTAACAGCGCTCAACGCCCAGCATGCACCGTGCCCCAAATCAAATAGCAGTGCAGGCTGTACGGCAACCGCCCCTCAACCTGATCCCCCCAGGGCAGGGCAGCCACCCCACACCCACTTGTCGGGTTCAAGGAAATGCAGCAGGGCCCACAGCTCCCGCAGGCTGTTCTGTAGAGGCGTGCCGGTGATCAGCAGCTTGTTGGCAAACTTCCAGCTAGCCAGTTCCTGCACGGAAAAGACGCAGGGAACAAGCGCCCAGTATGCCACACCCGCCGGGCACAGAGCATGCTAGGCAGTATGCAAGGGCAGGCGAGTAGGTCCCGCCTGTGCCCTGGGTCCGCCGCTGGCAGCCATATGCTGACGTGCCGCTGCCAGCGAGGGGCTGAGTACAAGTGGTGGCATGAGCCAGGATGCATTGCAAGTCGCATGCACCCCAGACCACATGCACTGCAGATCAGAACAGCAGTACTGCAGATCACATGTACTATACCCATTCTCCCATACCCCTTAAAACCCCGTAATAAAAAGCGAAAAACGCCAGCCCACCTGGTACAGCGCGCTCTCCGCGTTCTTCAGCCGATGCGCCTCATCCACACACAGGTAGCCCCAGTTGATCTGCGTGCGCAATTGTGGCAGTAGCGGCCATTAACTTCATCAGAAGTTGTGAGCCAGGGGCTTGCGATTGGACTGACCCCAGCGAATGCGAGCCCGGCGCACAGAAACATAAGTTGAGCTTGCAGTGCAGTTGGCTTGTAACTAACAAAACAATTCAACCCAGCTGTTTATCCCTCACCCACCTTGGACAGCACATTTGCATCCTTGAGGATGAGCTCGTACGTAGTAATGAGCACCTCGAACTGCTTGCGACCGCCCTCACGTGCACTACGAGCCGTCGCCCCCTCCACATCAAACTCAAATGCGCGGAGGACCTCTCGAGAGCGGCCGTCACCAACGTACACAATTGCATTGACCATGGCCGTCCAGCGCCGGAACTCGCGGATCCAGTTGGGCACGGTGGACAGGGGCACGACGACAAGGAAGGGGCCCCTGTGTGCACCAGCACCGATGGTGGAGCATGCATTGCTTGTGTACTTGTACTCCAAGGCGTGACTGCCGTGTGTGCACGCATGCACATGTGTGGGCATGGGAGGTCGTGTGGGGGGTGGCGCAACAGTGGACTGGGCCGTGGACACATCAGGTTGGGTGACACATCTGATTGGGTGTGGGGCGCAGCTAAATTTCAGTTGGGAGTGCAGCAGACAGGGCACATGCACGGACCCAACCGTGGACGAGCCACATTGGCTTGGACGCCTCAGCTAACTTGAACGTTTTTTGTATCAAGGCACACGCACCTGATCTGCATCGATTGCGCGAGGTAGCCAAGGAATGAGGCGCACTGCACCGTCTTGCCCAGTCCCATTTCATCAGCCAGAATCACATTCCTGTCCTGGCTCCATGAGTAGACCATCCAGTTGAGACCATCCAACTGGTAGTCCCGCAGTTTGAGCTTGCCTGCAGCAAAAGCATCCATGTGTTTGTGGGGTGGGGCGAGGCCGTTTGTGTTTTGCATGCTGGGTCAGCGCCACAGCGTGGCTCTTCGCCCAGTATCTAAGGCCAGCACCACGACCCTATCACCAAGCAGGCCCCCCTGCCACAGCCATGCCTGTATGCCGTCGCCCAGCTCCAGTTGCCACCGGACTTTTCCACTTACAAGCCCCTCAAGTCCCTGAGGCCCCTGAGGCCTCTGCAGCTTCTGCAGCCCCTGGACCCTGAACCACAAACCTTGACACCCTGAGCCAAAGGCCTGAATCCCCAAGCCCTGCACCCAGCCAGCCCCGACCGTTCAGCCCCCACCTTCAGCCAGGTACTCAGGCTGCTTCTCCAGCGCCCGCGTGCTGGACAGCCGGAACTGCTTGCGCTGAGCCTCAACAGAACGATGGGGCTCAGCCAGCCGTGCTTCTCGAGCCCTGAATGCCGCCAGCTGCTCCGGACCCCCCACCGCCCTCTGAACATCCTCCGCCGCCTCCCAGGTGCACTCAGAGTAAGGCAGGCCCTCCCATTTCACCAGGTAGCTGGTGCCCTGGCGGCGCGGACGGCTGCGCTTGCGCGCGCGTAGCGCGGCCGCCTCCTCGTCCTCCCCCTCCCCCTCGCCCTCCTCATCACCGCCGTCCTCCTCATCGCCCTCCTCCACGCGGTCTGCCACAATGCGCTCGATCTGGGGTCAGGGGCACATGTGGTGCACTTCGGCAGTCTACTCATATACCTTGCTGCTTGACGTAGGCAGTGCCGTAGACATCAAAGAAAAGTACATCACACATGTGCCAAAGGATGCATCACCACCAAGTTACCACAGCCATCGGTCAGTCAGTACCTGCCGCTATCAACTGCTTAAATGCTACAAATCTGAAGGCTTCATGATTGACCACAATTAACCACCATTGACCACGGTTGCTTTCAATCCAGAACCTTTGCAAGTAGTCGCTCACACCTGCGAGTGCTGCGCCACCAGCTGCTCCTCCATAGCCCGCTCCACGTCACGCAGCTCAAGTTCTTCGCGGCTCAGCACGCCCAGCCGCTCCTCGTATGCCTCCTGGTCAACCTGCACCAGCACGCGCAATCACGCATGTGTTTGAGGGTGCCTGTTGTGCGGGCCATGCTTGTGATATGTACATTATATATACATATATAATTAAAAAATATATATATGAGTAAGGGCCGGCGCGTTCCGGCTCGGCTCGGCTTCGTGGTGTGCAGATATGGGGAGAACGGGGGGGACCCAGGTCGGGGTTGGGGCCGGGGTTGGGACAGGGGTTGGGGTTGGGGGGCCCATCTTGTGCGGTTGAGGCGCGCCTGTGTTCACGGGGCTAGGCAGCACGTGCACAGAATTGTGCTTTGAAGCACCAGCGTCAACATCACAGCCGTCACGCCGGGCATGAATACAAACGCCACTTCACAGTTCACTGAACATTATACCACATAATACACACCTTGCGCATGTAGTTGAGCACGCGCTTGTAGCCTGCCAGCTGCTCCAGCGTCGCGCGCCGGTCCCACGAGCAGTGGACATATGAGTAGCAGCGCCATTTGATGAGGAACTCACGGGTGGCCCATGGGTCCCCAGGCACCGGCTCCACACCCTCAGCCTCCCTGCAGGGCAAAGGGGCCAAGTGGCAGGGCCAGAGGCAGGGAAAGGTTTGAGGCAAAGGTCAATGCGAGGTTCAGGTCTGGTGCATGCAGCAGACCAGGTTGTCAGGGTGTATACATACATAACTGTCCTTTCATCAGTCCATGCTCATAGCATATCTATGTCTCCAAAGGAATGAATAAATCAGCGCTCGCAGTGTCGCAGTGTACGTTTTTAGAGGGATGGCCATCACCTGTGGCCCAGGATGCGCTCCACCTCATCATCCATCTCATGGGGGTCATCAAACGCAGCAATGGGCTCGCGGGCCCGCTTCGAGCCACCCCGCCCACGTGGGGAGTCCTCATCCGCCTCCGAATCCGACCATGCGGGCGCGTTCTCAGCGTACGACACGCCACGCGCAGCTGAGCGCTTGCTGGCGCGCTGCGGTTTGGTTGCAGGCTTGCGCTGCGTGGGCTTTGGGACGGGCCGAGAGGGCGCGCGCCGACGGTCGGCTTGCGAGCCAGTGGGCGTACTGGCCTGCACGCACAGCCACACCGCACGGAAAGAAGCAGGCATGGCCGCGTCACCGTGTGGGCCAGCGGTGGTGGCTGTTGAGCCTCCACACGCCATGCCTTCCTACCCCACCTGCACCCAACAAATTACACGCAACAGCCTTCTCCCCGCCCTCATCCCTGTGGGGAGGGACCCTACTTCCATACAATCTGACTTTGAGCCTTGCAATGAACAGGGCCAACCACGCCAATACACAAACTCATACACAAACCTCCCTCCTTTCCCCCTTGCCGGCTGTCCCCCGCCTCCCCCTCAACCTTTTGTTCCCACCTTGGAAGAGTTCTCTGAGCCACGCCTTCTCCTCAAGCCATTCAGCTCCCGGTCCAGCCGCTTTGCATACTCTTCATCATCTGGGTCGCCTGACAGACCCGCCCCACCACTCTCCTCGTCCTCGTCCTCCTCCTCCGACCCCCCCGCCTCAGAGCCCCCGCTGTCAGAGACAGCCTCCTCTTCCTCGTCCTCCTCCTCCTCTTCACTACTCATATCCTCCATATCCTCATCCTCATCGTCCTCATCACAAGAGGCAGCCCGCTGCAATTTTGAGGCGTGATGCATGGGCAGCATGGCGGCAAAGGCAAAACATGCAGCCATGATGGCTAGCTCAACCGCCACAAGGTTGACCACAAAGGGCCCCTGCATCCCAAGCACACACTGCATACGCTGACATGCAGCACCTGCCCACAGTGTCCCAACACATACCTTGCCCCTGCCCCCACCCCGCCCTCCAGACCGCTGGGGAGCCTTTGGCTTGGCTTTGCTGCCAGCCCCGCCTGGTGCCCGCCGCTTCTTTTTAGGTGCGTCGTCCTCGCTGCTGCTGACAAGGAAGTCATCCTCATCATCATCCTCATCACTGGCATCCTTATACGACTTCACCTGCACCCGCCCATGCACAGCAGCCACACAGCTCAAGCCCCGCCCGTCATGCAAGCATGCAAGCGTGTAGTCCGGCCCGCGCCCCATGGATCACACAACAGCCATGCACCCAATGGGCCTGGCCCATGCTGTGCCGTGCTCACCGCTCGCCCGCGCTTGGGAGGAGGTGGAGCTGGCTTCCTGGCTGAAGGCTGCTTGGGCCCGCTGCTTTTGCGGTCCCGACTCGCGCCCCTGCGCGGCCCTTCGCTGTCCTCCTCATCCTCTGCAAGAACACGCAGCACGCACAGTATGGCATGCATGTGGGGCGCGCCCGTGCCTTGATGAGTGCCGCAGGCATGCATGCTCCCATCCTGCCGGAGCCCTGGCTTGTACTTGCCCTCGTGCAATAAACAAGGCATGCATGTGCATGGAGATCAATGTGGAGCATGTTCCAGAGTGCCAACAGCCGTGCATGCGTCCCGCGCAACCCCTGAGCGTCGGCATATACCTGGGTTGAACGCTTCATCGTCGTCCCTGGGCAAGACAAGGCCACACGAGCAGAGTTAGTGATGACCCTCATGTGTAGACCTCTTCAGCGTGAAAAACACGTACTCTTCTGATGGAGGATCCTCATCTCCTTCATCATCTGACCAATCGTTGATCCTGTGCCGAGAAAAAACACAGTACACATTGCGGTATCAATATGCGGGCCGATGTTGACGCATTGCGGCATCCGTTTTGAGATCCAGATGCTGCTCGCATTTCAGCCTGCGCAGCTGCACACACCTCTTCCCCATAATGGCGCAACGCTTGAGCCTTCAGCTTTAGGATCAGCTCCACGCGTAGATATGTCTAGTCAAGAAACGCAGCCCTGATCGACCTGGCATCGCGAGCTCCTCAGTTGCTCTAACAGTTTTTTGCTTCTACACGCCCACGGGCAGTGTTGGTTGCTCGCACAACGCAAATGAGGCCGTGCGCTTGATTGTAAAGTCGGTTGTCCGTTCACATGTCTTGAAATCACACTCAGTGTGCGCGATGTGCGCCGCCCCCACAGATGGCACAGCACAGCCTTGAAGCCAGCAAGGGGAAATTGCTCATGTATGGCGAGCTTGCTGTCATGGCTGCGTGCAAGACTGTGGCAGCACGTTGCGTACAACCATCAGAACGGAGGCCTGTGTCCTGCCCTGTGCAGCCCGACAGCTGCACACCGGCTACCAAGTCCGTTTGTACCGAGCAACGTACAGCCAGACTGTGAGCTTGCATAATGGGCAACAGTTTGGCGACGGCCACTGTATGTGCCACAGGGCAGCATGGCAGTGGTGTATCGATTAGGATGGCAGTTGGCATCGAGCATTGCAGCGCAATCAATCAGCATTCAATTTAGCCACATGTGCGTGGCTATGGTGAGCAGCAGGAATGGCTAACCACTGGCCACTTCCCATTGGCATGCTCGTCGGGCTGCTTCTTCACAGTATCTGGCTGTACCTGAGGCCGCATCAGCAAGCTTGGCTAATGTCTGGTGTGAAGTCCTGTGTTCGCGCATACTTTTTTGCTCCGGTGTAAAGTCCTGTGTTCACGCATACTTTTTGATCATTCTACCACCAACCCTCCACCACGGTTCCACCATGGCTGATGGTGGTCAGCGGAAGGGGCTAGCGGGCCGTGCCCGCCGTGGCGATGCCAGCGGGCGGGAGATGGCGCTGACCGGGCGCTTGTCATTGGGCACACCCGTGAGCCCAAATGGCCACTGTCCTTCCGCCTGTGATACCGCCTTCTCAAACTCCTGGCGCTCCTGGATCTGCGCATAATGCAGGTTGAATGGCATGGTCATGGAGCTGCTGAGGAATGCACACATTGTGACAATTATTGCGCAATTATTGTCAGGACTCATTTATTTGGACCTTGTACACACATTGGGACATGATCCATGTTACGCTATGGCCTCACATCCATCACTCAAGCCGCTGCATGTCCATCACATTCAGCGCACCTGGCGGTTCCACTGCTGCTGCAGGTTCTGTGCCAGCTCCTGCTTCAGCCTCCCCTTCTCCCGTCCTTCAGCATTGATAACCTGCGGCCAGCATCAACAGACAAGGCGCACGCATGCAGTAGTGCCTGGCGGTAAAAGCCATTCCACAGCTGACGGCATGCACACATAGCGAGTTACCATCACGAACTGACCAGCTGTGCGGACGTGCTCAGCACATCCAATGCACCTAACAAGCCAAGGCACAAGCCAGCATGGGTCACTGCTACGCACGTCGTACTGTGAAATGCCTGGCGGCCGCGCAGGCAGCCCAGGTGACATCAGCGGCCGTTGGTCGGGCACCGGGTCGTGCAACACCTCCAGTACCTGCGAACGCGGCTGATACCCACGCCGCCCCGCGTTGCTACGCGGGCTCAGTAGCGCCTCAGGCACAGGCACAGGCACCGGCGGGGCCACGCTGTAGCCGGCGGGCAGCACTGCTGCGCGTGGAGGCAGCCCCGGTACCTGCTGCAGGACCTGCTGCATCATGCCGCCATACGCAAACGCCGGCCCTGGTGCTGGCCCAGCTGGCGGTGAGGACTCTGCAGGCGTGTTGCGCCGTGAAGGGGATGCCTGGCGCACCGCCTGATACTCCTGCAGGTTGAGTGGCTCCTCGCCCACTTTGGGTGTGACGGCGCGCTTGGGCGCGGGCCCCCGTGCCTGCAGCAGCCAGCAACAGGAGATGTCAGGGTTTGCTTCATCACGCATGTCAAGTACCGACCTGCACCTTTCAATCCAGCAACCAAACCGCAAAAGTGGCCTGCCACATTATGCTCGCCTCATCTGCCTGTCCTGCCCCATGCCAACAAAGCGCCATGCCGCCAGGTCGCACACCTGGTACAGGCGGTCAAAGTGCTGGCGGTTGAACGCGTCATAGTCAGCGCGATTGCGCGGGGACAGCTGCCTCTGCGAGTAGTGCAGGTAGTCCTGCGGTTCTGGCGCTGTGGGCGGCGGCGCGATGCTGAGCCCCCTGTGTGCTGGTATCCCTGAAGCACTGATGGGGGAGCCCGGCTGCTGCTGTTGAGGTAACCCAAATGTCGCCTCCTCAATACCCTCCTCATCCTCGGCCTGCCCACTCTGCCCGTCCTCCTCCCCATCGCCCTCGTACTGCAGCGCCCGTGCCGCACCCTGCTCAAGCCACACAGTGCAGCGTGAACCATCGGCAGGAGTCAGGTGTGGGCCCACATGCTGTGCACGATATGTAATGCAAGTACGGCGAGTGACATGGCAGTGAGAGTGTACAAGCATTGACATGGAGCATCATTAGCATCCCGCAGCACGACAGTGTGTGTGTACAAACATTGACATGGAGCATCATAGCATCCCACAGCACAACGTGCAGCAAGCAGGATGCAGGTTGCAGGTGCCAAACCAGGATGGCAGGTGCAGCAACGCACCCGTGGGCTAGGAGGCGAGATGGCGCGGTCCAGCGCATCCACAAACGGCTTGTACAAGATCATCTTGCTGGTCTTGCCTGCCGGCCAGGTAAGCAGGCAAGAGGGTCGGCAGGTCGGCACAACAGGCTCTGCCCCGCCATGCATCAGCAGCAGCATCTGCAGCAGAATAATAATAGTAACACGGCGTTTTACAGACGCATCTGCTGCAGACAATACAGTAAAAGCAGCAACACCATAAGGCAGCACACAACATGAATCCCCTTGTTGTCCACGCACCATACGTGTGCAGTGCCAGCAGGTCCAGGATCGTGGCCGCATCCACCTGAGACAGCAGGCCTCGCACCTCCCTGTGCAGGTAACCCTCCAGCACCAGCCGCGGGATGGTGCCGGTGTTGACCCTGCAGCTCATGACAACAGCAGCCGTTGTACACGTCAGCTTGAGCATGACATACAGCATGTACGACCAACTGCAGGCCAATAGCATTAAGCACATGTTGACGTGTGCATGTTTTCCACCCTAATAATAATAACAACACGGCGTTTCACAGATGTGTCTGCATGCCGGAGCCTGACAGTCGGTTTCCACCCTGCCCTGCTGCAATGACAGCTGTGGTGTTCCCCAATGCCTGCACCTGCCCCACAGCTACCTGTCTGACATCTTGCACAGCTTGAACAGCTCCAGCAGCTCCCCCTTGTATGGCGCATGCGCCGCAGCTGACAGCTTGGCACGGCCCGTGACACCAGTGGACGCGGAGATGGGACGCGAGCCCGATGCAGGGCGTGCACCGGACGCAGGCCGCGCATCCAGCGGGCTGCAGCATGCAGGGAGCGATCCGGCAGGCGCTGTGATGCTGGCAGTCATCAACTCTATGTCTGCGCCATGTTGTGACTAATATGATCATCAAGTCTGGCGCATCAAGCTCGTTGTGCAGGCACATGTGTGCACCTGCCACAGGCAGCTGGCTCATCCCGTGCTCCGCTCGACCAACGCCATGCAGGCAGGCATGTCAGCAAAAACACAGTAAGGGAAGGCGGCACACCTCTTGATGTATGGCGGGTCCGCCAGGTTGACATGGTGCATCGCTTTCAGCACCTGGTGGTCCTCAGGTGTCACCTCCATCTGAGCACCGCAGTAGTAGCCCATCGCAGCACAGATCGCATCACATCAGATTGTTTCTTGACCTCTCGTGGCATAGCGTGATGGCAGTCTGCACGTTTGCTGATGCGCATGGGTGCTGGGCAGGCCGTTGGGTCTGTATGAAAACTCTGGGACCAAGCGGACATGGACAGGCGCACTAGTCTTGGTGCTGACCCTCATACGGCATACCACACACCTCATGGATGAGTGCGTAGTGCTCACGCTCAAACCACTCCATGATGAGCGGCTCAAAGGTGAACTCGATGCGGCCAGCCCGGTTGGTCATCAGCCGGCCCAGGCCAGGGAAGTCACACTGCGACAACATATTATGCACATCTGCGCCATGAGGTGCCTTGCGGAGCCTTGCAAGGTTGCCAGAGAGCAGACCAGCAGTCGTGCTGGTGGAGCATGCAACCTGATGTGTGTGGAGGCCCGCAACGCTGTTTCCAGCACCTGCTCAGGTGCAATACACCAGTAATGTGTGCCGGTGTGCTCGCACCTTGACCGGGCGGTTGCTCAGGATGTGCACACCCAGGCGCTGCAGCAGTTCCCCCACCAGCCGCTGTGTGGAGCCACGGTGAATCGCTGACTGCGTCGATAGCAGGCCATAGTTGGGCTGCACGATCGGCGAGCGTCCTCCAATAATGTACCTGCCACGCTCTTGGGACACACCGCCGTACCGACCCTCCAGCAAATGAAACGCAGGCCTGATCTTCTTTCCAGACTCACCAACGACAGGGCCGACCCTGCATACAGTTTTGGCAGGTTGTGCATGTGTACACATACATGGCAGCGTGCAGGCACACTTGCATGGTGCTTCCGCATGGTCGCTATCGCCTTGCACATGCCCCACCAAATGCGTGCAGCGCCTCCCATGCCCTGAAAACAACCACTTACTTAAAGTTGCCCAGGTTTGGCAGCAGCACACCCTTCTGCTGCTTCAGTTGTGTCACCACGAACTCGCTCAGCACCTCCCACAGCCTCTTGACTTGGGTGGACTTGATCTTATTACGAAAGGCGAATGCTGATGATGACACCTCCACAATGAGCGTGGCTGCGTCCAGTGGGGCCGTGAAGTCCATGCTGCTGTAGTCAACAAGTTTGACCAGCTTCAATTCAGGGATTGTTTCTCATCATCAGTATGGAGCTGCGCATGCTTTCGCGCTGATGCAGATGGCAGCAGCTGGCGGGCATGTGAAAAAATTCGAACCAGTGAGGTGGAGGGACCGTATTGGTCAATCGCGCATGCATCCTAGCAGTTGCACGGATGGATAGCATCAAGCAGTTTGCACACGGTGTGTTCAAGCGCACCGTGGAAGCGACCACAGGCCCCCTGCGCACCAGCCAATTTGAGGAGAAGCGGGTGAGTGGTGCTTGCGAGACGCCCAGTTGCTGGTGCTGATGGGTAAGCTGCACAGAAGCTAATACGCGACCCTGGACCCGTGAGTTCTGTGCAGGTGCTCACTCCAGAAGAATTCGTGGCAGCAGGAGATTACCTGGTCCGTGCCTGCCCTACCTGGTCCTGGTGAGCAGAAAAGAAAATGCATTTAAGAAAAACCCTAGCATTCGGGCCAGGCCTCACGCGTCGTGCAAACACGCTGCAGGGAGGGCGGGGATCCCAAGAAGCGTCGGTCCTACTTCCCAGCGGAGAAGCAGTACCTGGTTACCCGCAATGGTGGGTGCATGGCACATTCTCTTGATTTCTGTTGTGCTGCTGCGTGGTGTCAGGCTCATGTGCTCTGGCCTGTGGCCAAACGCGCAACGCATTTGCATAGGGTGCTTGAACATGCATTGACAGCTGCCAAGTCACCAGGGTAGGGGCAGGCCTGTCATGGCGGCCAGCCCAGATCCAGCACACCAACACAGCGTTGTGCTCAGAGCTCCCGCCTCACATGCTCAATTGGCAAGGACGTGGGGTTGCGGCATGCGCAGTGCCGTGCATGAAGCGCGCGTCTGATGTGGAGGCGTACAACCCAAACACGGAGTTTGCGCTGGCCGGGGACGAGGACGGATGGGTGGCCACGCACAGGGATCCCACAGCCAAGGCACAGCCGGGCACAGGTGACGACGCCATCCCCACTCTTGATGACGATGCAGCTGGAGGACAGGGGGCAGGGGGTGAGGATGACATCCCTGACATTTCAGAGCTGGAGATGGGGGCAGAGAACGATGAGGTGCGTGGGTGGCACATGGCAGCACGAGTTAAACCAGCGTGCTCCCTGCTGCAATCTGCACTTCAGCGTTGGGATCAGCTCCTGGATCCCATGCTAGATGCACCGCTGCATCGCTCGATGCCTTGGGTGATCATGCTCACTTATGCACCGTAAGCTGCTCATCAAACAGCTCAACGGCATGTATCACGCACTCACACGCTGCTGATGCGCGCGCAGGCAGCGCTCCCGGTTGGGAAAGGCGGGGGCTATCTCAAGGCAGAGGAGCCATCAGACACGATCATGCGCACACGCACGTACGACCTGTACATCACGTATGACCAGGTGCGATGGCATGCATAGATCTGGCATGGATGCTGCTGGTCTTCCACGAGCAGCCGCTGACCGTTACTTTGAGGTGCCCCCGCTGGGTACATCGGGTTTGCTCCCCCACTCTCTGCAATGACCTACCTTTCCTACCTTTTCCTGTTTGGACCTTGGCATGCCTGCAGTACTACCAGGTGCCCCGGCTATGGCTGGTGGGACACGACGAGAGCCGGCAGCCGCTGAGCGCGGCGCAGGTGCTGGAGGACGTGAGTGAGGAGCATGCGCGCAAGACGATCACGGTTGACCCGCACCCGCACTTGTCCATCTCCGCGGCATCTATTCACCCGTGCCGCCATGCTGAGACCATGAAGCGGCTGGTGGATAACCTGCAGGCCACTGGCAGGACCTTCGAACTCACACAGTGCGTGTTTGCTGCGCATGCCGATGCATGCCTACATGGTGTCCAGCTGTGTTCATGGCTGGCAGCCGTACCGATTCTTTGACTCTGTCAATCGTTATGCTTTCCTCCACAATCACCTGGGCGTCAGGCATGTGGTGGCTGTTGGGCGCTGTCTGTGCTGCCTACATGCAGGTACCTGGTGCTCTTCCTCAAGTTCATTGCTTCAGTGGTGCCCACGATACAGTATGACTACACCATGTCAGTCGGGAACTGAGCTGGGCTGTGCAGGCTCTGGTACACAGCTTCAGCTAGGCTTGCGGGGGCCAGGTGCTGGTTGTGGGTGCACCGATATGTGCACAGGCTGTTGTGGGCCCCAGATCTCAGTTCATGTAACATGATGAAGCCAACCCTGAAAAGCCACGAAATCCCACCCGCTGTAACACACCCCTAACCCCTACAGCAGCCCTGAATCTGGCGGGGTTAGTGCCAGGCCCCCGCTCTCCTTGCGTGCGTGCGTTGGCGTGGTTAGCGCATCCTCAGCACCCAGTGCCTTGCCCTTGGCTTGGTCCATCACAAGGTCCCTGCCCCCGCTGTCCCCGCCCTCGCTACGGCCATCCGCCTGCGTCTTGCCCCCCTCAGGCCCCTGCAATTGCACCAGCTGGGCCTTCAGCCGCTGGTTCTCTGCTCTGAGCGCCTCGGCCTCGGCCTGGGCGCGCCTGCAGCGAATCAGGAATGCGCAAGAGTCGTTTGGGCATGAGCATGATGCATGCATATCATGCAGGGCATGGTGTACGTATGCCTGCCAAACATGCTGGCGCCAACGAGCATGCCGTTAGACTCCAGCATCACTGCAGCTCCACGCAGTCAGTGGGGCCCACGTACCTCAGCTCTTCCAACAAGTGTGGGTTGTCTCCAATAACGCTGTTAGCCAGTGTGTCGAAGACAGGGAAGAGTGCCTTGCCCGCCCCCGCTGCGGCCGCAGCTGCCATGCCACCAGTGCGCGCCAGCAGCTGTGAGCCTGGTGTGAAATGAGTGGCAGCTGGCGTGGGGCCTGCCGCGCCCGGCAGCGCAGAGCCTGGCTCTCCTACCCGCCGCGCCTTGCCGCCTGTGATGATTGCATCATGGGGAAGTTTTAGGTGCGCAGGTCATGTGGGGTTGCTCATGACAGGGGCCAGGTGTTCTTTGCAGCCCAGGCAAGCTTGTCTCAGAACGCACAGCAGCTTCACCACCAGCCCAAGCAGGTGTTTAAACCAGCACACCTGCTGTGGTTGGAGGCATGGGCGTGGGGGCTGCCTGCTCATCTGGGTCATACTTCTTGATCAGGGCCATTGTACGTTCAAAGCGTGTCGAGTCCTGCGTGCATGCGTGTACACACATTTAGAAGCAGTGGCAAAGCAGCACAGAGGCACGGGGCTTGATGCAAGCGATAGTGCCTGCAAACAAAAGTGCGTGAGCTGGGTTCCGGTGGGCAGCTTGACAAAGCCGCCATACCTTGAGCTCTTTCAGCATCTTCTTCTTTGTGTCATTCAACCTCTTGACTTCCCGGTCATCTCGGCGCTCCAGGAATCCCAGCAACTGAGCAACAGATGCAGGGACGGTCAGTTACATGTGAGCTGGCAGATGGCACAGCCTGTTTGCTTGAACTGTTGAAGTGCACATCAACAGCAAGTCATTCCTTACCTTGATCAGCGCACGTGATGCGACATACAGCACCAACGGCACCGCCAAAGACGCCAGCGTGCGCGTGGCATGCTGCTGGAATGTGTACGTGCCAGGCGGCTGCCGCTTGAGCTGCGCGCACAGGACCACGGCAAGCACGACCGCACGCTCAGGGTCGCGTCCTCGCATGGCACGCTAACGCCGCCATGTCAGTTGCGAAACCCATTGACACTCCAAAAATATTGACATGCCTGATCCCTTGCACCTGCATTGGTGCTGTTGCAGCACTCACCCACGCTATATGTGCTGCAGCCAGAGCCAAGGACGCCCATAGAAGCGAAGAACAGCTTTTGTTGTATGCTGCGTAGCGCTGGCTGCGCTTCAGTTTACGCTCCTGCAGTGACAAGCACGCGTGGAAGGCAGCTTGAACTAATGATCTGGTCAGCTGTTGCGCGGACCGAAGCCCAGATGAGCGCCTTGGCGCCTCACCACAATGACATCAAGCTTTGTATGGATACTGTCAAAGCTCTTCTCGTATGACATGTAGTACTTGTCGGAGCCCACGCCCCGTCTAAAGCTGAACCACCCCATGGCTCCCCCAAGCGACTTCAGACTCTCGCACTGCCTGTTATTTTGGTAAAGTTCCTGCCTCACTCTCGGTGCTGCGGTACAATTGCGGTACGCTTTGGATGCCGCCGGCTGCGCTGAACGTTCAATAGTTTTTTAACATTCAGAATTAGTTGTACCTCATAGCCTGGGTTAGAATATCGGCTTCAGGCCAAAGTGGCCCAGACGGCACATTGAACAGGCCGTTCTGTTATTGAATGTTGACGATGGAACATATGGGGCTCATGTGGTAAAGGCAACAGGTCTGATCAATGGAGGAGCAAACCATGCTCCAGAGGCTGCTAGCCCGGTGCCCGGAGCTGGCATCGGAGTCTGCCATATCAAGACTTCAAGATGGGACGGTGAGTAATCGTCGGCTGCGACGGCACGGTGCCGTCGCGCCGGATTTGTGCGCAGAGAGCGCTGTAGCATGCCAAAGGATGCTTTGACGCCGTTTTTTGGCACGGCGGTGCAGACTTGTCCAGTAGGGCTTCCATGCTTCCCATGCGTCCTCGAACTGTGCCTGCCATGCATACGGCACACCGTGCAGGCCAACACGCAAGAGACGCTGGTCACCCTCAACATGCTGGTGTGCCACCCCAGCTACACGCTGCCTGTGGGCAGCTGCTTCAAGCCCTGCCTGCTGCGCCTGGTCAGCGCACTCGTGGAGCTGCACGTGCAGCAGCCTGCGGCAGCTGGAGCCTGTGGCCGGCCAGTGCCTGGTGGCGTGGAGGCCTTTTCAGTGGCGCTGGTCACGCTGCTGGAGCTGGCACCCCACATAGACAGGTATGCAGCAGGGTGCACACTTTCACACAGTGCCGACGATGCACGTGCTTGCATGCGACTAGCGTGCTGCATGCGTGCACGAAACGCGCGCTGCATGGCTGCCATGGCTGCCGTCTCCACTTGCCATTGTCTGTTGTTGAAGAGGGCACTTACCATGTGCACATGCTCGTGTTACTCATGTGCCATATGCAGGCTGGTGGTGCGCTTTTTCAGGCGCAAGCCAGCGCCCCACACGCATGTCGTAACAGCACCTGCAGCTGATGAGTCCATCGCACAGCAGCTGCCCAGCCATGCAGACATGGCGATGGCAAGCCTGGCTGCCCTACAGCAAGTGCCGGAGCTGCGCCAGATGTGGGGTAGCGAGGGCCTGCTTGCACTGCTCACCCATGGCGACCATGTCGTCCGGTGGGCCAGCGTGCGCGCTCTGGCGCTGCAGCTGGGTTTGAGTGATGCAGACGCCACCTCATTGGAATCCTCACACCTGGATGCTCAGCAGACAGTGGCGGCTGTCTCAGCATGGCGTGCACGGCACACATGCATCAGGCTGGAGCACGCTGCAGCATGGCTGCCCCAGAGCATCACCAGTAGTGCCACCCCCTCCCCAGCTGCCAGCCAGGCCACGTTGTCCCTACCCCCTGCGCGGGCATACGTCAATGTATGTAGAATTGAGCTGCCTTGCCGGGAGGACAGTACCGGCAGTGCCTCCACCAGTCCTGCCCCAACCCTCAGTTCAAAGTCCTCCAAGCACACCTCCAAACTGCATGGCACCAGCGGGCCAGAGCACGTGTTCGTCGCCACGCCCAGTGCCACCCGCAACCTGCGTGCTGCCGCGCTCGCACTGTGCGCCGGACGGCCACTGCTGCTGGAGGGCCCGCCCGGGTGTGGTAAGACACGCATGGCTGAGGAGCTGGCTATCCGGACCCACAACGCAGCTTCCATGGTTAAGATTCACTTAGATGACCAGATGGACGCCAAGGCGCTGCTGGGCGCATATGTCTGTGGGGCAGTGCCTGGCGAGTTCGTGTGGCAGCCGGGGCCGCTGTCACAGGCGGTGGTTGAGGGCCGCTGGGTGCTGATTGAAGACATCAATATGGCGCCAGCAGATGTGCTGGCGGCGTTGGTACCGCTGCTGGAGAGCCGTACGCTCACGGTGGCGTCACGGGGGGAGGTGCTGCACGCGGCGCCAGGCTTCCAAGTGCTTGCCACAGTGACCAGCGCTCCCAATGCGGGCGGGGCTGGTGCAGGTGGCGTGGGGGGTGGTGCATACGCGACATCCAACATGGCCAAGGAGCTGCTCGGGGGCCTGTGGGCCTACGTGCGCATGGAGCCAGCGACTGAGCAGGAGCAGCTGGCGATGCTAGCAGCAGTGTTCCCTTCGGTCACCCCTCTGCTCCCTGCAGCCATCGCGGCACTGGACTTGGTGCATCTGGCAGCAGGGCATGGCCGTCCGCACGGCAGCACTGGCATATCAAGCACCAGTGGCAAGGCTGTGCTGGAGCCACAACCCGTGGCACCGCACGAGTGGTGGCATGTGGCAGCTGCCACGGCGCTGGCGGCTGCAGGCATTCGGCCAGGGGAGCTGGCACTGTCCTTGGGCCGCCATTTCTCTGTGCGTGATGCCTTCAAGTGGGCCGCCCGCATGTGCGCAATGCACGGCCAGCTCCTAGGGACGCGCAGCCTTGCGCCCTTGGCACGCACGGCAGAGGCGTACATCGCCCCTGTACAGGGGGACGGGCATGCGCCAGCCGCTGGCTCGTCCTCTCCCGTGTATGACGTCACAGCCGCAGAGATTGGGCTGCGGGAGGCGGCATTCATGGAGGCGGCAGACCTGTTCGCAGCCCTCGTGCCCAAGCCTGGGCCCCGGGCCACGCTGCTGCGTGCGCTGGCGGCGCTGTGGGGCCTACCAGCGGCCAACGCAGCCGAGACGTACGACCAGCTGCGCAAGCCGCAGCTGCATGAAGCGCATACAGAGGTGGTTGTGGGCCGTGCAGTGGTTGAACGGCGGCCAGCCGACTGCGAGGGTCGTACCCTGTTTGGTGAACGCAGCTCCAGCTCTAAGAAGAAGGGCAGCACGGGCAGCAGGGCGCAGGGCGAGGAGGACGGAGAGCAACAGGGCAAGGCAGCGTCATCGGCCGGGGCGGGCACAGGCCTGGGCACGTTTGCGCGCACGGGCCACTCCATGCGTATGATGGAGCGTGTGGCGTGCGCCCTGGCGCGTGCTGAGCCTGTGCTGCTGGTTGGGGAGACAGGCACAGGCAAGACGACACTCGTGTCCCGCCTGGCGTCCATGGCGTGTGCCCCCCTGATCGCGTTCAACATGAGCCAGCAGACTGATTCCAGTGATCTGCTGGGTGGCTTCAAGCCGGTGGAGGCAAGAGATGCATTGCTGCCGCTGCTGCAACCCTTCATGCAGCTCGTGCGCGCGACGTGGACCAGGTGTGTGGCTGGTCTGTTTATCACACTTGTGAAATTACACGGCCTACTTGTGGATGTGGTGTTGTCAAAGCGCATGTGGGGCCAGTGCTTGAGATAGCTTCAGGCTGGCTGGAGGTATTGGGCTCAGAGTTTAGTGTGGAAGATGTGGAAGATGGAAGCAGTGCTGCCCGCCACATGACATGAGCTCAATGCATAAGTTTCAAGCAAACACAAGGTGTTTCATGCATTGCAGATTTCATGGATGTTGGGTGACTAAATCCTGACACATTGCTGTTCGTGCAGGGGCAACAACGAGGAGTTCCTGCTGCGTACTGCAAAGTACGCCGAGAAGAAAAAGTGGAGCCACCTGCTGCAGGCATTTAAGACGGCGCTGGGTAAGGTTGCTGCAGTGGCGGATGTGGGTGTGCAGCCTCCTAGCGGCCCAGCTGCTGCCACGGCCGATGCAGATGGAGCAGCGGCTGCTGCCAGGGCAGATGAGGTCAAGGAGCGAAGGAAGAAGGGAGACAAGAAGTACAAGAAGGAGAAGAAGGGGGCGGCCAAGGAGGGCAGCACTGAGGCAGCGGGGGCAGATGGTGCAGCTACAGACGATGTGGCGATGGGGGATGCGGCAGCAGCAGATGCCATGCAGGACGGCCCCGCACAGAAGAAGCGGCGCACGGGGGCCGGCGTGGACAGCGGCGCCAACCTTGGCGAGGAGATGCGGGGCAAGTGGCGTGCATTTGCGTCGGAGCTCGCAACAGCGGAGCGTGCGGCAGCGGTGGCTGAGGGTGGCTTTGCGTTTTCCTTTGTGGAGGGGAAGCTGGTGCAGGCGCTGCGCGAGGGCTGGTGGCTGCTGCTGGACGAGATCAACCTGGTGCGTGCTTTGAATGTTTTGTCACATGGAGCTGCTATGATTGATGTGGTGGTGGTGATTGCTACAGGGCTCGTTGGCTTCAGTTTGTGCTTCATTGTACGCTCTGCATGCATCCATGCGCTGTGCCGCACGATGTCTGGCACACGTACACCATGCCAACAACGCACCTTAAATCGTGGGGCTTGAACCTTGAAGCTCAGTGGTTGCCCGTAACTTGTACCTCACACACGCGCAGGCACCGCCTGAAGTGCTGGAGCGCATCGCCGGCCTGCTGGAGGGCTCTCATGGCTCGGTCACACTTGTGGAGCGTGGGGACACACACACGGTGCCTCGCCACCCGGGCTTCCGGCTCGTGGCAGCCATGAACCCCGCCACAGATGCTGGCAAGCGCGAGCTGCCTGCACCGCTGCGCAATCGCTTCACGGAGGTGCGCTGGAGCATTGTGGGAGCACTTGCTTGCCAGCTAGGGCATGTGCAATCATGCACCTTGCACCGGCGGCCGTCTCCAGAGCCTAGTGCCACCTCGCCATGCCCGCACACACCAGCTGTGCTGTGCCTCTGGCAGCTCTGTTTGTATGCTGGGGACGTGCTTCTGACTCCCCGCCTCCCCGCCTCTTCACCTTACCTGCCACATCCTGCTGCCTTGTCGTGTGCGATCTTCTCCTTGTACGGGTGACAGGTGTGGGTGCCTGAGCCCTCCTCAAAGGAAGACCTGCGCACCCTGGTGGCTGGATACTTAGCGGCGGTGACGGTGCCCATCGGCGGGGGTGCTGGCGGCGGCGTGCCAGGGGGGCTGGGTGCGGGCGGGGCAGGTGCTGTGGATGCATGCGTGGAGCTGTACCTCGCAGCCAAGGCGGAGGCGGTACGTGCATGGTGCCTGCTTTGTTGTAGACATTGTGGCATCTGTTCTTATTGTTTAGGTTGTCTCGTTATGGGGTCGTGCTGCTGTGACGCCTGATTGTGGTTGCCGCCGCCGCCGCTGCTAAGCGGTCAGCAGGAGGAGAGCCACAGATGCCAGGGCTCCTTATTTGAACATCCCATCTGCTGAATGTCTGTGGCCTGCTGAAGAATGATCCCACGCATGGCTCTAATCCTACTCTTACATGTGATGCCATGAACAACTTATCCGTTCTGATGTTGGCTTGTGTGTACTGCACTGCTGCATGCAGGAGCTGCGCCTCATGGACGGTGCAGGCGCGCGCCCCGCATACTCCCTACGCACGCTGTGCCGGGCCTTGGACTATGCCCGGTCCGCCGCGCCACACTACGGCCTGCAGCGCGCGCTGTACGACGGGTTCGCAATGGCTTTCGCCACGCAGCTGGCACCTGACTCAGAGCCGCGGCTGGAGGCCCTGCTGCACCACTTCCTCATCAGCCCCCCTGCTGGTGGTGCAGCATCAGTGCCGGCCCCTGCGGCACCCACGGCTGCATCTACCAAGGCATTGAAGGCGCTCATGCGCACCCCAGCTGAGCCGGCTGGGGGGAATCACGTGCTGTTTGAGAAGGCTTTCTGGCTGGAGCGGGGCAACCAGCCGCTGCCGGTTGGCGGCCATGAGGATGATGGTGGCGGCGTCGGGCGCAAGTTCGTGCTCACGCCCAGCGTGCGGCGGCAGATGAACAACCTGGCACGCGCCGTGCTTGTGCGCAAGCACCCTATCCTACTACAGGGTCCCACCAGCTCTGGAAAGACATCCCTGGTGGCCTACCTTGCAGCGCACACAGGCCATGCACTCGTACGCATCAACAACCATGAGCACACGGATCTCCAGGAGTACCTGGGCTCTTATGTGTCCACTCCCTCTGGGAGACTGGTGTTCAAGGAAGGGGCCTTGGTGACGGCGATGCGCAAGGGATCGTGGGTGGTGTTGGATGAGCTCAACCTCGCACCTAGCGAGGTACTGGAGGCGCTGAACCGGTACGTGCCTGAGCCGTGTCTGAGGCGTGCCTGAATGGGTCCAAAACGGTATGTCGGCGTGGTTTGTGGCAGGCATTTGACAGACCTCAGCATCGAGTGCTCAAGGGGCGCAGGTGTTTCAGAAGCAAGCGCGCGTTTGCTATGTTCATCGTATGGTATGAAAGCTTGCATGATACAAAGCGATTGTGATGTGTGATGTCCATCGCGTCCATGCAGCCTGCTTGATGACAATCGGGAGCTCTTTGTCCCTGAGCTGAATGAGGTCGTCAAGCCCCACCCCCACTTCATGCTTTTCGCCACCCAGGTGGGTCTGTCCTCCCAGACCCCCCCACCTCCCCCCACACACAGCTGCTGGTCTTCTCTGCTGTCCTCTGATGCCCTGTGTATCTCACTGTGTAACCCACAGCTCACCTGGCTTGCCTAGCTTGGCCGGCTTGTGCATCAACAGCTGTGGGCCTGCAGCATGTAGCGCTCTTGCTGCAGCATGTAGAGCTGCTGACTGCTACGATTACGGCTGACCCGCACCTGGCATGACTGGCTCCTAAACTTCGTCTGAATCGTTGCTGGATTGGACTCGCTGTTACGCCTGGGTGTGGAACTGCTCCGTGTGCCTGCTGCGCGCAGAACCCACCGGGCGCGTACGCCGGGCGCAAGGTGCTCTCGCGTGCGTTCCGCTCGCGCTTCCTGGAGCTGCATGTGGAGGAGCTGCCTGACGGGGAGCTGTCAGAGATCCTGGAGAAGCGGTGCGCAGCTTTGCTTAATCTCTGGCTGCTATTTATAGCCCTAGCCCTATTTTAATATATAGCCCAACCTTGATCCTGTTCCTTGTGTGACTGCTGCTCATCACTGCACCTAGCGCTAGTGCAGGTACAGTATGAATAGCACCTGCCCTACCGACACCGGCTATGGACCCACTGCAGGTATCAGTAGACAACCCGCGTGTTCATTAGTGTCATGTGAGACTCATCATGCCATGTGGCATTGATGCGTTTGCAGGTGTGGCATTGCACCCTCCTATGCCGCCAAGCTCGTGGCCGTCATGCGCGAGCTGCAGCGGCGGCGGCAGGCCACCAATGTCTTTGCCGGCCGCCACGGCTTCATCACACCACGCGACCTCTTCCGCTGGGCTGAACGCCATGCGGTCGGTTATCAGGTGCGCGGTCCTCTGGTCACAGGAACGTGCGTGATGCACCAAACCAAAGAGCTATGTGACTGCGTGTATGCGCATCCTGCAATGCACCTGCCTTGCATGCGTGCCTGTGGTGTCTGTGCCGTATTCAAGGTAGATGTGTCCATGTTGTTACAGCTAGGCCTGGAAGGATACAGGTAGTCCGGTGTATTCCCAATCACCGTTTGAGCAAACATGCACAGCACATCCATTACTGATCTGCTGAGCATGAGACATATGGCAATGCGTAGAGCTTGGAGCAGGGATTCCAGGGATGTGCTTGTCATAACAGTTCTCCAAGTCTGTGTGCTGCTGTGCTGGTTCCCCCAAACCCACCCATTATCCGTGTTTTTCTGTTATGGTGGGTATTACCAATCACGTGGAGCTTGACCTGTGTTTCCACATGATCCGCTCAATGCCACACCCTGCCCTTGCATGTGCATATGCGGGACAACCCATGTGAAGCATGCGTAAAGGCTGTCGTGCAGGAAAAGATGTTATCACAGGATAATCAGGTTTTGATCACACACTGGTTACTCATACGTACGGCACAGTGTCATGCCGTATGGCATGCCTTATAATGGGATTGAATAACAACATGCTTGGATTCCAAACTGAATCCAAACAACATGGATTCAAATTGCATGGCACTTTAGCATATACTGGTAGGCATGTGCTGGCGCAGGCAGCTCTGTAATTTCAGGTCCCAGGCAAACAGGTATGTCACACTTTTTTGCAGGTCACACTTATGATGTGTCCCATCTGAACATAACCCTTGCACCAGACGAGCCCCTTGCATCCACAGGAGGGGCACATAATGGGGGGTGTATGTCCAAAAGCCTAGGGTCAGAATCCAAGCGCAGCCTGCTCTAAGGCCCACTGATTGGATATACCCCCCGATTGGTAATACACCGGACTACCTGTAGATGCCAGGAGTGCGGCTGCGTGTGGCTGCATCATCGACCCCTTGTATGGCCCCCGAAATCCAGCACACGTTTGGTTGATCCTTCGAGGTTACCACCTCGTCATGTGCCTGTGATGAGCTGCCGGCCTGGTCTTCATGTTGTAATCAGCCAGGTATTCAGCCTCGTTTCGTTTACATGCTTTTTAAAAGCGCAGGCGCTGGCGGAGGACGGCGCACTGATCCTGGGCGAGCGGCTGCGGTCTGCAGAGGAGCGGGCCATGGTGCGGGAGGTGCTGTCAAAGGCTCTGAACGTCCCCCTGGACATTGAGTCTGTCTTCAGCCGGGATGGGGATGCGCCCTTCCAGCAGCTGCGCGCCGCGCTGGGCATCGCTCCCGCCAGCAGCGCAGTGGCTACTGCAGCTGGCAGCGCGGCAAATGGCGCGGAGGCGGCAACAGCCGCACTGGCAGCTATGGGGGAGGAGGAGCTGGAGGCGCTGAGGAAGAGCCTCAGGGGCGTGGTATGGACACGTAGCATGGCACGCATGTACACACTAGTGGAGCGCTGTGTGCGTCACATGGAGCCAGTGCTGCTGGTGGGCGAGACAGGCGTGGGCAAGACAACCGTTGTCCAGGCCGTGGCGCTGATGCGCGGCCAGCGGCTGCATACAATCAACGTGAACCAGCACACCGAGGCTGCGGACTTGATCGGTGGCTTCCGGCCTGCTCGTGGCCGTAGCCGTGCACTGGGCGCGTTTGCGGCGGCTGCATCACGGGTGGTTGAGAACCCCCTCCTGGCGTCAGCCTCGATTGCATCACCGATCATCCCACCATCCCCCTCCATGTCTGAGGTCATGGGACTCCTGGCAGCGCTGCAGGCCGCAGCAGCTGCGGCTGCCAAGTGGGTGGAAGCCCAGCAGGCCGAGGCCCAAGCGCAGAGCGAGCAGGCGCCCAACAAGGCCAAGAAAAAGGCCCAGGCGCAGCTGCAGGTGTATGCAGAGCAGCTGGCTGCGCTGGACTCTGACGTGGCAGCTGCAGCTGAGGCGGCTGGCACTGCGTGCGCGCCGTTTGTATGGGTGGACGGCCCTCTGGTGACTGCCATGCGCACGGGCGACATCGTGCTGATTGACGAGATCAACCTGGCGGAGGATGCAGTGCTGGAGCGCCTGAACAGGTGCGGTGATAACATTCCAAAAACGCTGCCACAGGCAGTACAGTCCAGTCCTTCTCATGGCGCTCATCCCGCACTTTTTCACGGAAGTCTGGCATGCTCTCAAGGCTGCTTGTCCTGAGCTGCGTGTCCTGCGCGCGGTATAGCTTGAGCAGAACAGCACTGCCATGGCTCCTCGGTTTCCTTCCATCTACACTCCATACAAGTGCACAGCCTGACTGGACACTTGTGTCCGTCGTAATGCGTGCAGCGTGCTCGAGCCCGGGCGCACGCTTACCTTGGCCGAGCGTGGTGGCGAGGGTGCCGAGGTGGTGGTGGCAGCACCAGGCTTCAGGGTGTTGGCAACCATGAACCCGGGCGGAGACTATGGCAAAAAGTGCGGTGCTGTGCCCGACACCACCTGCAGCAGCAACCCTCGGCTGCCACCTCGATGCTTTGCTATACTGAGCATACTGAGCGCTTCAGGCATGCTGCATGTACAGCCAAGCAGCTGAACACACATGTTGCTTTCAATGTGACACGCGGACCTAATTGGTTTGATGCTGTTGTTTTGCTGCTGCAGGGAGCTGTCCCCTGCGCTTGCCAACCGATTCACCACTGTGTGGGTGCCGTCTTTGGAAGACGTGGGCGAGCTGGGGGCAATCCTTGAGGCGCGCCTGGCCAGTGAGTATGGCTAGACTGAGGTGCTGGCGTGGATGCCGTTCTGCGCTGCTGCACACAACTTTAAGCATACTCAGTACAGATGGGTGCAAGGCTCATCCACACGCGCACACATAGCCCCTCCCCTTGCAAGTTGCTGCATGTGCTGCACAGTACGCCAACGTAGCTCATGGTGCAGCGCACCTTAGAGCTGTGCTGTGCGGTGATCAAGCACCAAGCTACGGTCTGAAACCATGCCTGCCTGCCTGTGCTGTGGTGCTTTCCTTTGCAGCGGACGAGCTGCGTGTGGAGATTGCGCCTCGCCTGCTGCAGTTCTGGTCCTTCTTCCGGGCCGACATTGCGCCCGCAGCCCGCACACCGCTCAGCGTGCGAGACCTCTTGGCCTGGGCCAACTTCATCAACGCAGCAGCCCCTGCGCTGGGAGCGCTGCCCGCGTATGCACATGGCGCGCACCTGACACTGCTCGATGGGCTGGGGTTGGGCAGCGGCGTGCAGCCCGCAGCAGCCTCTGCGCTGCGCAACCAATGCGCAGCTTACCTGCGAAGCCAGCTGCCAGCTGACATGCAGGCGCATGCACGCCTGGCCGAGGGCGACCTCCATGCGGCTGCGGTGGTGGAGTCGCTGACTGCTGTGCCCCGGTCTGGCGAGGCCAGCAATGCCAGCGGCCGCCTGGTGGCTGGCCGGCACGCGGTTCAGGGCAGCCCTGCGGACCAGCAGCAGCGATGGGGCATCCACCCCTTCTATGTGCCCGTTGTGGGGGGTTCTCGTGATGCCAAGGCACGCAAAAGCAGTGCGAAGGAGGATGGCAGTGGGTCAGCGGCGGGGCCCCAGGACGGCGGTACAGCCGGAGGGGCAGGTGCTGCGTTTGAGCTGTCTGGGGCGCCCACCGCTGCTCGCAATGCATTTCGCGTGCTGCGTGCCCTGGCGCTGCCCAAGGCTGTGCTGCTGGAGGGCTCCCCTGGCGTCGGCAAGACAGCGCTCATTGCTGCCCTGGCACGCCGTGCGGGTGTGGCGCTGGTACGCATCAATCTGTCAGAGCAGACTGACATGATGGATCTGCTGGGTGCGGACCTGCCCGCTCCCGGGGGCGCCCCTGGCCAGTTTGAGTGGTGCGATGGGCCCTTGCTGGGTGCACTCAAACGCGGCGCATGGGTGCTGCTGGACGAGCTCAACCTCGCCAACCAGTCCGTGCTGGAGGGCCTGAACGCACTGCTGGACCACAGAGCTGAGGTGTTCATCCCCGAGCTGTCTGCAACCTACCGCTGCCACCCCTCATTCAGACTCTTTGCGGCACAGAACCCATTGCAGGAGGGAGGTGGCCGCAAGGGCCTACCCAAGTCCTTCCTCAACCGCTTCACGCGTGTGGCATGTGAGCTGCTGGGGTCAGAGGACTTGACTGCCATTGCCTCATCCCTCTACACCCGCTTGCCCCGTGAGCTCCTGGCCCGGATGGTACACCTGCTGGGGGCTATGGATGCTGCAGCCAATGGCCCCAATGCAGCGGGTGCTGCGCACGGCGCCCCAGAGGTGCAGGCCCTTGTGCAGCACGCCGCGGGGCCGCAGGGCGCGCGCTTCGCTGCGCAAGGGGGGCCCTGGGAGTTCAACTTGCGAGATCTGCTCAGGTGGGCCGACCTCACGGAGTCAGCACTCCCAAGCGGCAACAGCATGGACGGCGCCGATGAGCTGGCGTGCCTGGACGCAGCAGCAGAGGGCTACGCGCACATGCTGTTCTCGCAGCGGTTGCGTACAGCGGCCGACCGTGCGCGTTTCTTGCAGCTCTTCCAGCTGGCATGGGGCAGGCCTCCGCGTGTTGGCTCGCTCACCGCCCCTGCAGGCTTCACACCACAGGGCGAGGCAGCCGGCACACTGCCGGCAGGCGCACAGCCGGACGTGCCTTTGGTGCTGGGCACGGGTGTGGCCTTGGTGGGCCGCAGCGTGATCCGGCGGGCGGGTGCAACGGGTGCCGCCCAGAGTTCCACCCATGGCGGCGGCTCGTCCACGGTGGCTGCAAACGGTGGTGATGCTCATATGGTGAATGGAGTGGATCCAGAGGAGGGTGAGGAGGAGGAGAATGACGTGCAGCTGCAGGCACAGGCAGAGGGCACGGCGTCCACCAACACGGATGCTGAGGAGCTGGCTGTGCTGCGGTGGCAGTTGCCGTTGCTGGAGAGCATGTGCTGCGCGCTCTCCCGGGGCTGGATGGCCCTCCTCGTGGGTGGTCCAGGGTCTGGCAAGACGCGGCTCGCCCGCCTGGCTGCACGCCTGGCTGGCCGGCGGCTGACTGTAGTGCCGCTCACAAGCGGTACGGACACGTCAGACCTGCTGGGCAGTTTTGAGCAGGTGGAACCTGGCCGGCGTGTGCGCGAGGCAGCTGCACGTGTGCATCATGAGGTGGATCGAGCAACACGCCACCTGCTGCTTGCAACCGCCACAGCCTCTGGGTCGGCAGCCACTGCTGCGACCAGCTGCCTGAGCACAGCCGCAGCCCTGGCGCAGTGCCGGGCGCTACAGGCTGCGTGGCACGCCTACTGCGACCTGGTGCGCCATGACAGAGAGGCTGGATTGGATGCCACGCCTGAGTCACACAGCCGCCAGGTAGCCGCCCTGCAGCGCGCACTGGCCACGTGCCAAGCCACAGCCGAGCTGCCAGGGCTCCACACAGACGACGCCATGCTGCGTCGGCTGCAGCGCACGGGTGCGCTGCTGTCGTCCCTGGCAGCCCTGGTTTCGGATGAGTCGTCACGGGCCGTGGCAGGCCGGTTTGAATGGGTGGATGGTGTCCTGGCGCGCGCGATTGCGCACGGCGGCTGGGTACTGCTGGACAACGCAAACCTGTGCAACCCCACAGTCATGGACCGCCTGAACCCGCTCTTGGAGCCGGGGGGCGTGTTATTCATGGCCGAGTGTGGCTCAGTTGGTGGCCAGCCCCGGGTCATCACACCTCACCCTGATTTCCGGCTCATCTTGGCGATGGATCCCCGTCACGGTGAAGTATCTCGTGCCATGCGCAACCGGGGCATCGAGCTCTTCCTCCTGCCCCCACCTGCGCCCCCAGCTGCCCTTACTCTGCCAACAGACGCAAGCAGGGCTCCTGCTCCCATGGTAGCCAAGCAGGCGGGCGCAGCTGGGGTGATAGCAAGTGGTCACGCCAAGGCGGACGTGCCCCTGGTACCCAGCACGACGGGGGACACAGGCGCCTGGGCAGTACTGTCTGCGGCAGGTGCTGCGGCGGGGGGCCCAGACGTGCTGGCGGCCCTGGCGGCAGTGCACACACAGGTGTGTGCGATCGCCACAGCTGCGCACCGCAAGCCCCCGACTCTCTCTGACCTGTCGGCGTGGGCGGGGCTGGCTGTGCGGCTGCTGGCTCGTGGCTGGGACCTCCAGACTGCGCTGAAGGAGGCTTGGGACCTTGGCTACTTGGGAGGTCAGGTACTGGGCAGTGCAGAGCTGGCGGCCGCACAACGCGCGTACTGGCTGATGTGCAGCATGCTGCCTGCACTGCTGCCGCCCACATCAGCTGCACCAGATACTGCCAGCAAGATGGAGACTGACGAGGAGGAGGAAGCTGCTGCAGGTGGCATGGAAGCGCCCGTGGCCGGGGCTGAACCCGGGTCCGAGGAGCTAAACAATGGCGTGGGCAATGGGCCACTGGAGTTGCATCTGGACCTGAGCAACACCATCCCTTCTGCAGCCCTGGCAGCCGCTCTGTCCGGCAGCACACAAACTGCCAGTCCCGACGCGGACGCGGCAGCTGCTGTTGTTGCAGCGGCACGTCCCATGGCCATCCCCTGCTTGTGGCCCACCCTGCTGGGGGGCTCCTCCATGGCCAGCTGCTCTCTCATTTCTCAGGTTGAGAGGGATGGGATGCCCCTGGCATCAGCCCTCGTCGCTGCGCTTGCCGCTGGGTTGTTCAAGACACGGGGCGCACGCGAGCAGGCTGCAGCTGCGCTTGCAGCACACAGCACTCCGCTGGCCACCCGCCACCTGCTGGCCATGCTTCCAGCTCAAATCACGGCCACCTTCCTTCAAGGAGCGGCTGCTGCGTCTGCCCATGATTCAAGCACTTCAGGAGCCCTTGTCATTGGCCCGGATGCGTGCTTCGCTGCAGCCCTGCAAGCAGCTGAGCTCTTTGTGCTGCGGTCAGTGGAGAGTGACCAGCACATGCGTGGCGCCTGGGTGCAGGGCCTGTCACAGCAGCTCAGCATGCTGTCACAGCTGCTGGGCGGCTGCCAGCCAGCTGCATCCGCCGCGTCACTGGCGACCCTGTCAGCCCAGTGTGTCAACCAACTGCTGAGTCACCCGCTCACGGCTGCGCTGCGCTCAGCACGCACAGCACGCCTCCTCAGCTCAGGCTCAACCGCGGGTGCGCTACAGCCGCTACAGCCGCTCGACCCGCGCTACGGCCACGTGGCAGTGGCAGCTACTGCATGGGCACCCAGCACAACTGCGCCCGCTGTCTCGGGGCTGGAGGTGCTGGGGGCCGGCAGTGCTGCCACCTCCTCAGGGGGGGAGTTGGCCTGGTTGCTGAGCCCATGGGAGCAGCTGCTGCTGTCCCAGTGGCAGGCGCTGGCTGTCGCGGTGCCCCAGGCGGCGCTGCAGCAGCACGTGGGCCAGGCAGCCGACGCAGCTGTGGCTGCAGGCAGCGCGTCTGCGTACCAGCTGTCGTGCTGGAGATCAAGCCGACCAGAGGAACGTGCGTTGAGGGATGCGCCCCACCCCCTGGTGGACGTCCTTGCACCTGCGTTCAGTGCAATCACAGATCTGGAAGTAGAGCTCGTGGGGCTGCCCCAACCCTCAAGCCCATCTTCACCTGCATCCTCATCCACAGCTGCAGCTGCAGCTGGGGCACCAGAATGGAGCGACGACGTGGCAAGGGCCCTGTCCAGGGTGGCCCATTGGCGCGCGGCCCTCTGGGCTGCCTGCCATGGGCCTGTGCACCAGGCCCATGTGATGCCTGCGCCCCATGCGTCCATGTTTGATGAGGAGCAGGTCACATGGGTGTGGAGGCAGCTGGACAAGGCTCTATCCAAGCTAGAGGTGGTGCTGCCTCAATTGGGCCACACACCACTGGGCGCGCACCTGTCGCATGCGCGCGCATCTGGTGCTGCTGCGCTGGGGCTTGACACTGCTCCTGCAAAGCCGTTGCTGTGGCGCCAAGGCGGTCGGCCGCTCCTCCCCCGGGTGCACGCGCTGCTGCGCGCGCGGCTGCAGGCCGCAGCCATCGTACGTGCTTGTGCTGCGGTGGGCGGATGCTTAGGGCAGGCTGCTGGGGCGGCCTCGCTGGGTGCAGTGGATGCACGGGGCTTCCCTGCTGCCGTAGGCGCCTGTGGCTTGGATGCTGTGGCCCTGGTAGAGGGAGTGATGGCCGAGGTTGGCACAGATGGCATCAACCAGCTGGTGGAGGGGGGGGCTGCCCTGGCACGCACACGCGTGTCTAGTGCAGTGGCATCCACCCTTGTGGTGGACCCTCAGCTGAGGAAGGCAGCTGCGCAGGGACTCGCCATGGTCGCCTTCGCCCCCGTCACGGCCGCTGTGTTGGGCCACGACATCAGGGATGCTGCCAGCAACGGCAGCCACACAGCAGCTGCCGCCTCGTCATCTGCTGCGGCTGAGGCTGAGGCAGAGCTTGTAGGCAAAGGCCAAGAGGTGGTGGAGGGCCTAAGGGAGGCCATGGTGCGCCGCGCGACAGCCGCTGCAAAGGAAGCTGCTGATTTGGAGGGCAAGACACACGCTGATTCACTCGCCGTTATGAACGCATCCCTTCTGCCCGTGGCTGTGCCTTCCCTGTCGGCTAAGGCCGGGGCCAAGGGCCGTGCAGGGGTTCTACAAGCAGCAGGAGCACCAGTGGCACTATTGCTGCCAGCAGGTCTCATGGCGTCGCCTGTGTGCCGGCGGCTGCAAGGCGGGTTGCTCGTCCTCCAGGACCTGCACAGCATTCGTGCACAGCTGCCCCTGCTGGCCACGGCCACATCCACGCTTGCAGCATGGGCTGCAGAGCGAGTGGCGGCTGCACACAGCTCGGCTAGTGCTGCTACCGTGCCGGCACCTGCCGCATGCATCCCCATGGCGCGCATGCTGCTGGCAGCTGCCAGGGCACACATGGAGCATGGAGTGGCGGCCAGCGGCCGCTCGCCCGCTGACTTCGCCGCGCATCAGCAGCTGGTATGGGTGCTGGACATGGTCACTTCATGGCCCACCACTTCTGCACGGGGCAGCTCAGCCGCCTCGATCCATGCTGCCCGCGCACGCCAGTGGCACTACATACACACAGCTGTACTGCCAGCGCTGCTGCATGAGCTGTGGTTGTCGTGGCAGACCTCCCTGTGGAGCAACACTGCATCCAGTGGCCATCTGCTGCAGGGCCATCCTGTGGATCCCAGCAAGCCAGCTGGCCTGGAGCTGGCAGGCAGCCAGTCCACTTTGGACGTGCCCCCTGCCCGGCTTCTCCATGCGTCCAGCCGTAGTTCAGCAGCCGTCTCACTCGTCACTGATGTGGCGAATGAGGTACAGGCACGCGGCGTGCGCCTGGCCCAGCTGCGAGCAGCTGCGGTCCACCTAGCCACCGCCAGCAGCACGCACACACCACAGACGGGGCAGGGCGCATGTGCGCCTGCAGCACAGCAACACGTGCAGGCCACGTGGGTGGCTCTTGCAGGCCTCCTTTCCCAGCTGCTGCTTGCACACTCCTCTTCCCTCACCTCTCCAGCTGCCGCCCAGCATGTGGCTGCCCTGGTGCAGCAGCTGCTGGCCGCTGTATCACAGCCGGTGTCCCTGGCGGTTTCTACCGCCAGCCTGGTGTCTGATATGGCAGCCGTGCTGCGCACGACGACGCACAGCGTGCTGGCAGCTGTGACAGAGCCGCTGCTACTGCCAGTCCTGGAGGCCATCCTGACTGGCTCTGCCCAGAGCGCGCAGCAGGCAGTGCCCGCGGCACAGATCATGGCTGCGCAGGGCGCATGCTGGGCGTTGCTGGGCGCCGCCCGCATGCAGCTCGTGGCCCCCCCTGCAGGCATTGATCCTGCTGGCAAGTACGCGCTGAAGGCACGCCACCTCCAGGACCGGGTGCTGCTTGGCACCCTGGGTCCTCAGCACGCGGTGCGCAGCGCACTACGTGCTCTGCCAGGTGGCCCAGAGGAAGGGCCTGTCCTAGCACAGCTCGACACCCAGCGCACCGCCGTGCGTGCGGCATACACGGCAGCCCTGGCGCATTGTGTGCCCCGCCCGCAGCCGCCTCAGTACGTGGCTCTCGCTGGAGAGGTCAGGGGCTTCTTGGGTGGCCTGGGGTCTCTGGAGCGTGTGGTCTCCATGGTCAAGGCCCTGCAGGCCTCGACGACACCTCCCCCTGCTGAGCCTGCCGCTGCAAGCAAGAGCGCAGGCAAGGGCGGTAGGTCTGGCAAGTCAAAGGCTGAGGCAGCGCACACACCTGCGCCCGGAGCTGCTGCTGCAGCCGCTGCACAGGAGGCATCCGTGTGGGTTGCCAATGCAGGTGCCTGGGTGGACCGCCTGGGCCAGCAGTACACCCAGTACCTGGACATCGTACAGCCTGTACAGCTGGCAGTACAGGAGGTGCGGCACGGTTTGTCCCTGATGTCAGCAGCCGCACCAGTGCTTGCGTCCAGTGCAGCTTCGTTCGGCCAAGCCTCTGCAGCCGCAGCTGCCCCTGCACCGGATCAGCTCGCCCCCAGCGTGGTGTCTTCACTACTGGCCTTCCCCCTGGCGCTGTCCCAGCAGCCAGCTGGCAGTACACCGGCAGCAGTACTGCTGCCAGCGTTTGGGAAGGATGTGGATCCCCAGGCCATGGCTGCCCAGGGAGCAGGCGCCGCCAGCCTGGCTTGTGAGGTGGCTGCTGCTTCCACGCGCCAGGCCCTGGCCTATCTGGAGCCTGCACGGCTCACACGTGCCGCGGACATGGCCGGCTACACCGCCCGCATGCAAGCTGGCCGCGTGGCGCTGCACGCGCTCACACGTCAGCTTCTGGCAGCCGGGGCAGCGGCACTTGCGGGGCTCGCTCCCTCGGCTGCTGCTGACCAGGCGTCAGCTGCTGTGGGTGGCAACCAGCTGGAGGGCGTGGCCCTGCCTCTGGAGCGCCTGGAGTCCCTGCTGTCCCAATTCGTGGCTCAGTGGTCGGCCCTGAAGGCATATGAAGAGAAGGTGGCTGCTGAGGAGGAGCAGATGTTCAAGACAAAGGCACGCACCACCACAATCCTGAACGAGGAGGTAAGAGGGGGGGCTGGGGGGTGTGAGATGAAGGGCCGGGCTGCAGGCTGAGGAGCTGACGACTGTAGGTCACACCATCGGGTCACACGAACGGCCAGTAGGATCGGCACGGTACCCAGCATGCTCTGGCGATGTCGCTCAGTCGCATGGATTGTCACCCCCCTCCCTCAGGAAACCGTGTGTGGCTTTGAAGCGTTGTGGATGATTAATTCTTAAATTTGTGAGAGTAGCCGCGCGCTTCTGATGCAATGCCACCATTGCCCATTGTTTCATATGCAACAGGAGGAGGCTGAGCTTGACTACCACAAGCAGTTCCCAGGGTCCATCATGGAGCCCTTCAATGACCTGATGGATGAGGACAAGGGTGACCTCATGCACGAAGACAAGCCCGCCCCTGCCCCTACTGCTGATGACAAGGAAGGGGAGGAGTCGTCGGAGGCCCAGGCCAAGTCTGCAGCTGCCCGGCAGCTGCTTGATGGCGAGCTGTTGGCTGACATCGTCAGCCTGCACGCAGCGGTGTTCAACGCCTTGGCTGCCCGAACCGCAGCAGCTCAGCTGCCCAGCACGGCAACACCTGCCACAACGCCTGGCGTGCCACAGGCGGCTGCGACAGGGGCAGCTGCCAGTATTGCACCAGATCCTGCTGCAGCTCAGGAGGTCTTCCTGCTCAGCTACCAGCTGGGCGCTGAGCTGCTGGCTGCACTGGGGCCGGGCGCTCCGTCCCTGGTGCCCCCACCCGCAGCTTCCTCAACACCGCCTGCATCCACACTACTGCCGCAACATGTACTGCTGGGACGTGAGGTGGATGACGCCACACTAACTGGCCACCTGTACCGCTTGTGCCTCGAGCATGAGCGGCTGGCTAAGGTGGCAGCCGCCACCGCAGCTGACGCGGCAAGCGTGGTCGAGGCCACAAATGCGCGTGGCGGGCTCCACGGCAGCACCGGCAAACCCAAGAAGGGGCCCTCCGCTATTGAGGAAGAGGGGGTGGACCTGGACTCTGGCTTCTTTGACATCCAGTCTCCTTTTGTAGAGGAGGTGGTGCTGCTACAGGAGCCTGTGGCAGGAGTGTCCCGCCGCCTTGCAGAGCTCTTAGCTGAGTGGCCGGAGCACCCAGTGCTCATGCAGCTCGCCGCGATCTGCAGCCGCTGCCTCGCCCTGCCAATCACTGCGCCTCTCAAGACGGCTCTCACAGGTCTGGAGCTGCTGCTGGCCAGGGCCCAACTGTGGGAGGAGACAGCCGCCTCACATGTCACTCTCAAAGCCCAGCTGGGGCCTGTAGCTGCACTGGCGACTCGCTGGCGCAAGCTGGAGCTGTCCAGCTGGCGAGGCACGCTACGGCGCGTGGCAGCGCAGCACGCCGCGGGTGCCAACCGTTCATGGTTCCACCTGCACCTGTTACTACTGCAGGGCGGGATTGCGCCATGGGGCGGGGCCGGTGGCCAGGGCACAGAAGCCACACAGGATGAGGCCGCAGCAGCGGTGGCTGCCTCCACAGCGCAGGAGGAGGATGGCAGTACATGGTACCGCCGTACTGCTTCCACTTTGGAGGCATTCCTGCAGACATCAACGCTCGGGGAGTACTCAGGGCGCCTGCAGCTGCTGCGCTCATTCCAAGCGCATCTGCTTGTGCGCGCACGGCTACAGGGGCAGCAGGGCACGGCTGACAGCAGCGCCACCGAGAGTGCTGCCCCTAGCATGTGGTCCCCTGAGCGCAAGTCGCAGGCACTTCTGTCCGCGCTTGCCAACACGCTGCAGTACTACGGCCAGTTTGAGTCTGCTGTGCGCGCAGCCATTGTGGCCGGGCTGGCCCCCCATGAGAAGGACCTTGCTGACTTTGTGGCTCTTGCCAAGTGGGAGGACCGAGGCTACTACGCCATGCGCACATCCACAGAGAAGGCTCAGCGCCACCTGCACAAGTGCGTTGCTTCCTAGCTTTCATGATGCCCACGACGACGGTGCCCTACATGCCCCTGCGCCTACCGGCATGCGGCCGTGATGCTGTTGCTGGCCATTCACAGCACTGCGCGGGTTGACTGTCATCGCGCCTCATGCCTTTCTGTGCTTTGCCTTTCAATTGCTTGCTACGTTCAGGCTGAGGCGGCGTGCAGAAGATGCCTTGAAGGAGCCAGCTGGCGGGGTCCTGGCCCAGGCTGTCAAGGCCATGGGCGTGCCTGAGTTCTCAGCTGCTGCCCAAGCGCTGCAGGCTGCTGCTCAGCCCACCACGCCGGCACCCAGCGCTGCAGCAGCCACCGCTGCGAACGCTGCAGGCACCGGCAACGCGGCTTTGGCTGCTGGCACTGCGGCTGATAAGGCCCCAGTGGTCAGCCTGGCAGCTCGCCGTGCGCTCAGGAAGGCTAAGGCGCGGAAGGCGAAGGGACCAGCGGCCTCACTCCTACTCACTCAGGCCTCAGGGCTTGAGCCAGAGGAGCTGGAGGAGGAGCAGTTGTATGACCCTGTGATGTCACCTGCCAACCGCCAGGCATGGAGTGCGCTGTGCGCAGCGGCTGCAGCTGCTGCCACTGCTGCTGCAGCCAGTGCTGAGGACACCAACACTGCAGCTGGCGCAGGCAAGTGGGGCTCAAAGCTGAGGCAGCTGCCCAGCCGGCTGGGTGGCGTGCTGTCCAGCGCGCTAGCTGTTGACCCCACTGCTTGGTCCGATGCTCAAGCGGAGGCAGAGGAGGGGGAGTCAGGGGCAGCACCAGCTGCAGTTCCCGGCTCTGATGTCGGCTCAGCAGCTGAGCTGCTGCCAGGAGCCTTGAGGGTGGATGAGCTGGCTGCAGCTGCAGCCTCACGCGCAGCAGAGCTCAAGACCGATGTGGATAAGGGCTGCAAGCTGCGCAAGCGCAAGGCGCTGTCTGACTTTCTACACGCGCTGGGCGCACTGGGCCTGTCAAAACGGGTGGCAGACGTGCCGGTTTCGGAGCGTGGCGTCGCCGCGTGGTTCCTCCACGCACCGCCTGAGCTGTCCTCCCTCCTGCAGCCCGCGAGCGTGCTGCATCCTCGTAGCGCGGCATCCGCCTGCGACCCCAGTGCCCTGGCTGATGCATCCGCAGCATGGGCCAAATCCAGCGCGTACTACTATCGATCCGTGGCGCGCATGCAGAAGCTCATGGCCGCTGCAGCTGCTCCTCACAAGGACGTGGGCATGGCAGAGTCCCAAGCTTGCCTCAACTACTGCAACCACCTCCTCCTGCTGGCCCGCCGTCAGCGGGGTGCACTCGGTGGCTTGTCTGCCACTCATGGCACTCTTTCACAGCTCACTTCTTGGCTGACCAGCCTGTCAGGTGCAGGCGGCGAGGGCGTTGGTGAGCCAGGTGTGCAGGGACCTGCTTCAGCACAGCTGCCCCCTCAGGCACGTGGCATGCACTGGATGCGTGCGCAGCAGGCACAGCTCGCCTCCCTGCAGCTGCTTACCTCTGACACATCCCAGCTGCTGTCAGCTTGTGAAGGGGCGCTCTCATCAGCCCTTCCCAGCACCCAGGCCATTGCACTGACGCGTGCCAGGGCTGCATGCACTGGCTGGCAGCAGCAGCTGGCGGCTGCACGCACCGCGTTGGATGCGGCCGTCGCCGGTGCCACACTGAGCCAGCCCCTGGGCCATGGCTGCAACATCAGCATGCACTGGGTGCCTTCCTCGGCTTGGGCCGCCCTGTCCAGCAACTATCAGCTGCTCCAACAGTTGGCGCAGGAGGCTGAGTCAGCGGCTGCACCTGTCTCGGCAGAGGATGCGTTCATACCCCCTGGTCTGTCCCAGCTGGTGGCCGCAATGCGTGCAGCGGCGGCTGAGGCACAGGAGTTCATGTCTGAGTCATCGAAAGGCTCTGCTGTTCTTGTGTCCACAGCTGCGTCAGCTCAGGGTGATGCCCAGGATGACGCAGCACAGGCCCTGGACGGATTTGCGTCAGACCTGGAATCCGTGATTGCCAGCATCCTGGTGTGGGCGCAGTCGCTGGCGCCAGCTACCGCACCCACCCCGGCCGCGTCTGGCGCTGATGGTAGTGCGCCCAAGGAGGCCGGGCTCATGGAGTGGCACACCAAGCTGTCTGCGGCGACGCAGGCAGATCGTGCAGCAGCCATCGCAGCCGCTGTTGATGCCCTCATGCGCCGTGTGGCTGCACTGCGCGATGCCGTACACACATCCGGCAGCAGCGATGCCGCGGCCCTGGCTGCGCTGTCTCGCATGAGCCGCCAGCTTGCCGGCCTGGCCCCGATGCTGGCGCTGGTTGTGGGTGGACTCCAGCAGCAGGCACTGCGCTGGGTGGGGCTACACCGCTCCTGCGTCAAGCTCGCCTACATTGCCAGCTCCATCTTTGCCACTCTTTTGGAGGAGGGCTTCTGCGCACCTGAGGGAGAAGCTGTGGAGTCCAAGGATGGTGGGTTGCTGTGCACGATGGCTGTGGATGATGGCTGCACCCGTGAAGCACTGCCGCGCCTGCGGTGCCATACATTGCATGTGATGCACCTGTGGGTTAGGTGTGCCTGTGGTGCTCAGCACCAACAGTCGGAGCATCGTCACTTTGGGCGTCCGTGCATCATCATATCCTGCCTGTCTTTTGTCCCACAGGCGCTGATGGCCCTGGGGAATGGAAGCCACAGGAAGGTACAGGAATGGGTGATGGCAATACAGAGGGTGCCAAGGTGAGCTGCGTAGCTGCCCTGCAGCTGGCCATGCTTTAGGGTGTAAAGCTTTTGTATGCTCATGCGCAGCTCCCTGTATAGTGTGGGTACTGTGCCGTGGTATACCCCTTGACCCAATTTAGAAACAACCTGAATTGTGCGTCCTCAAGAGAGCGGCTTCCGTTCTCATGCGTGTGTTGCTGACTTGTGTGACTCTGGTGCTTGCGCAGGACGTGAGTGACAAGATCACGGATGAGGACCAGCTGCTGGGTGCCAAGCAGAAGGACGCGCCCGAGGAGGAGCAGCAGCAACAGCAGCAGGACAAGGGGCAGGAGGAGGATGACAAGAGCAAGGTAGGGGCTTGTAAAAGGCATGCCAATGGGCGCTTCAACCAATCGAGCGGCAGGCGCACTGCATCTGATTCCGGTGCAGCAGCTGCCCAACCATATCCAGCACGTGCTTGCCATCTTGGCACCGGACGCGGTGTTGGTGTTTGACTGTGCCTATTCGTGTGTGACTGGTCAACGCAGGGCATTGAGATGGAGGGAGACTTTGAGGGAGAGATGCACGATCTGGATGTGGACCGGCAGCAGGGCGATGACGACGTGCGTGCTGCGCAAGTCTCAACAATTTTTGCCGGCTTGCGTGCTGCTCGGAATGTGCTGTTGCCTGCAGTTGACAGCCCCCGCCTGGGATGCATGCATGCAGAGCTGTCGCAGTTATGTGCTTGAGCCCTTCTGACCTGGCACACCGATCACGTGCTTGGGCCCTTTTGACCTGGCACACTGTGTGCACACTCCATGCTCTGCAGGACGATGGGGATGACGGTGATGAAGACCGGCTGGATCAGCAAATGGGTGACACGGGTGACAATGTGGACCAGGTGTGTGTACTGCTCACACCGGTATTGCTCGCTCCATGTACTGCTCATCCACACATGTAGTCATGCACCCCACATGCATGTAATGCCACGGCCTGCTGCATCTGTTACTGCATCCCTGTATGGCAGACCTGAGTATAGTGTTGTGGCGAGCCAGAGGACCGGGCTCTTCTGCTGCTCCTTTCTTCAGCCACCACACTCACCCGCACCTCGCTGGCCACCCTGACAAATTCATCATGTACCCCAGGTGGTGGATGAGAAGCTGTGGGGAGAGGATGAGAAGGATGAGAAGGAACAAGGAGGGCGGCGCGAGGACACCCGAGACGATGGCGGCACCATCGATGTGGATGACAAAACGGACCTGGAGTACCAGGTGAGCGTGATAAAGTTTTGGCGAGCATATTTAGAGGCCTTGCACCAGGCTAGCTGCTCCGCAGCTGAGCTCATGTCTTGTCAGCTGCGCACAAGCAAGGGGACCACTTCCATGGGCAGGGCCTAGTGCAGTGGCCCTGTCAGTGCTCGGGGGTTCTCCCTGGGCCTCCACATGGGCCCCTTGCAGATCAACAGCAGGATCATAGTTCAGCTGCGGGCGGGTGCTGCTGGGTTGAGGCCTTGCTGCCTCCTCGGTGCACCTGCTACCCTGCAGCCGTCTCCAACGCCTGCCACAAGCACAACCATGTGGCAACGTCACGCAACACAATCACAATCACACATGAACTCGCGTGCTCATATCATCTTCGGCTTGCGAAAGGGACCTTGGTTGCTAACCAAAAACACGCTGGTTGCGGTGCACGCTACCTGACCTTGACTCCTTGTTAATACAGGCTGGCAAGGATGAGCCAGAGGAGCAGGACAAAGGAGGCACGCAGGACAAGAGCAAGAAAGAGGACAAGAGCAAGCAGCAGAAGAAGGAGGAAGCCCCTGCTGGCGGTGAGGCAGAGGAGCAGCAGGCGATGGAGGAGGAGGAAGCGGAGGAGGAGGGTGTGGGCATGGACCAGGATGATAACTACGCCGACCGCCAGGTGAGGTTCAGGCTGACATGCAAGCGCTGATGGTTCAGTTACTAGTTCGGGGGCAGCTTGATTCTGCGGGATGCCAGAGTGTGCACCTGCACGCCAGCTGCTGCAGCTGCATTGCTTACAGGAGTCACTGCAGCCTGGCATGCAGTGTCCCACGGTCACATGCATCATTATCAACCTGGCATGGGTGGTGGACACTGTGTGGTGTGCGCAGGGTGATGAGTCCCATGTGAAGCCAGACGCCCCCGAGGAGGAGATGACATTGCCTGAGGACCTCAACCTGGATGGTGGGGACGAGGAGGGCGAGGAGGAGCAGGGCGGTGAGCAGGAGGAAGCGCCTGTGCAGCAGGACCCCCAGGGTCCCCCACAGGAGATTGGGGAGAAGGAGGAGGGGGCTGAGGATGCGGGTGATGAGCCGCCCGCTGGCAAGGAGCAGGGCGGGGAGGATGAGGGGGATGATGGTGGTGAAGAAAAGGCAGCGGATGGGCCGCCCCAGGATGGGCAGGAGGGTGGGGAGGAGGAGGGGGGGGAGCCTCCTGGAGGCATCGGTCAGGTGGTGGGCCCTGAGCCTGAGGGGGAGGGGGAGGAAGAAAAGCCAGAGGAGGAGGAGGAGGAGAAGGATGCGGAGCCCACAGCTGCGCACGGTGCGGAGGAGCAGCAGCAGGGCGAGCAGGAGCAGCAGCAGACGGGGCCACGTGGCGTGGCATCCGCCGCGGCTGCTGCAAACCCAGAGGGCGATGCAGGCAAGGCCAAGCGGGGCCTGGCGGCTGCCCCTCAAGCTGCATCACAGAAGCCTGCTCCCAAGCCTGCTGACCAGGGTGACAAGGCAGGCAAGCAGGAGCAGCAGCAGCAGGCCGGGGCAGAGGAGGAAGACGACAGCATGGACACAGACCCCAACCCCACAGCCCCACGTGCTGACACTGGCCATGTTCGTGCGGCTGAGAAGGGGGCAGCTGCTCCCCTGGACACCAATGCACCTGGGGCCCAGGAGCAGGATCAGGCCGGTGGGCAGAAGGCACGCAAGCAGGAGCGGCAGGAGCCTAACCCACTGCGGGACCTGGGCGACGCGATGGAGAAATGGAAGGCTGGGCTGGCTGTGACAGAGGACGCGCAGCAGGGGGCTGAGGAGGAAGAGGAGGAGGAGGAGGGTGGTGTGGGCCGGGAGGCAGAGCAGCAGGGCCCGGAGGGGCCGGACGTCACCGCCCCGGAGTACCGCTTCCTGGGTGCTGGGGAGCAGCAGCAGGCAGGGGATACACAGGCCCTGGCGCCAGCTACTGAGGATCAGGCTCATGAGCTGGACAGGGAGGATGGAGCCAGGAGGCCCCAGCCCCAGGAGGAGGATCTCATGGACTCAGATGAGGGTGGGCAGCTGCCTGGGCAGGAGGGTGAGGGCCAGGGTGATGGGGAGGATGGGGAGGAGGACGCAGGTACCAGCCAGGCGCCTGTGCAGGGACTGGCGCCCAAGAAGTGGCGTGGAGGCCAGAAGCAGGCACGCGTGGCCGGTCAGGAGAAGGACGGCGGGGGCGGGGAGGAGGGGGCGGAGGGCGAGGATGACGCTGGGGAGGAGGATGGTGGCATGGACGTCGACAAGCTGTTTGAGAAGGGCGAACGGCCAGATGGGGAGGAGGGCGATGCAAGCTTTGTCATGGCCCGGCTGGCACTTGATGATTCGGCGGCTGCAGGGGGCCGGGAGCAAGCCGGGGAGGGTGAGGAGGATGACGGCGGTGCTGGCCGCCATACAGGATTGACCCCCGAGCAGGCCGAGGCTTTAAGAAGGGATCTGGACGAGGCTCTACGTGGGGGTGGGGCTGCGGCTGAGGCGGCTGCAGCAGCACAGGATCCGCGGGCGTCACAGTACGGCGCCGAGGTGTGGGGCCGCTGTGACGCACTCACTGCTGGGCTTGCTGGGGAGCTGGCTGAGCAGCTGAGGCTCATTCTGGAACCGACCCTGGCCTCACGCCTGGCTGGGGACTTCCGGACAGGCAAGCGCATCTCCATGCGCAAGGTTATCGCGTACATTGCGTCGCACTACCGCAAGGATAAGATCTGGCTCAGGCGCAGCCGGCCGGACAAGCGGCGCTACCAGGTGCGTGCGTGCCTGTTCCGTGCTTGCATGGGCGGGGTTGGCTGGGGTGCGTGTAGGGTATGGGCAGGGTATGCGGGCTGTAGCTTCCACGTTTACAATGATATAGCTGTGTGCCTCGTAGTTGCCATGTTGCGGTGCCTCCTGTTTACTACCTGTTAACTATCTTTCATTCTGCTATACTGGTGTGTGTACCTTTCGCCCTCAGGTGCTGCTTGCGGTGGACGACTCGCGGTCCATGGCTGAGTGCGGCTGCGGTGGGGTGGCTCTGGAGGCCACCACCCTGTTGTGCAAGGCCATGTCGCGTCTCGAGGTGGGCCAGATCGGGGTCCTCAAGTTTGGCGGCTCCGGGGGCGCGGTGCCGCTGCACCCCCTGGGCACGCCCTTCTCCGACGCAGCTGGACCTGGCATCATGGCCGGGCTGCGCTTTGACCAGGACAACACGATTGCTGACCAGCCGATGATGCGGCTGGTGGAGGCACTAGACCACATGTTGGATGTTGCACGCCACGCGGGAGGTGCTGGAGGTATTGGAGCAGGCACCCAGGACCTGGCACAGCTGGTGCTGGTCGTGGCTGATGGCCGGCTGCACGAGAAGGAGGGTTTGCGCGCTCGCGTACGTGAGCTCGCTGCAAAGCGTGGCGTCTGCCTCGCGTTCATTGCAATTGACCCGCCCGCTGCTGCCACGCCGGCTGCTGTGGCAGCCGACGGCGCAGGGGCACCATCAGCAGTTCCTGCGCCTGCCAGTGGTGCAAACAGCAGCCTGCTGGACATGCAAGCAGTGAGCTTCCAGAATGGGAAGCCCGTGTTCAGGCGGTACCTCGACGACTTCCCCTTCCCGTACTACGTACTGCTGCGGGACATTGCCGCGCTGCCTCGCACGCTGGCTGACCTGCTGCGCCAGTGGTTTGAGCTCAGCTCGGCTGGCAGCGTGTAAAGGCCGCTGTGAGCTGTGAGGAGGGTGACCGGATATGTGACCTGAGGTATGAGTTTGGAGTGACGGACCTTGAGTGTGAGGGCACATAAAGGCAGAACGAAGTGTGGCTCTAGGTGTCTTGCGTGGCTTGAGCTGCAGGTCAGTGTGGTTTGGACTGCCTGTGTTTGCAGTTCTTGTGTGCACCGTTGTTACTCGCGTGCTGAACCAAGCACAATCCCACTGGGTGTTAGGAAAAGCTGGGTTTTAGCCGTATGTAGGCTCAGAGTGCTGAATGTCACTTATTCACAGACGTCCATTCAGGTTGGAGGGTTGAGAGTCATAGTCAAGGCATCTGGACTGACCATCCAATGCCATGCCAGGCTGTAAGCATCAGCCCCTTTTGTGTGCTCTGCGTGACGGGTGTACCCCTGTGCTCCTTGCGCGCGTCCGTTATTTGCCACGAGAGCCCTGTGCCACCCAACCCCGTCCAGCTCCAGACTCCGTGAATAGCTTAGCAGTCTTGTTGCTCAAAGGCTTGCAGCGTAATGACTACAATCCTTTGTGCACGTATGGTACAAGCGGGGCGCACCCACACTGCGCCCATTGAATGGAATGGGAGCAGAGCCACGCCCCATGCTTTCAACCCCCAGCTCCTACGTCTCAATTCCATCCATGCCACCCTGCCACCTTGCAACCCTGCTTGCTAGCTTGCAGCCAGCACTGCAGCGTGCAGGCTCACAGCCCGCCCCGCCGCTGCCACAGCTGTACCTCCAGTCCCAGCCGTGAAATCTCCATCAAGCTGTCAGACAGCTCACATAGCTCCTGGGTCACACAGTTGCTGCCTGTTGTATCTGCACCAGCCACGGCCGCCTGCTCCCCGCAAGCTGTTGTGCCGTGGCCAGAGCGCTGCAGCGCCCACAGATACTGGTGCGCCCAGTGCTCTGCGCGCTTGGGTGCCACATGCGGTGCGAGGCCTGCACTGGCGGCCCGTGCCCAGAGGTACGAGACCCATGCCCTTTGGAAAATAACCTCGCCCTCCTCCAAGCTAACACAGCTTGCCCCTGTGGCGGCTGAGGAGCGCGGCTGTGCAGGCAGCGCGCCTGGGCCAAACAGCGATGGGTCTTCTGGGTCCATCTGCATCACGCAAACAAGCACAGCGTGTGCAGTGTCCAAGCATGGGCACATGTTACCCAATGCACATCATGGTATCGCACACGTGCTCCTCCCACACATGGGCACATTGAAGCACCCCAGCAACTCCCAAGCATGCACGAGCAGCCCCACGCACAGCCCACCTCTGGGCTTGACGTGGCTTGCGCAGCTCCCCCATGCACTGCGAGCTGCAGCTGGTGGTGATGCAGCAGGCTTGCATGCACCTCATCAACCACGCCCAGCTCCGCAAGCTGACGTGAGGCACGCTCCACCTCCAGCAGATCTGAGGACGTTGCGCCACCACCGTTAGGCCTGCAGGGTGGCACAGCAGCAGAGCACACAGCCAGTGGAGCTGAAGGCGTCAAACATCCGTGCATGGCATGTACTGGTAATCCATGTGTCGGCAAGTGGTGGTGACAAGTCTTCCTAATCTCGGTCTTGCATCGCTGCTTGACGAGCAACCCTTCCTGCCCTGCGTCATCTCGTCGTCTCTTTTTTCCCCCTCAAAGTCGCTGTAACCGACCCATACGCATTTCACCACCAGGAGGCAGGCCAACAGCGTGGTGGTTTCGGCGCAGTTGTGTTTTGCATTTTGCGACGAGCAAATTCAACGCACGCTTCCAGCGTGTATTGACTCCAACCTGGACAGCAATCCTCGGGTGCACAATTGAAGCACCACGGCCCATAAAGCAAGCACTTTACGTCAGGCTCCAGGCCCAGCAAGCGCAGGGGAAACTTTGGGATGGAAGCAGACTATGTGGAGCCCGTGTGCCCTGGCGCCCCCCGCAAGCCCAGGTCCGTGCCAATTCATATATTGTGGTCTGCTGGCTGGGTCCTGAACGTTCTGACGCCCCTGTCAATTTCACAGCCTGGCGTATTGACGTCCACCTCATTTCCCAACGCACAGGCGGCGAACCGACGAGAAGTCAGGGCTAGAATGCGCACGGTGCGTGCGGGATGCATGATGGTCCCCTGTCCCAAACGTCGGCATCTGTTCCCATCTCTGACTTTTATGCTCTGCTGACGTGCGCAGGGAGGCGCTGCTTGAGCTGGACGCACCGCCTATGATGGGTTCAACGCTGTCCGCGTTGCCGCGACACAGCCTTCAGGCCATCTTCGCTGCATACCTGGCATGGATGGTGGCTGGCAGGCCCGTTGACGCGCCATTTGAGCAGCTGCTGGAACTGAGCCCGGTGCTGGACTCTGAAATCTTCTACCTGGCGTCCAGCATCTTGCCCCAAGCCCAGTCATGGGACGCATGGGGCCAGATTGTACGGCAAGCCGCACAAGACCGACAGCTCTCGGAAGAACTGATCCAGTCCCTATCCATGGCAGTGCCGTGCAGAGCACGGCGTGTGCTCCAGTTTTGAACAGTGCTGCTGTGGCCCAGCATGCACCACCCCGCCACGCCGCACGAGGCGTGTGCACACCAGCCCACTGTTGCGTGACGGACCAGCTTGTGCGCCACGGGCAAACGTCCGCCGCGTCATTCTTTTTGTCCGCCAGTGACATCAAGCAGCAGTGGGCTGTATATAAACTACCAGCTAGCCAGCAGCAGCTTTGTAGATCAGGTTACCCCAGTGCAGCAGCTCTATAACTATTGTGTAGGCGCAGGCGTGCACACTTGCACGAAGCCAGCAGCTTCAACCAGCTCCAGCCACTGACGGCAGCTGACACGGCGTCAACCATGCCACTCGCTCCTGCAGCGCCCATGCGGCAGGGCGTGGCGCGCCCATACGGCAAATACCTCCTGAATTCTTTGTTTGGGGCCCACCCATCGCCTCCACATTCTTTTGTTGCTTCTCTATTTTTGACCTGCACCGTTGGAGTTGCCCATGTGCATCTCTCCCGTTTGGTTGTGTACGTTTAGCGTGACTGTGACTGACCTGAACCCACCACTGCTGCTTCTGTACTTGTCAGCGTGTCCGTGCGTGCTCTGGGTGTTTGTTCGCCCGTTGCAAGCTGGTCTTTGCACCTTCCAAGGGCTGTGCTTACGCAACATGTCAAACCAGGCGTGTGATTGTTGATTCGTTGTTGAAGATTCGTCATTGGGTATTCTCATTGCTGCACCAGTGATGTGCAAGCCATCATGCACATGGTATCAGAGACATGTCAAGTATTCAGGACGAGCATGTCCTCATACTGAGCACAACAAACAGTGTAATTGCTCTGACTTGCCTGTGGCTCTTGGTTAACGCCTCAGCAGCTGTGCCCTCCAGCCCTGGTTGCCCAGCAGTCACAACCTGCATTCGATATGGGCATGAGACGGCAGCAACATACAGTTGCATACACAGCGGCACACAATTCAGTGTACGGCAGCATACAGTCACAGCCATGCACACAGCCATGCACATCCTCAGCACTGTAGCGACAGTACCTAGGTGCACTACGTGCATGGTGGCACTGCACAGCTCTAATGTTGATTTGTTAGAATGTTACGCAAGCCTGCAGCCAGTCACTGCAGAGCTCAAAAGCCCTCCTTCCCATGCCTGGATTGCCTACCTGCCCATACTGAGCACGCTGCTTGCTTGGTACCAGCATCAGCGCAGCGCACTTGGCGCAATCCAGGTAAGCATCGTTTGGCATGGCCAGCCCCCGCCAGTGTGCCGCATTCTCAGCTGCAATGTCTGGGCAGATGCCGAGCTGCTCTGCGAGCTCCTGCAGGTATAACCAACAGCACCGGCAGCCTGAATTGTGGGGAAAACCTGAAACCGTGGAGCACATAGATCTTGTGCTGCTGATGGTGCTTGCCTGCTGTGCATGCAGTTGTAAAGTGAAGTACCTGCACCTCATGTGACTGCACTACTGCATGTGCTGTTCAGGTACCGTATCACATGAGATGCCTGATGAGATGCTGGCCTTACCCAATAGTGCGCGATCCAGCATGTGCGCATGGCCGCTTCCTCTACCTCCTGCTGAGACAGCAGCAAGTCGTCCACCACCAGTGGCACTGGTGCAGTCATTGCAGGTGCTGGACTGCCTGGTTCTATGCTGGCCTGCTTGGGCTTTTGAGGCTTGGTGGGTGTGGTGGAGGGCCGGTGCGCACTGACCATCACCGTGCCGTCACCTGTGGGCAGCTCCAGACCGAGCAGCCTGCAGGGGCATGCAGCATGAGGCGCAGGCTGTCTGCTGACAGTCATGGCCAGTTAGGTTACGAGCTGGACTTAGCTAGGAGCAGGGCATGGGTAGCTGCATATGCTCAGTAGGCAGCAACCTTGTCATCCCAACACTCACTTTGCAAGGCCTGGCACGCGGCTCTCTACAAATGCCAGCTTTGTGAGCAGCTCAGTGTTTTGCTGCTGAACACGAGCCAGCTCTGCACGCACTGTCACCAGTTCCCTGGTGGGGGAGCCTGACCTTGACATCTGCGCACAGCATGCAGCACTCCAGTGAGCATTACTGCAGGGGCCATTGCGACATGCAAAAGCCGACACAAGCCATAGGTGTCTGAGCTGCGTCACAATATGCTGTCATGATGCAGCCCTGCAGCAGAGCAACACAGGCGCACATGCTTGAGCGGAGAGCTGCCCTTCATAGGTGACATGTGGGAGGACGACTCTTTGATCTGCTTGATCACCATATACGAGCCGCTGGTGCCTGCAAGCCATCGTGACATGCAAACAGGGGCATGAGCGTGGCCCTTTGCTCGCACATGCGGCCGTGCTACTCCCACGTTGACTTTGGCGTCTGTAGCTTCGCCTTACCCCCGGACTTCCTTGGGCTGGAGGGCTGAAAGCTGTCGACAGCTGTGCTGGCCATTTGTCCAGGCGCTGCAGCCACCAAGGTAATGGATGCCCTACGAGTAGAATGGCTACGGTCGTGTTTTGGTCAAAGGGTCGAATTCAAAGTCGAACAAGCAAAGCTACGTGAGACTGCCATTTCCCAGTCCTCTTAATCCATCATCCGGCTGGAAAAACAGATCCTCTGCAAAATTCTTCCCACGCCCTTTCTCTCGGCCTTGGCCACTCGAAGAGTAAAAAGGTGAGTGCCTGGCAGTAGCACCGGACTCACGATCAATGTGCACGCGCCACAGGTAGACGGTACGCCCATCACAAAATCGTTGACACGTCGTGGGTTCACTGTCATCATGTCTGCCATCACATTGGATGCCCTCAAGCAGAAGCTCGTAGAGGGCCTGCAAGCAACGGAAGTGGTGAGAGTTGATGGTGGTGCAGAAGGCAGGTCCATGCAGTGCCGACATCGCATGGATGGACGCAACGCATGGAAGGCACCGGGCTGCATGGCCACAAATGGCTTCACCACCCAGCTTGCAACTGATGCGTTTGTGCATGCGCTGTACGCATGTGCAGGAGGTGGTGGACACAAGTGGAGGGTAATGCAGCTGGCAAAAGGCTGTGCGCAGAGGCTGCATGCTCGCATGCTGCTGCTGCTTTCTTGGGCAGTTCCGGCATCCTCACACCACTCTAGCGTCTAGGTTATCAATGAAGTGCCTGCCTTTGATGCCGTCCATGACCATGCAGGTGCGGAGCATCCTTTGAAGTGTCCATCGTGTCCCCCGCATTTGAAGGCAAGACACTGCTGCAGCGTCATAGGCTAGTGAACGACACGCTCAAGGCTGAGATGGCTTCCATTCATGCCCTGAGCATCAAGAAGTCAATAACACCAGCACAGCAAGCAGCAGCTGCAGCGGCTGCACCAGCATGAATGGCAGGTGCCTGAGGGCTGTTGTGACGGCTGCACCTGTGTCCAGCAACCACTTGTAGGCACTTGTACGTTACAGAATAGACTTATGTGGGTGTGATGGCCAGTGTGGTGTCATTGACGGCATGCTTGTATGGTTACTGATCAAACTCTTCTGAACTCATGCTTATTCAACCTTGCAATAAGCCTCAGCAACATGCGAATCAATCGAGAGCCTGCTTTATTCAACTATGAGAGCCTGCTTTATTCAACTTCCTGATCTGTAACCCGTCTCTACTCATATGTCCCTAACTGGCTGATTCTTATCACACAGTTGTGGCCTGAGTCGCGACACAAGGTGTATTGCCTTGCTCCAGTACAAAAGTACAGTCATGTCTCATGTAATTGAGCGGTACACGGCAGCGCTAGCGCCCATAACTGCAAGCGCGGTCATGCGAAGCAGGCACATGTTGTAGTTGAGTTGGGGACAGGATGGTGTGGCATACATGGGAGTACGATTGCATGGGAGCAAGAGTGACACATGGCGCTATTCATGCACGTCGACCCTGTGCTCCGTGAGTAAGTGGTGCATGGTCATGGTCATGGTCATGGCCATGGCAGCACATGCTGCGGTTGCGCAGCAGCTTCACTTGTGCTCTCACATGTCATCGTAACCGCCGTCGCCGTATGCCCCACCACCGCGAAGCCTGCTGGTGCGCTGCAGGTTGGGAATGCTGTATCCAATGGAGCCGCTGTCTGCATGCCACGACCAACCGCAGACAGCCAAAGGATCAGCTGGGTTAGACAGCTGCATGCAACGCAATGCACATCAATCAGAGTGCCTTTGGCATGCTCCGGTGCTGGCCTGGCAAAGGCCCATTGGCTGCAGCAGCTCGTGCAGCCCAGGGCCCTGCTCATTCTGGCTCCTCAAACACTCATGAGTGCAATTTATGCTTGTGGAGTGGCGCGGGTGGCACATGTGCAGCTTTCATGGACAGCCAGACTGACACATGACAGGTGCTTTTGTATGTCCTGAACAGAGCTGTTAGAGAGAAGCAGTCTGCTTGCTGGCTGGCGTTATGTGCACACACAGCAGCTGAAATGTGGTAATGCCATCAACACGCGTGCTTGGCAGTAGTTCGGCTGGTGCTGCCAACATTTTGACAGCTGTGCCAGTGCCCTTCTCGGCTCTGCCCATACCTAGGCTCCACTCACCCAGGCGTCCAAAGGCTCCTCGATAGAGCTGACCCCCAGGGAAGGCCTGGGCTGCACAGGGGCCAGGCCCAGATGTGAGCAAGAGAGCAGCCAGAAACACGGCTGGCAGCAGAGCTGACGCCATGACGGTGGGCAGGTCCAAGATTGAGTAAGAGCTGGGCTCAGTCCGGCCTGTTTAAGGAAGCCTTCCACGAGTGCAAAGCACCAGTGAGAAGGGGCAGTGGGGCGGCTTGCTCTTCAAGCAGGGTTCTGAAAGTGATTGTACTTGGCCAGCAAGTAAGGCATTCAACCCAGCGTACTTTACATAGTATGCAAGAGCTGGAGCGCACAAGCAGTTCATCCCAGTAGCGAGAAACCGTGCGCAACATCATGCAACAGCATTCTTCTCGCTTTCATATTCGCGCTGAAGATCTTTGGTTCATCCCACGCGGCCATCCCCCAAATCAAATCTAGGGCCAGAATCTGATGCTGCACCGCAACAGCAACTCATGCCAACTTGCCACGATCCAATGTCAGCAACAACAACGTCATGTTCACTGCTGTACAGCACCAACACGGCTGCCGCAGCCTGGGTGTATAGGCATGGCCAGTTGCACAGCCGCAGCAACCAATCAACTCAACATTCCTGCTGGTCACCGCTCTAGCGAGCATTGCAGCCCTGTGTGATGCACATGCAGCTGTCACAGACCTGCTGACCATGGTTTGACTTCAAGAGATGAGCGCTACAGACTGTAAACGTACCACAGACGTACCACAGACATCAAGAGATGAACACTACAGGCTGTGGATGTACCACAGAGTCCCTTCCAGCACCTGGCCTGCCAGCTACGTGTTGCCAGTTCAGCAGAGGGGTGCCAGCAGCAGGACACAATCTCCTTAGACACCAGCCCATGGCTCTCGTCATCTGCGACGGCCGTAACTGCAGACAGCAGGAACCCAGAGGTGGTGTGGCTGGTGTGGGTGCATGTATGAGGGCTTCGCAGTGCAGTCGGATCGGAGCATGGTGCACAGCTACGCACAGCATGGTGCACAGCACGGGCAAATGAAGCATATGAAGTGCCACTGTTTCAGCATGGACAAACCCGCAGCAGCACACGAATGAAACAGCGGGCGCTGCACGCACATGTCTGTGTCGTAGTCGCTGCTGGCATGGCCGCGCAGTCGGGCGAGGCCCGCCGTGCGCTGCATGTCTGGAAGACTGTAACCTATGGATCCAACCTCTGTGTATGCATATTATCAATGGCGGTCACGAGAACTATTCAAGCCAGGAAGACCAACTGGGGGGTAAGCAGACAAGTCACATGCTCGCACCACATGAGCAGCATGGTTGTCTGTGCATGCAAGCAAGTTTCTGCAGAAGGGGCAGGGGCAACTGTTGCTGGCGGCCGAAACCACACCAACAGGATGGAACCTTGGCCGTCTGGAGGCATCAACAGCTGGCTGCAGTGCAGTTTTGAACTGCTGCACACAGCCTGTCGTTCCATGAGGGGGTCAGGCAGGCATGCGCACCGACTGTATTGCGCCCGAAGTAGCCGCCGCCAAAATCCCCTCCAGGGAAGGCCTGGCCTTCAGCCAGGAAGGGCGCTGTGGCGAGCAGCAGTGCTGCTGACAGAAGCACAAGTGACAGCTGAGGTTTCATTGTGGGGCTGCTGTTGTGGTTTTCTTACTACATAGGTTTCCTGTACCAGCAGCAATATGTTTCAAGCATGTGAAGGCTTGGGGCCCCTGTGGGGCGCAGGCGTCAACTGACAGCTCTTCAGAGGACCCCATTAAAACAGTGAGAAAAGTGAAGGGCCATGTACTGCTCGCAGCTATTGGGTGGTGTTGAGGACCAGGTTGAGACAGCACGCATACAGCCAGCTTGCTGCCTTTCCCGCAAACTGTGCTGTGCGGCTCAAGCTTGCAACCAGAGAGCATGAAGAGCGTGCATTTTCAACCCAGAGCGTCCTCGCTTGCATGCCAACACTGCATCCCAACACAGACCTGTGCAGCCGCATGCGCAAGTCGATCAACTGTTGCGGCGTTCTGCCTTCTGCCATGCGCTCAGCTCAGCATATCCTCAGCTGGCGTTCGCAACAACTAGCAATCGTGCATATGCAATGCTAGCATCCATCTCAATCTAGTACAGCATCATGCAGGGCAGCTGCTGCTTGCCAACTGCTGGGCTGCCAACTCCACGAGGCCCACTCAACCACTCGCTTGCGGCCTGGCTGCCGCCCATTCAGCATCTCATCCTTTATAAAAACAACCTGAGCCACATGCACCATACAGTACCCATGTCAGTTGGACACTGGCGATCCGTTCGTTTGCCATCATCAAGCACACCTGACCTGAGCCCTCCCATTTGGCAACTGCATACCCTACCCTGCCACAGGCAGGTGGGCCTGTCGCATCATACGCATGCCACATCATCTGCGGCGCCCATAGCTGCGGGCAAGAGCCAGGGGGCAGGGGTGGCATAAAGCCCCAAGGATGTGTGTCATGTACGCGGAGCGGTGCACATGGCCTGGTAATGTCCAGGCGTTCCGCATAGCATGGGATGCAGTCACGCCAGCGGCATGCAAGCTGCTGGACATGCACTGTCTGTCCAATGATGCGATGCGCACCATGCAAGGGCCATGCGCATAAACTGACTGCGCTATTGAATGCACCGGGTACCCTCTATTTCACTATAGACAGGGCAGAAGCTGACCACTGCACACTACATAAGCTCGGGGCGTACTCACATGCCTGGATTGTAGTCGTAGTCACCATAACCACCTCGCAGGCCTGCATCGCGCCGCAAGTCAGTTGCGGCGTAGCCGACTGCACGTGTAGAGGCAGGGCAGGCAGCAAATTAGGTCGGGGGCACACGCATGGGGGCCCAGGCATGTGTCAGCAGTAAGGGCAGACTTGCGCGCAAGCACAAGGAGGCTTGGGGCTTGGGGCAGCTGCCCCTTCATCAGATGTTCCCCTTCTCTGCTTTCATTCTCATCCTTGCTCCCCTTGCTGGGCCGAGATTTGTGGGGGAATGGCCCAGGCTACTGTATGCAAGGCTGACAGGCCGTTGGCGACCCCGTGAAGTGGGGTGCTGTATCAGAGGTACGCGGGGTCTACATGCATGCAGTCGACAGTCGTGTCTCACGCAAGCTTACCACATACCTTGGGCGCCACGGCCCCTACCCACGAAACCCCTGGTGAAAGAACCTCCAGGGAAGACCTGGCAAGCCACAGGAGCTGGCGTAATTGAAACAAGAAGCAGCGCGCACAGCAGGGCCACCACGACAGCTTGCGCCCCCTGCTTGCGTGTTGCCATACTGACAAGAGCCAAGTAATCCAGGCGGGTTGGGCTAAGGGGTTTCTTACAGTTTGTAAGGGCAGCACGCGATGCTGTATGCTCTTACAGCGACTAACGGTGAAATGAAACCGGATGGGTCAGCCTGGCGAATAAATGAGGGGGTGCGCCGCGCGTCAGAGCGTCCAATGTGCACATGCATGCTGCCATGCTACGAGAGGCGTTCAAGCCCTGGAAGCAGCTGCATGCATACTCAGGCTCCATTCACATCGCGTGTCGCCTTTAGTGCACCCGCTTGTGATTTGCCACCGTTACAATGCTAACCCTCAAGATCTTCACTTGTTTACCGAGAACACGCGGATTGAGTGGTCATCTGAGCATGACACGAACTGCAGCACAGCATCATCATGCTCTGCCTGGCCCTGCTGCCGCCAACTGATTGCATTGACCTGTGCAGCATGGCTGTGGTACGTGTTTGTCTGCCACACACACCTGGCTGCGATGGTCGGCCCCGCTGCATCCAAGTGCCACAGCTGCACCTGCCCTGATTCCAAGCCAACAGCAAGCCAGTATTCACCTGCACGACCCGAGTGACCTGCCTCCGCAAATGACACCGCAGTGACCGGGGTCGGGAAGGGGGGCAGCACCAGCAAGGGCTGCTGCAGCTGAGGATCCAATGAGGCCGGCTCACTAGACCCCCCAGCCTCTAGCCCCGTGCGCCACAGCTTGACCACATTGTCACGTGCCCCGGTAGCCAGTAATGCGTCATCATGCGACCATGAGATGCCCCACAGCACACGCGCATGTGCCGCCTTGACCTTGCCCACCAGTGCGAAGCTGTCAGGCACCTGCTGCGCTGCCTGGCCCTTTTCAGTTGCTGCCGTGACGGATGGCGTACGCCGGAACACACTGAAGCTGCGGTCGCGCGAGCAGGCGGCCAGGTACCGTCCACAATGTGACCATGCCAGCTGTGTAACAGTCAGCGTGTGCGCCTGCAGCTGCGCCACGCCCTTCCACGTGCCACCCCGGACATCCCAAATCCAAATCGATGCTGCTGCTGCCACCTTGGCCACACATGCACTGGCCAGGTACGCGCCATCGGGGCTGGCCGCGCAGCAGTAGATCATATCTCCGTGGCCGTACAGCTTGTGTGCTTCAGGCCACAGTGTGTTCTGCAAGGGCAGGCCAGGCCAGGGATGGCAATGGTTGGAGAAACTGGTATGAGGACTTGAACGGGCCAGCACATGGGGGACGTGTGGCCATGGCTGAGACACCGGAAGGTCAGCTGTGAATGTCAAACTACACGCACATTATGTGGGCACTGGGCAGCAGAGGAGGATGTCAAGATGCACACATCGTGACGTGTGATTCACAGCCTGAATGGCAGCCCCACCCAAGCCTCCCCCAGCCACCCACCTGAGCCAGGTGCTCCTCCAGGGGTGGACCCCCCACCGCCGCAGGTGCCGCATTAGGCGCGAAGTCAGGGCCGTCATCGTAGCCGCCACCTGGCATCCCACTCCCCAACCCGCCATTGTTAGCCCCATCCTCGCCTGCACCCTCCAGCACCGCCTTATTGGTCAGGCCCAGCGCGGCGACAGCCGCGCCGAATGCGCGCGCACGGCGGCCGCTGCCGCCAGCGCCCCAGGCACCTGGCTCCCGGCCCCGAACCATGTCCAGGGTGTCCAGGAATGCCTGTGTGACTTCCATGACTCGTAGCACTTTCTCCTCGCTGCCGCACACGTACGCATAGGACGCGTCTCGCGTACCACCTGGGATGACTGCTAGGCAGCTGAAGTCATGGCCATGGATCTGCAGCCGGGCCATGACAGCACCAGGCTCACTTGATTGTAAATGATTGTGAAAAGTATTTGGGCACGCTCCAGTTGCAAGTGTTCACGGCGTGCAAGCCCGCACAAACTGCCATACTGCCTACCACCATAGCAATCATCCTGGGCACAGTTTGCAGCCACATGCTTGCATGGGATTCCCCGCCACGGTGGGGCACATGATTTGATAGAGAGAGCCTTTGTCATGCTCGGGCTCAGCCAACGCTCACCTGGGGGCGCGCAATCTCACACCAGTGGCGCTGGCCACTGCTGCTGCTGGCTGCCTCGCCCTCCTTGCCTGCTTTGTCCACCACTACAGTTGAAAAGATGCGCGCGGTCTGGTCCTCACTCACGCTAATCACGCATCCCCCATCCACGCCCCACGCCACGTCAGCGACGGGCCGGAAGTGGCCGCCCAGCGCATGACGGGGAGCCCAGGATGTGTGATGCGCGTGTGCGTGCCCTGCACGCCCTGGTGCGGGTGCCTGGCGCTTCCACAGGTGCAGCGCGCCTGCATAGGAGGTGGGCATGGCAACAATCGTGGCTGTGGCAATGCAACACAGTTATCGTTGCAGCGGGCCTGCCCATTAGCTGGCCCTCTGACCTTCAATCCAGCATCCACACGCCACGATTTTAAGACTGCTAACAATAGTGAGCCCCTGTTCTCAGCTCCACACTCCCACTCTGAAGCCCATCAACCCAACGCAGGAGATATCCCACAGCCCAGCAGCACAAAGACACACATCGCCCCATCATGTCAGCAGTTAATCAGCTGAAGAGGGCTGCCACTGACAAGCATCATCCCATCCCCGAGTTTCCCATGTACACATCCCCCACATGGCCGGCATTGTCCCACCCAAGCCCTGTCCTTGGCAGCCCCTGGACGCGCACCCGTGAAACCGTGAGCAATGATGCGATGTGCGTCAGGGCTGAACACGCCGCCAAAATAGCCCAGGCAGCTCGCGCCCGCATCACCCACGCTCACAACATTCATCCACAGTGCAGCTGACGGCTACGAGGGCACGGGCAGAGGGCATGGCAAGCCATACATGTGGATGTGGCACAAAGTGCAACATGTAGTTGCAGGGCTACATGTGGTTGCAAGCTCGAGAAGCTCAGGACTCACAGCATCGCCAGGGCATGATCCCAAAAATCAGTTGTGTGCAGCTGGTCAAGACCAGACCAAGCTACCTGGTACCTGGCCCTGCTGTTCATGAAATGCGGTGTTGTACTGGATTTCAAGTGCCAGCAAAGGCTGTTTCCTGGCAAGTTGAGAGACGCCTGCCTATTGCCAAGCACGCTGAAGTGTGGCCTGGCGCAATGCATCTTGTAGCACCACCCACCTCGAAGACCCATAGAACCATGGTGCGGTCCATTGAGGTAGTGAGAAGGCACAGGTCCTTGCGGTCTGAGGCGCCATCCCCGCCGGACGCTTGTGCCTGTGGCTGCCACTTGCATGAGTGTACCCAGTCCTCGTGGCCGATCAGCAGAGACTCCAGCATGGCGGTGTAGCTGCACGTGGCAAGGTACATGGCAGGTTTGCGCATGTAACAGAGCGCGCAGCCAAGCCCATCAGTCCAGTCTTTTGCCAGCGTGGAAAGGCAGACAGGGCAATCTAGCTGTTGTGCCCCAGCATCGTCTCAAGCAGGACAACAAGCAAGCTGGGAGCCCACCCCACCCCACCCCACCCCACCAGCAGTGGCAGGCGGATCAGCGAAATGGCTACCCACAATCACCTGCCCCTCCTCCCCTCACCTGCGGTCCGCTGTGCGTATGGTTGGCCGAGGGGCGTATCGCATGACCTCACGCATCAGTGCATCCTCCTTATCCTGGGCCTGGCTGCTGGCGCCTGCAACAGTGGGGCCCAGTGTCTGGGCACCCTCCTCGCAGATGCGCCAGATGCGCCCATACCTGAAGGACAGGATCATTGTCAGCAAAGGCAGCAAGCAACACAAGCATTCGCCAGCATGAACTGAAAAAGGCCAACAGGTATGTGAGAAAGCATGAACCAGTAACTGTGCATGGCCGCTCCTGTGTCCTCTTCTCAGGCACGCTGCCATGCGCATTCAGTGTTGGCCTTTGACAGGCCAATAGACCCAGGTCCAACCCTTCTCTGGCCAAACTCCAGCCAACAGCGGCCCACCTGTCCTGTGATGCGCTCGCCAGCAGAAGCTCGTCACAGCTGGAGCCAGGGGCGCCCGCGACCGTGATGAATGCCAGCGAGCGCACCCAGTTCTCATGGCCCGACAGCCGAGCAGCTGCACTGAAGCCCGCACTGGCCTGCAGCGCACCATGCGTGTGTGTGGCAGTCAGCACCATACGATGATGTGCCGATGCCGTCCATGCCCATGGTGTTCTCGCATGGTGTTGTTGTGAAGCAAACAGCCAAGGCGCAGCGGGCCATGCTTGCGTGCCTGAACAGGTAAAGATCGTACAGCATCCCACATCATGCCGGCTGCAACAGCGCACCTCTGGAGGCCTTGTGTACAGTGTAATCCGTGAATCCGTCCCGCCTGTTGCCAGTACAAGCCACCCAGGGCTGCCTGGCAGCTGTGACAGCGCCACAGCGTGCTGCACCTGCGTGCCCACCTCAATCCGCTGCAGCAGCCGCCAGGCTGGCTGGCTGTACTGCCTGTAGCCCCCATCTGAGCCAGCTGGCTCACATGTCCACACATGTAGTGCTGTGTCGCCAGCAGTACTGACCATGATGATTCCCTGGCCGCAGGGGCTTGCGGGGTCATGTGAGAGGGCCACAGCTGTGACAGGTGCAGAGTGGCCTTGAAGCACAGCCACCTGCTCCCAAGGGGCGGCAGCTGCTCGCCCTCCTTGCATGACAGCCCACACACGCACTGTGCTGTCTGCTGAGCCGCTCACCAGCAGCTCCTCTCCAGGGCCCGGCAGCGTGGCCACTGCACATAAGCCACACCAATCATACAACATAGGCACTCAGTACGCGGCTTCTGGTAAGTGATGTATTGAATATCATTGACATACATGAGAATTTACCATGTTGTTGGCTACACAAACAGGCGGCCTGCCTCAAAGCGTGCCTGGATTTGTGCGCATGGTAATCTTGTGAACGATCTGGTGAAAGACGAAGAGCATGCTCCCCCCTGCAGTATGCCTGGCCTGTAACGTGTACACATGCAGCTGGCACGCACCATCCTTGTTGACCCAGTCAACGCAGTTGACCACACCAGTGTGGCCCAGCATGGTGGCGGTGATCTCAGCAGCCTGCAAAGCAATGCGTGCATGATGCATTGGAGTGCCCCTTGCTGCCTTCAGTTACTGAGCAGATGAAGGACCAAGAGGGCCGAGGAGAGGTACACATGAGTAGAGCCTGCTGCTGCTGCCACCCATGCATGCATGGCAGGCAGCGCCCATGCATGCTCATGCCATGCTGCATGGGCATGCCGATCACCTGCGCATCGTAGACCGCCACCATGTTGTGCGCGCCAAAAGCGACCGTGCCATTTGTGCTCCAGTCGAGTGCATTCACCACGCGGTTCACGCCCACTGACACAAAATCCTGCGTCACCCCCGTCATTTCTGTGGCTAGGTCAGCCAGAATCGATGCAACATCTGTAATGTGATGTAAGGGGCGTCAATTGGGCGTGAGAGTGGCCGCGGTTTCGAGTGCGTCGATCTAACTTTTTGTGTAGGGGCCTCACTGACACATGACGGCCTGCCAATGATTGCTTGGCTGCTAGGTGCTGACTTGGGGATGCATGACAACTTACACATTACAGCGCGCATCATATTGCTGCTCTGCATCTGCGGCATACCAATGGCCCATCCCCTCCCCGCTCTTGCCTTGCTGCATGCATTCTCTCAGGCGCCAAGGCCATCAGAGGCCCAGCAGGGACTGGACGTATATCCCCAGACCCAGGCCAAACACCAGGAGCAGCACCCAGATGATGATGTTCTTGATGCGTGCTGCCTGCTCTGCCGCCCGCCGCTCAGCCTCCTTTCGTTCTGCTGCTGCCTGCCGCTCCGTTTTGCTGAGCCGCGCAGCCCCTGCGCCAGCCCCAGCCCCAGCCCCAGCTGCTGCTCTTGCAGCCTCCCCTGCAGCTGCCGCCGCGTGCTTGCTGTCCTTACGTGCTGCCAACAAACCAGCCTTCATGGCAGCAGGTGCTGCGGCTGTGTCCACCGCAGCTGCCTTGGCTGCCTTTGCGCCTTTCCCTGTGGCCGATGGCTCAGTACCTGCGGGCCATGCATCGGCAGCTGTGCTGGCCACAGCCCCACCCTGCGCTGCCGCTGCCGCACATTCCTCGCCGCACTTTAGCAGCCGCAGTGGTGTAGAGTCATCATAGGTGGCCGGCCGGCCAGATGCCTCCAGCGCCGCCTGGACCATCATGCACGTCCACTTGGCCTTTAGACGCTTGCACTCACAACGAACTGTCACCTCCTCAGCACATGACTCAACACCAGGGCAAGCTCCTGAGTGGCACACCCCTGCAAGCATAGGCAGCGCCAGCATACATACTGTACAAGCGCCGGCATGGGAAGAAGAACTGCCTTGAGTGCTGCCCAGGGTGCTGCCTGCGCAGTCCATGTCCTATCCCATTGACCCCATGCATGTTCATGAGCCGCGCATGTCCAGGAGCACGGCCTGTGCAGCGCCATCAAGCAAGCTGGAAGCCAGTGTAATAATAATAATAGCACGGCGTGTCACAGATGTGTCTGCAGCCAGTGTAAGAATGTTCCAAATACCTTTGCAGTAGTGCGGGCAGTGCGGTAGCTGCTTGTGGCACGGCTTCCCACATGACAGCTTTCCATGTGCCTCCCCTGCAGCCGAGACCGCCGCCACACCAGCCCCGCTGCTGCTGCTGCTGCTGCTTCTGTTGCTGAGAGCCAGATGCACACGCTGCAGCTCAGCACACGGCAGCGTGATGGTCGTCTTGCTGCAGTGGCAGGGCACACCTTGTGCCACATCACATGCCGGGCATGGGCCGGTGTGGCACGGCCGCGGGCACGCATGCGCACATGCACGCAGCGCCATGCATGGCCGCGTGCACTGCTGGCATGGCACACCGTGTGGGGTACTCGGCCCTGGTTTGGCATGGCACGGCAGCGCGCACGTGTGGTTACCACAGTCCAGGCGTGCGCCACACGCACGTGCACACACATACGGAGCTGCTGAGGAGCATGGGAACATGGCCTGTTCATGCCCTCCAACACATGACACCCCCACCGGCACCAGGCATGGTGGGCAGGGGGACGGTGGGGACGGCAACCCGCCCTGCGCCAGGAATTGATGCACCTGCACTGCCACTGCAATCGCTGGCGGTGGGCTGGCTTCCGTTACTGCTTTGCCACCTGCACCCCCTGCACCCCCTGCACCACTGGACTTGCCTCCTGGTGGCTTGCCTTTGCTGCCTGATGTTGCTGGCCCACTGTTAGGCCCCTGCCGCTGGCCCTCCCCCTCCAGATCAGCCAGCTGCAGCTGAGTGCGTGGCGCAGCTGGCTGTGTGAAGGCGGGCACAGGTGGTGGCGGTGGGTCGTGGCATACGGGTGATGCACACATGTGGCCACATCCCAGCTGCGTGCCGCATGGAAGGCTGCATGGCGGGCATGGCCCAAAGTGGCATCGGTGCTGTAGCGCTGGTGGCGGTGGTGCAGGCAGAGGTGAGGTGCGCGCATGGCGGCACAGCCCTGGCACCGCACATGCCTTGTAGCACCGAGGTGGGAGTGCGCGGCTCTCAGCCCCACATGGCAGCGTGGCAGTCATCCCTGAGCATGCACAGCTGAAGGTGACGGACAGTGGGCACGGCCGGCAGGGGCCCGAGTGGCAGGGTGCGGGGCAGCGGTGGTTGCCGCACCGCAGCTTGCGCCCACAGACCTCATCGCATGGGGGGCAGCTGGTGCCGTCGCAGCAGCGGCGCTTGCATGGGTGCCGGCCGCAGGCACGCATGTTGGTGCAGCGGCGGTCACACAGGAGCTCTGTGGAGCACAGCACCTGTCACACAGCATGCAAATATTAGGTAACAGCCAGTGAGAGCATGCTGGCCAGCGTGAGAAGGACCAGGTTGGACAGCAGCCGAGCAACACGACAACAAGCATCTTAGCACGCTGCCGCAGAGCAACGCAGAGGCCGCCCGCAGCGGCAAAACAGGTGCAACCCGGCCAAGCAACAGCCACAGCCCCCCACCTCCTTGCTCGTCTTGCCACAGCGACACTCCTTGGTGATGGTTGCTCGGCATGTGGCACAGTCACCCGTGTGGCACCTGTCCTGGCAGCGGTGGAGCCCACATGGCAGCAGCTTACCACACGTCGCGCCACATGTGGGTGCCTTGTCGGTGCAGCTGCGCGACGGGGTCATAACAGCAGCGTGGTGCAGGTCAGGTGGTGGCCAGGGGACTCTCAAGGCAGTCCCATGAGCTACATTTGGTAGGCAGCAAGGTACACCAGAATACAGCTGTTAGAATGCGTGCCAGCCGGCCACAGGGGTACCATTCAGCCCTGAAATCACCCCTATACCAGTTACCACCCACACGGTCCGTACCTGAGCTCGCTGTAGGTCGCCTTGCCGCAAGGGCACGTGCGTACACCCTGAAACGGGCAGCCGCCGCATGCGCCAGCGTGGCACACACGCTCGCAGCTGTGGTGGCCACACGCCAGCTGCTTGCCGCACACACGCGCGCACTGGAACTGGCGCTCTGCACATGGCAGCTTGCGTTGCAGAGCTCCACATGCACATGTGTACGACCCCATGACCTCACATGGCGGGCACTCCCCCTCATGGCAAACCAGCGGGCAGCTATGCCCGCATTCAAGCTTTGCGCCACACACGCCCCCGCAGCTGAACTCATGCCGCCCACAACGCCGCTGGTCCGTCCGGCGGCCGCAGTAGCACACCGCATCCACCACAAGCGGGCACGGGGGGCACGGACCCGGGTGGCAAAGCAGCAGGCACGTGTGGCTGCAGCCGCCGCCCTTGATTGCGTCTGCACCCCCAGCAGCTGAACCACCCAGCTGCCGGCCGCACATGTCACCACAGCTGTGAGGCGCACGCCAGGGATCCCACTCAGGATCCTCCACCTGTGATGGGAATTAGTGCAGCCGGGTACAACAAGATGGGTGTATGGAAGACACCTGTGCAGCGCGCAAATCAGTTATGGGAAAGCTGCGGAGCAGCACCCATCGCAGCGCCCTCTGAGCAACTACTAGGTCCCCCTTGGGATCTGAGCTGCTCAAGCTCGCCTATGGAGCTCCAACGTCCTGGAGTTACACCCAACATTTCCTCCTCCTGCGGTGGTGTTCTGTGGGCTATTGGTTCGGTGGGCTATTCTAGTAGCTCAAAAATCCGCCCATGGCAACCCCACCCTCGGCAACATGCCGTGTTGGTATGTCTTTCTCAGCAGCAGGGACTTGCATCACTTTGAGTAGGAGCACTGGCAGCACTGTGAAACGTCCAGGCCAGTCCCAAAGCAGCCCCACCTTGCCGCAGAAGCACCAGTAGGTGCTGGGCATCTGGTTAACTGAGTACGCGCAGCGGCACTTGGGGCACCCCCACTCCGCCTCTGCGCGCGCCTGGGCGGCTGGGAATGATGGCAGTTTGTTCATCGTGCGCAGTACGTGTTGGTCCACTTGGTTGCGAGCCCACTCCTGTTGGGGTGGTGCATAGCAGGAGCAGCACAGGCACAAGCAAAGAAGACATGGGGTAAGCCAGACTGGTTGTCGTGAAGCACGGCCGCATTTGGGGATGCAGGAGTGCAGAGTGGTGCTGCAGTGCAGAGAGTGGGTCGGGCACCTGCAGCCAGTCCTTTGCGCATGTCATGTGGCCAGCTGCAGCTGCTGCCTCACACCCCCCTTGTGAGTTGCAAGGGGCATCTGACGTGCATCGCATCAGCCTCATCAGTTCACCATCACATGGTGATGCCCCTTGCTTTTTCCCACATCCATATATATATATATATATATATATATATATATATATATATATATATGCACCTGGATATATATATATATATATGCACCTGGATATATATGCACCTGGATGCATGTGAGGTGGAGCACTGCATAGCAGCTGTCCCTGCATGCCCAGATGGCCTCCTGGGGCCCAATCGTGCCCAAGCAGATCAGGCACGCGGATGCACCATCTGCTGATGTGCCTGCCAGGTACTCGCGCACGCGGGCTAGGCCGCGGGCAAACACGCCGTCCCTGCATGCGGAGCAATGCATGCATGGCGGGAAGAAGGGTGTTTGTTGCACGGACGAACGAACAAACGACAGGTGCGTGGCTCCAGCAGAACAGTCTGGCAAGACGTTGCAACATGTAAGCATGACTCGTGTCTGCTCGTATGGCACAGGATCATCGTATAATCATGCAGGATGAAAGCCCTGTGGCTGGGGCTGACAAGCACCACCCACCTTAATGCATCCTCCCCGTCCAAGGCTGTCATGTACTGCTCAAACACAGCAGCTCCCGCCACATCACCCAGACCGTTCTGCAGGTGAGTACGTTTGGTTTCAACGACATGCTTGCCACTTTGGTGGCACATCCATGATGCAAATGCCATGCTGATTGAACCGAAAGCCTGCAAGGTTGCTGGAAGTCATGCAGGCAGCCAGCCCACACAGCATGATGTGCGTCTGCATGGAGCGGGTTCAAACTGGATGGCCCACCTTCTGGTCGAACATGCCACCCACATCATCTCCATCACTGCCGCTGGAGGAGCCCAGCCTTCTGCCTCCCACACGTGGCATGACTCTACAGGCAACCATGACATCAAGCGAGCCGCACTACATTATGTTTTTTGGTGACACCGTCGCATGCAGATGTTAAGCTCAGATCCCAAACCTAGCGCTTGGCCTTGCTCTCCTCCTCCTTCTGAACTTCGTCGATAGGTAGTGCCTGCCGCAAGATATCGACCAGATCAGGGGAAATATTGGGCAGAATCATACCAGCATGGCAACATGCGTAGTAATCTCTTGAGACAGGATCTTTATGATAAGCAGGGCTGATGCCGACCCACCAAGTCTGGCTTCAGTATATTGTGCACGACGGCAGCTCCAGTAAACAAAGATGCAATTGCAACGAAGTAGCCTTTGAGCAGATCACTGCCCCGCATTCCTGCTGTCTGACCAAGGCTCACACGCAGCTGGCCGATTCAGGAACCACACGCAAAAGTCGCAAGCATGGCCAGGCCATGCACACTGTACGTTTTGTGTCACACGGTCACATGCACACACACCCAATGATGAAAAGTTTGGCATCGAAGGCGCAGATGCATCAACGCAAATGGCTGCAAACTTCTGGGAGTCCAGCTGCGCGTAAGTTTTCATGCTGCGCTGCTTTTCACTCCGTTCCTGTCCAGCTGAAGGTGTCGATGGTGCGGCTCTCTGAGCAGGAGGAATCTGGTGAGCCGGCAGCGGCTGCTGGACGCCAACCTGGAGGACCGCGCCAAGGGTTTGACGGAGGTGCACATCAGTCAGATCAAGGCATACTTTGCCAACGAGATTTGGGAGCTGTCCAGGCAGTGCAAGCTTCGCTACAGGTGCGTGCGGCTCTCCAGTGCGGATGCTTCTTGGCGTGATTGACATGCCTCTGTTTCGACTCTGGCTTTCGCAGGGCTGCAGCATCAGCAATCGTGTACTTTCGGAAGGTCTACGTGCGTCACAGCTTCTGTTCTGCTGAGAGGGACCCAAGATTGCTGTATGTGGCATGCTTGTACCTGGCCAGCAAAGCAGAGGAGTCCCTACTGCAGGCCAAGCATTTGGTAGCTTATGTGAAGATGGGCAAGCCCAGCTGGCCCTATGATGTGAAGCACCTGCTGGATGCTGAGATGGTAAGCACTGATGATACCATGCGGGATGCATGCCGCTTGAGGCATACCATGCGGACCATGCGACCCTCCGACACAGGAAGCGTTGCTGCAGCAGCTTACAGGCCTTGTACGTGCCCACCTGCACTCCATGCCGCAGATTCTGCTCCAGGACCTGGACTTCAATTTAGTCACGTACAGCCCGTACCGGCCCCTTGCCCTGTTTGCCTCAGATGCCAAGGTATCGCAGCCGCTGGCGCAGGCCGCATGGGCCATGCTGAACGACAGCTATTGCTACAGCGACGCCGTGCTAATGTACCCCCCATACCTTCTGGCGCTGGCGAGCCTCACCCTCGCAGCTGCCAGCATGCAGCAGGGTGTGGGGGAGGTGTCAGTGCTCACTGCACCCACTGTGGGCACGCCACCCCCCACACTCCCCCCTGCACTCACCCCGGCGCCCGCGGCACACAGCGGCACGGTTGACCTCACTCCATGGCTCACTGGTCTGAACGTGGAGCTGGGACAGGTGTGTCCACTGTGTAACACATGGCCATGTGTGCCCACACGTGCTGGTTCTTGTGCCAGGCTCCGGCTTTGCTACACTTGCTTTGGCTTGTGTCTTCACTGCATCGTGTATGTCACAATGTCGAGCACAGCGATGGAGCTGTTAAGCTCTGCTCATGTGGTGCCTTTTGTGTGTGCATACCACTACCTACAGGTGTTCGAGGTCGTGCAGGAAATTGCGGCGGCATATGAGCGCCACCGCGTGCTCATTCAAACTGAAGAGTGTAACCGGCTGCTGGGCGCCGTGATCCCATCGGCCGTCACAGCAGCCACTCCTGGCCTGACCCCTTCGTGAGCAGCTGCCACCACAGGATGCTCCCTGAGAGCACAGCCCCAGCACCGCCCCAGATGCCCCACTGCCGCGGCAGCTGCTGCACAGTCCCTGCAGCGATGTTGCCGCAGCCATTGCCACATCCACTGTGCAAAGCCACAGCCCTCCTCCACCTGCATCGCTCCCACTATACCCCTCAGCTGCAGCCTGCACCACTCGCACTGCTCCAACCAGTGGACCTCACCCAGCACGTGGTGATGAGACATCTGGCTGCCAACTGGCCTCAGTGTCAGCATCGCCTACGCCGCCATCGCCAAATGCATTGCCAGCGCCGCCAGTGGAGCATTCAGCAAATGCCGCCAGGCGGCGCCGACTGGGAGCGCACATGTCTGACTTAGCGCACGCACGTTCGCTTACGTTCCGACCAGCTGCGAACTATGCAATGCATCGTTGCTGGCCGGCAAGGTGGGCGGTTGGTATGGGAACGAGTAGCAAGCGCATGCAGCAGTGTGCTTGTAGAGCCAGGGTGTCGCCCTCCCTCCCAAACCACACATACACTATCCATCAGTGCTGAACTGATTGCGGGCACAACAATGACTTGATTCTGTGCACACATGTTCGTTTTGTTACAGACGAGAGGCAGGTGGCGAGGAAGCGCTGAAGTGCCAAGGACATCCACCAGCGTTCATCCCAACCGGTCTCTTACCCCGGTTGGCAGGCTGCCCATCAACTGCACACGCTGACAGCATACAGTACACATGATGTTGAGCCCTTCATCTTTACAATGCGACCCGCTAGACATGAGGTTTTGCATGGTGGCCAGAAGTACAGGGTGACTTGCCAGGTATTTTTCTAGAAGTTGCGCAGAGAGCTGTGTAAAGACTTTATTCTTGTCAAGTCGCAGTCAGCTGCACATTGTCAGCAGCGGCATACTTTGACACGTCCGACATGCGTATATCCTGACCACGCATCACTCGTCTGCTCAGCGGGGCACAGCACAGGGCGGCAGCAAGCCACACACCATGTGATTGTAAAGTTGCTCACCCATACAATGGACACTGTTGCACAGCCCCTGCCACTTCAGCCCCACTCACGTTCAAACCTAGTCACTCGTCCAGCTCCTCCCCATCATCCCCACTCTCATTGCCCTCCTCGTCACTCTCCTCCTCGCCCGCGGCTCCAAAGATTTCATGTAGCAGCTGGGCATCTGCGGTGTCCTCACTGCTTAATACCCCCAGGCTGTGCAGCGCCCTCCGCTGTATGCACGCTAGCCGCCGGGTGGTTGCAGGCTTGGCAGCCTGCCGCTCGTCTCCCCTGCTGCCACTTTCAGTAGCAGTTGCACGCCCAGCCTCGTCCTCCTCAGAGTCCTCGTCAGAAATGACAATGACCTCGTTGGGTGCACGTGCAGCGGTCGGGGCAGCAGGTGTGTTGTGGGCACTCGCGCCTTGTGCACCCAGCGCGCTTGGCGGTGTGCGCTGTGGCACGGTGCCCGTGCTGGGGCCAGTGCCGTTGCTGCCTTCTGTCTCTGCCCTGCTGCCGGCAGCCGCTGGGGCCATCTGACCTGCCTGCGTTAGGGGACCTGCAGTCCCAGCCCCAGCCCCTGCCTCAGCCCCAGAGCTGACCGCCTCCATGCCAGTGCCACCCGCTGCCTCACCTGCCGCACTTGGGTGCACCCTGCGCCGCCGCTGCTGCTGCTTGCGCGCGTTGTGCTGTGCCTGCAGGAGCTCCCGGTAGTATGCTTCCTGGCCACGCTCCCCCAGCGTAGCTGCCACCCGTACGACATCTGGGTCCATCACCTCCCATGTGACCAGGAAGCGGCCAGGGGGTGCGGCGTTGGCGTGCGCCAGGAGGATGCTGTTTGCAACCAGGCGCGTTACACGCGGAGACACCATGTTGCCCACGGTCTGCAGGGCATCACCAGGGCAGGCCATAGACACTCATGAGCGATCGCAGCAGACACTGGTAACGCACGATGGCAGACTGGGGATATCATCGCACAGCAGCTAGTATACGCACAATTGTGTGTGCATGTGTGTCAGCAATGGCAGATGGTAGCACAAGGCATATGTGTAAATGACATCCACGCACGGCACACTGTGTGCGATGATGCATGCGTGCGTTCCCGGGCTACCTCGGATGAACATGTAGACACCTTCCCTACGACCTTCACACTCAAGCAGTGCCTGCAGGTTTCTAAAGGTTGCTTACCTGGTACAGCTCCACATAGGCTTTGGTGCGCGCAGCATAAGCTGCCCGCATGCGCTGCACGAGCTCCCACAGGTCTGGCTGCCCGCCCCCTCCATCGCGACCACATCTATCGCGCTCAGCCTCCTCCTCCACCGCCCTTGCACGCTTCCTGCGCGCAGCCTGCTTCCGTGCAGGTGCGCTGCCAACGACACCACGCGCTTCCGCACTGCTGCCTGTGGCCTGCGTGGACGTTGAAGCGCCAACCACCTCAGCATTCCCAGCAGTTGCAGCCCCAGCCGCTTGTGACGACCCGCTGCCAGCAACCCACGGAAATGGGTCCACTGCACGCTGGCATGCCCGCAACAGTGCAGCCAGATCTGGCAGCCCCTGCAGCAAAGGCTGCACCTGCTCTGCAGCTGCACTGAGTAGCTCATCCAGGTCAATCTTGGTGGGAGAGTAGGTGTTGGCAGTCCCAGCCAGCAGCTTCATCAGCAGCTGCGCTGCAACGCTCACAAGGGAGTCGTCGTCATGCACGCCCTGCATGGTTCCCAAGAACAGCCGACATACGTACAAGGTTGACGTGCCTTGCATGGGTTGCAGTTATGTTGAAATGTCATTGAAAGTGCCCTCAAGCACCACAACAGCATAGGCGGCTCGTCCCGAGAGGTGTGTGAAGGAGGAGCTGAACATGGGTGCAAAAGGAATGCATGTGAGCACTTGGCATGCCAGGTGCGGGATTTGAGTGCTCACTCGGATGCGCAGGAGCTCGCGGATGCTGAGCATGCGCGGTTGGCATGGGTGCCCTTTGCATTCGATCTCCGGGTCGCTCTTGCCGGTCTGCAGAGCGCACAGCAAGTGTGGCAGCAGGGCACAACATTTTTGGAAGTTCATATTCAGACACAACAGTCACTGCTAGAAGGCTGGGTGCCAGCACTACTACAAGGCTGGGGCACAGCATTGTAGCAGTGCAGTCACTGCTACAAGGCTGAATGCCAGTACATGAGTCCTGCGGCTGCTGCAGGACTGCCAGAGGAGCAGCCCCAGCCGCCTCACCACTGTGCCGATCATGCGCCACCATGGGAAGACACCAAGCTTCGTGCCAGCAGTCACGCGCCGCCCCAGGATAGATGTGCACTTCTTGCCGCTCCTGTGTCCAAGACGGCAGGAGCATCCAAATGCTCTGTGTGAGCATAGGCTTGCAGCTTCATGGCGGCTTCAGACCCCAGTTCTGAGCCCCGAAAACGACAAGACCCTGCAGCGCTTGTTCACAAGCCAAAGGGCCTGCACGTGTGGGCACCCATTGTGTGATATCGTGTTCAGGCATACATCTCAGTCAAACTCACCTGCTGGTCCTGAAGTTAGCCAGCATGGCCAGCGCGCCCGTGCGAAGCGTCACTGGTACAGGGGCCTTGGGCTCTGCCCGTGTCCCATCGGCCCCTAGAGCACCAGGCAGATCCATCCAGCCCGAACCGCGTGCCAAATCCTCCCCTGCTAGTGCAGAGCTGCCTGCTGCCACAAACAGTGCCCGTCCTGACTGGCCAAAACTGTGGATCAGGAACTGTCGATGGATGGTCTCAAACTTGTGCACCCGCACGACGTGGTTCCCAACCCGCCTCACAAAATGTAGCACAGGTGGAACCCTGCTGGCCGGAGCGGGGGCCTTGTCACGTTTGACCTTTGGCAACCACGCCCCCACATCCGGCACTGCCTCGGACACTTCCTGCCTCTTCTGCTTCTTCGGAGCTGGCTGCGTTTCCTGGCTCTGTGCCTTGGGAGCTTTAGCAGCCCGTAGGGGCATGAACCTGGAGTCAGGTGGCCGCGGAGGTCTCCCCCGGGCCCTCCGTTGCCGCTGCAACAGCTCAGGCCCTGCCTGCAGCGAGGTGCCACGCACATCTGTCTGTATGACCTCACCAGGTCGCTCCTGTGGTGCCGGCTGCTGTGATGAGCCCAGCTCTGATGCTGTTCCAGAGCCTTCACCAGCACCAGCGCCAGGCGGATGAATGTCAGTCCGAGTTGTCACTCCAATTGCTGGATCCTCATCAGCAGACGCTGCAGCTGTAGAAGTTCCAGCAGCACCCTCCTGCTGAGCCTCCTGCGGCTGTGGCACTGCCACAACCTCCTGTTGCCTCGCTGCAGCTGCTGCCTCCTGTGAAAATGCCACCTCCTGTACAACATCTTGATGGCGTGCCTCATCCTGCTCCTGCGTTGGTTGCAGCGTCGAGCCACTGGGTGCTGAAGTGACCGCAACATCGTTCTGACCCTCCATTTCCTGCTCATGGGGCCGGAGACGCAGCATCAGGCCGACCAGCGAGCAGCTTGGGCTGGACGTCTCATTATCCCCTGGGTTGACCTCATGTGGTGCAGGGCTAGGCGTGCCAGCACCTACCGCAGTGGATCCATCACACGCAGCTGCCCCTGTGTCAGACCCCTGCCCCTGCGCAGCAGCTGGTGCCACATCCGTCTGGCCAGGTGTCTCTTCTGCCAGCTGGGCGGCACGCCCGACCACCATAAGAGCAGGACACTGCTGCTGCTGCTGCTGCTGCTGCTGCTGCTGCTGCTGCTGCTGCTGGTGGTCGCTACATCCTTGAGCATACCTATTGGATGTGGGCTGCGCTAGTGCCTGCGCTTGCAGCTGCAGTTCCGCCACATTGGGGAGCATACCGAGCAGCTCGAGTGCCTCATGTGGCACAACCAGTGCCTCTGCCCCTGCTGCCTGCTCACTTGACTGCCCTGCATCTGCAGCCAGAGCATCTGCCACTGCCTGCAGAACATCCTCTCCTGGCACACCCACAAGCTGCTGCGCTGCGTGCTGGGGCGGCACTATGAGGGCAGCCGACATGGCAGCTGCGGCATGCACAGCCATAGAAGCAGGGGCTGGGGCTGAGTCTGGGGCTGGCTCGGGCCTTGTTGGCAGGTCCTGCAGCACCTGCAGCGCCTGCAGTGCTGCAGCCATCATGGCATCCTGCGCAACCCCCTTTGGCTGCGCCGGCTGCTGCGTAGCCCCGGCGTCAGCTTGTGTTGGTGCAGGGCCTGGAGCTGGCGCAGCAGCAGCTGGGTGGAGGCGGTTGAGCGTGTATGCCTTTGCTACGCTAAAACCTGCCGCAACAGCGGTGGCCTGGAGCTTTGCAAACTCGTCAAATACAGCCTGATGTTCCTGTGAGGGCCAAGCAGCAGGCCAGCCTTTCGATAGCACGCATAGAAGAGAAGACAGCTTTATCTGTGCTTTGCATACAGGTGCACATACACTGCAATGTGCAAGTAGACGCCAGCATCCGTGCATATCGACCATAACTACTCACCTGCAGCAGGGCTACCGCTGTCTGGACAATTTCAAGGCCCCATTCCTGGTACGCGGTCTGCTGCTGTTTCAGCTGCCGCAGCTGCAACCGACTGCGCAGCGACTTGGGAAGCGGTCGCAGCTGCTCAAGCCAGTGCATCTGGCCAGGACCAGATAGACAAGAAAAGCACATCAGAGTCAGTATCGATCAGTTGCGGCCCGTTGGCAGGACATACCATTTCAAGTTGCAGTTATCATTTTGGGTTGCCATGTTCACGCAGGATCTATACAATCTCGGTTGCAGTTGTTATTCTTGTACAGTTGTAGTGCAGAATGTGCACTACTGACTTCTGAAAGGCAGGACAGGCTGGCAGGAGAGAAGCTGTTCCACAGCAAGACAAATGGGCAGCAAACACGAGCAAGCTGCATGCGCACGCATTTGCGCACCTGATGCAGCGTGAACTTCTTGAAGGTGTTCTTCCCTTCCTCATATGAATCTTGCACTGCCCTGCCTGTTACCTCTTCATGAGCAAAATCCTCCGCACTCGGGAAAACACCGGCTGCTTCCTGCCCCGGCACCGCTCTGTTCTGCTCCCAACAGAGGGCGTGCGACCTTCCCACGTGCTCCTGTGAATGATGCAGCCACCAAAACAATAAGCAGCTCTGATGCATAGTGAAAGTGGTGTCTCGTCTGTGCATTCGTAGCACGCAGTAACGGGCCTGTGCACATACAGCCTCTACCCACCAGGCTTTGTAGCAGCACGGCCCGCTTGTCTCTTGGGTGAAGGGAATCTTCAGCGGCGCGTTGGCCAGATGCAACCACCTCCATGACTGCACGTGCCCATTCTATATGTGGCAGCGCATTCAGCACCTCAGAGAGAAGTGCACTGTCAAGGCCCTGTAGGGATGGCTGTACAGCTTCAAATGCGTCCAACCTGGGGCTTCTGCTGGTGCCTGCGCCTTGGCTTGCCTGCTGCCCTGCCCCCACTGCCATACCACCTGACTCGACTGCTGCCGCTGTGGGTGCGCCTGAAGTTGGGCCCTCCCAACCACCTGCTAGCTGCTTTAGTCCTGACTGGCTGCCTGTGCTGGCACCAGCTGCAGATGGGGTAGGCGTTGTTTTGTGGCACCCGGGCCGAAGCCGCAAAAGGGTTGCCAATGGGTACTGGGGCTCGTGGGCGTACCCTTGGATGCCTGCATGTTGCATGGAGTACAATCGATTCACGTCATCACATCAATGCAGCTGTCGCTGTGCACAACGCTGTACTGCAACTCACATGACACGAGCTCACATGCACACATACCAGAGTGTGCAATGCATGATACAAGGAGCATGGCATATCCTCGCCTCACGCACCAGTTCCCGTGAGAGGAGAGATCTCAACGAGATCTGAGATCGCATCCTTGACCAGGGCAGGGTCATATGCACACCAATCCTCACCCCACACAGCCTTGTGCCACAGCTCGTACATCCAAGGCTGCATGGCCAGCGGAAACAGCCCACATCAGTGGTTGGATGGGACGTACAGGATCAGTTGAGCCATACCAGCACAGTACAGAGTTTGCATTGCTGGCAATACATGTGCACAGCATAGTGACTGCATGGATGTTGATGTCAGTTCTGTTATGTGCCACCCGCATTTGAATACTGTCAGCGAGAGCAACGTACCCAGATCATCAGCATATTAGCCGCTGTTCTCCCGTGCTTGAACCCATGGTGCACATTCAGGCGGTGCGTGTGGACAGGTAGAGGTGGCAGCTGCCTCCCAGTCTGTGCAGCCATGACAAACAGTCGGGGGCGCTCCTGTGGACAATTGCCGGAACACGCAGCCAACATGAGCAGCCGTCATAGACAAGTTAGTTTCCAAGAGGTGCAAGAGGTCCAGGCTAACATACCTCGCCTGCTCCATAGTTTGCCGCCCAAAGGATGGCCATCCGGTACTGGTAATTCATTGAGTTCAGCGCCTGCATCAGGGTGCGGGCCCATCTGCACAACACGATATGTGCCACGTAGTTCTGATCAGAGCAGCTGATGAAAGTAGCACTGTGCTCGCTCAAGACACGAAGTAGGCAGATCAGTACGGCAGGGAATGGCCATGCATTTTGGATGGGCTCAGCTATGACTGTCATGGGATTACGACAAGGAGGTATAAAGGACCTGGCTGTACTATACCGTAATATACATACAGTTTGAGCAGGGATGCGCGTCTTGCACAGAGGCACTTACATGCCATCCTCCTTCAAAAAGGCCTGGGGCACGTTCTCAAGCATCATGTAGGCAGGTTGGATGAGGTCCATCAAGGCCGCATAGGTCAGCAGCAGCGAGTTGCGTGCCTCTGTCATGATGTCCTCCTCAGGAGCATGCTTGTTGCTGTCACTCATCTGCGCAGCCCCACATGACGCAAGAAGCAGCACAGAGTGTTTGAGCAGGCAGAGAGGCTTCAGCAACACGACGAAATCAAAGTAGGCAAGGCAAAATCGCAAGGCTGAGCCAGCAAGCAACAGTAGGGCAATGCTTCGACGGTCCGCAGCTGCGGATGTGCTTTGAAGGATTGCGGCCAAGGCACAAACACCCCCCCTGAATTCCTGCTTGTTGCACACGCACCCCTTGACAGGGCAGCCCACCAGCAACCACCAAATCCCGGCCCTGCCGCCAGCCAGGCAAAGGCACGGTGCCACTGTTCCGCATGCGCTGTATAAATGCCCGTATGATGCCCTCCCCTGCACCCTGTGGCTGAGCAAGGATCTTGTCCAAGGTCCAGAAGTCCTCAGTGACCCTGCATGGCAGCAGCGCAATACAGATGTGAGCACCTGCACCATGGGTTCCTCCTCAACAACCATCCATCACTCGACTGATCCATTCAAATGGTGGAAGCATTCACGGCACGAGGAACCCATGTGAGCCAACCATCTCGATGTGGAAAGCCCCAATCCGAATGGAACAGTCACAGCATGCACATCTCATGAGCAAACCGCATGGGAAGTCCAAACACAGCATCAGCTCACCATGCGCCGCCTCCTGCATCCTTGTAGGGAGCAAATCGTACACGGTATGTGATGCTGACGTCTGCGAACTGTGGCACACGGGGCCTGCCGGCGTCATCCAGCGGCACCTCACGGCCTTTCTCATCACGATGGACACTGCTCTTCCATTCCAGATGGATTTCCTGAGCAGCAAAAACGCATGCAGTGCAACATGGGGTCACTGTAACTGGAAGCGTTCAGTAGGTGCAACATGGGGTCACTGGAGTCTTTGCCTACAAGACGCTTGCATCAGCTGCTTGTATGATCTCGAACTAAACCATCCCACGCACTCAGGACTTCCAGGCCTCGCATCACCACAGCACATCAAGCACGGAACCAGGGCGCTTACCTCAATGCTCTCCACTCGTGCCTCAGCCTGGCCCGCAGCGGACCTTGCCCTCTCTGGCTGTGCCACACCCTTCCCAACTGGCTCCGCTCCGGCTGCTGTTGCAACCTCTTGCTTGCCATGCGTCTTTGCGTGGCCTGCCTCAGCATCTTGTCTGACTACTTTGGCTTGCTTCACCACCCTCACCTTTGGCTGTTGAGGGATTCGCTGTATGCGCCCGCTCCTGCGCGGCCCTGCAGGCTGGGGTGCAGACGCCGGCACTGTCTTGCCAGGTTCAGGCACTGCACTGCCATGCTGTTGTGCTGCACCAGGCTGGCCTGTGATCGGCAGGGACGCAGCCACAAGGGCAGCCAGGTCCAGAGCCGCTTGCACAGCAACTGGTGAAGGTGAGCACATTGGTTCAGGATCGCTGCTGCCCTGAACCACAACTGCAGCAGCTACACCTGGTGAATGGAACTCTGGCTCGCTGCCCTGCTGGTGATCCTGGCTGCCTGAATTGCGGGGGGTGTTAGAGGTCTCCCCAGTGGTGTCATCACAATCATCCATGGCCAAGCACAGCTCAGTGCCTTCATCATGAAGGCTGCTGCTGGGACTGAGCTGCAGCCCAGCAGGCTGGGGCCGCACAGCGGCTAGTGCATGCGCGCCTGGGACCAGCTCCTGCGCGTGTATTGCTGCAAAGGCTGCCGAAGTTGGCAGTGCAGAGCTGGGGCTATTTGCGTCCTGCTTGCAGACTACCTCGCCTGCGTGCCGTGCTGCCGACTCGATGGCGGGTGCAGCTGCAGCCATTGCAGCTTCGAAGAGCTCATCAGGCGCATCACCAGACCCAGGGGCCACCAGCATGCTGCCCTCTTGGCTTTGGAGGCTCTCCCCGCTGGCACAGCTCAGCCCATCTTCATCCTGAACCTCCTCTTCATCACACAGGTCAACTTCCACTGCATGCTGCAGGTCATGGGCTGCCCCTGTGTTGCATGCTCCCACAGCACCTGCCACACCTCCATCAGCGCTGCCCTTGCATAGGGCTGAACAGGGGGCCCATGGGCTCGCAGTCATAGCCTCTGAAGCCTTCAGCTCATCTGGCAATACGCTATGCCCGAGCCAGCTGGCAGCAGGTGACGGTGTAAGATGTGGCACCCCATGGTCGGTCGCCAAGGCTTGCACAGCCTGTTGTAGATCTGGGTCCTCGAACTCCTCTCCAGATCTGGGTGTCTCAATCTCATCTGTGGCTGGATGTAGCACTGCCCGGGATGTGGCGATCGCTGGCAGATGTATGGGCAGCAGCCCTCCATGTGCAGTATCCCCAAACACGGTCCGCGGCATCGCAGCTGTAGCGTGCACCAGATCCGCTGAGCACGCAGGGGATTGCGGGAAGAAAGGGCTGGCACATCGTGAGCATGGGCCTGCCTCCAGTATGTCTACATCCAGATCTGACCGGGGCTGGTAATGCTGGTAACCCCACACAGAGAAGGGTCCCATGGACGGAGCTGCGGTGCGCGCACTGTCTGGTGCTGCCCCAGCTGCCATATTAGCCACAGCAAGTGGTGATGCTGCTGCAGGAGAATTCATGGCAGCAGCATCTGCAGTAGTGGCAGGAGTCAATGCAGAAATAGGCTGTGCCGAGGTGGCGGGGGAAGATGGGCCTCCACGCGCCAAACTGACTTGCTCACCTGCATCTGCCGGCTCCAGCTGCACACGCACTAACCTCGGGGTTTCTGCATCACATTGTGCCCCTAGATCCTCTGTTATGACTGTAATGCTGGCTGCCGCTGGGCCTGCCCCCCTGTCACCCGCAATTGCCAGGCTTGCCTTCTGTGGGATTGGACTGGCCTTGGCAGCTGCTGGCTGCGAGGCAGCACACTCCTCATCAGCTCCATTGACTTGGCTGAGGAAGCGCTCCTCTGCACCCAACATCGGCAAGAGAAATGCACCAGGCCGTCATCAGTCCTCATCCAGAATGTACTTAACTATGCAACAGGCGGGCGCAAGCCGCAGAAAGATGTGCTGTACACACTCAATACAGTGCTACGCTCACCCAGCTCCTTCAGATGCAGCAGCTTGAGGTAGTATAGGCGCAGGTCTATGTTCTCAATCTCTGCAGTTGGGTGCTTCAGCTTGGTGGAGACACACGCGCTCGCATTGATGTCACCGCCGACCCACATCCTCATCCCCACACCAGCCCAGTCCAAGTCCTCCACCAGCCCACCAGCACCACTGCAAAGCAGTACAGGCAGAGGGATCTGGAGACAACAGCTTCAAATGGCTACAGACAGTCCACCAGATACCTGGCTGTTGCAAATCAGCACAGCGAAGATTTGGCCCCCAAGCTCTGGCTGCAGCTGGTGACATGAATATGAGGCATGCTGGCATTGTTAATGCTGGTTTTCAAGGCACCACGGCACCAACACTGCTATCATGCAAACCAGGTGCTAGGGTCAGCAACTAGGACAAGCCAGGCTTGCGCACCAGCAGGGGTCCATAACACACAGCATCGTGTTGGTAGGCAGCTGCTCCACATCAGGGTTGCCATCCATCATGACCTGCAACAGCCACAGGCAAAACGCAGCAGATCGTCTGGTTGGTACTGGCATGTACAGCGGAGCGGGCAGGCCACGGCCGGGTTGGGGGTTGGGGGTTTCGATGTCTGCATGATCACATCCCTGCAGCCCTATTTTAATCTGGCTGGCGTGCACGATGATAACTGAAGAGCGTGTTGGGGCATGAAGAGTTCACCTTCACTCGCTGTACATGGCTCAGCCAGTTGCGTAGGCGCTCTTGCTTGATGGCTTCTCCCTTGGGGTGGCCTGAGGTGCAAGCATGATGATTGTGCTGATGGTCAGATGCTCCTTTTTCCTGGCAGCTCAGACCACCCAAAGCAGACGAAGGGTTCCCACGACCCGGTCTGTAGTGCGCCCCCAGCCCTCCCATACCCCTGTGCCTCACTGTGCCGCTCCATGTTGGGCCAATCACAAGACCGGTGGCAGCATGCAGCAGCAATGCTCTCATTCTCAGCTCCAGCATCTCACCTGAGGGCCAGTAATCCTCCACTGAATGCAGCCGCCCTGTGCAGGTGCTGGAAAACCAGTAATGGCCCTTGCTTCGCTGCTCCTCTGCACGCTGCTGCACCCTCTCCCCCGGCTCAATCCATACCATGGTGCAGCGACGCACAAAGGCTGCAGCAAGCACCCAGTCGGTGTGGGGTTTCGAGCCACCCGTCTGCTTGTCAAACTGGTGCGCGATGAACATGTGGTACTGGTCATAGGTCACACCCTGATGCGAGCACGTACGAGCAAGGTGGAACACAAGTAGGCAGGGTGGTTCGTCAAACTGATTCATAAGAGGGCAGCCGGGCCCAAACTTTAAGCACCCCGTGCAAGGTCTGTCCTGCGGCTGGTGCGGCCTGCAGACACTATGCCAGCAGCACCAGCCTCTTGCCTCTGGGGCCTTGACTGCCTTCTGTGCCCCGGGCACGGAGCGTGTGGCCACAACATCAAGCTCTGAACTGAACCACTGCACCAGGAGCTTGCTCTCAGTGAGCCTCTGCGTACAAGGAACATGGTGCAGAGTACCTTACAGTAAGGCAGGTGCAGTGTAGCCATGAGGCACATGTCGATATGTGCAATACAATGCGAGTACAATGGAGTCTGCCTGGCTTCGGCACTACAGGCGGGTTACAGGAGGCGGCTTCTTGTTGCCAACAGACCTCTCCAAGCTGCACCTCCACCACGGTGGCATACCACTCTCCCTGGGAGCACAATAGACGGCGTATGGATTGCAATGAGTGAGCAAACGAAGGTCCTGAGAGGTGCGATGCATAACGCAGGGCAAGCGCCCGCAGCTGCACATGGCAGATGGGCTGCAGCATGGCTCTGATGGATGGAATGGGCTATGATGAGGCATTATATTTCTATGCCTGCCGCACCGTGTGGGAGGTTCCTGCCTCTGCCTTGATGACAACACCGTCGCCTTGCTGCGCACAGCAAAGAAGCACACGTGCAAGTGCATAAGCGCAGACAGGAACGGCAGACCACAGACCGTCTTCTACCCTGTTGCGTGGTTGCTTTTAGGCAGGAATGGGCTGCCATGGCTCCTACTTGCCTGGAGTGTCTGAACTGCTTCCCAAGTGCGTTGATCATCCTCATCGTCCTCATCCTGCCGCTGGTCATCATCCTCCTGCTCCTCCTCAGCCTGCACTCTACCCTCTCTGTCCTGCCCATCGCAGTCTGGCTCCCCATCCTGCTCATCTGGCTGCTGCCGCTTGCTTGCTAACGTGTGTGCATCGTCCTCTTCTTCATCCTCCTGTGTGCAAAGACCAAGCAAGGGCATGGGCGATACGAGCATGGACAGGTTCACACATGCAAGTTATAGGCCTGCCCTGCCATGGCAAAAAACATTCTGTGCAATCGCGCTCACCAGCGTCAGGTCGATGATCTCAACTGCAGCGGCACGCCCAGGCTTCCGTGAGCCTTTGCGCTTGGGAGCCATGCCGCTCGCACTGGCAGTGATCTCGCGTGCTTGGTGCTGAGCTACATGGTCACCATGTGTTTCACGTTAGCACGATGCGCGGCTCGTCTCTAGCATTTCCACAAGTCAGCTAGGGTTGCGGTTCCAGGACGCCTTCGGCAGTGCATACGGCAATTGCATTGTTTTGGTTGCAATGCGCAGACATCAATCTGCGCATTGGTGCTTGGACCAATCTAATCACACCCATGGCGTGCTGGGCGTGCTGGGCGTGCTGTGCCTGCTGTGCAAGGTGGCTTTACACGCGGTTTGCGCCCTTGCCCCTCAGTCATCGCAGTCATCAACATTTCGTTCGTCATCCTCTTCCCCCTCCTGATCCAAGCCTGCCTCGCCATCATCGTCGAAGCTGTTCTCCAACTCCTCCTCCCACTCCCACTCCTCCACCTCCTCCTCCACCTCCTCCTCATCATCATCCTCCTCCTCCTCATCATCATTCTCCGCTGAGATTTTACTATCACTGTCCTCCTCCTCATCTTCCGCAGGAAGTTCCTCCTCGTCCTCATCGCTGCTCATCAGCTGGATGGTCACTGCAGCGTGGGCATGCTCCCATGCAATGCTGCGCACTGCACCTGCCGCAACCACTGCACCGGGCTCGGCCTTGTCCGCTGCGGCAAGCGCAAAGCAATGCCCTGCGCGCACCATGCCACCAGCCCAGCACTCAACAGATTGCTCTCCGGCACATCCATGTGCAGCATCATCCAGCATCAATTGCATTTGCATTGAAGACAGTCTGCTGCATCATCCAGGATCAATTGCATTTGCATTGAAGACAGTCTGCTGCATCATCCAGGATCAATTGCATTTGCATTGAAGACAGTCTGCTGCATCATCCTGGATCAATCGCATTTGCATTGAAGACAGTCTGGACAGGCGGCACCAGCTGGTCCACCAGTTGGGCACCACCAGTGGTCTGCTGGCCGCACCTGCTGCTGAGGCGAGCAACGGCGTGACAGAGTTGCCGACCTGCAGCCACATGCTGCGCAGGTCACGCAGGTACTGTGCACGCGCCTTCAGCACCTCTGCCAGCCGCGCCTTTGGCATCGCCCCCTGCCAGGCCTTGATCTGTGAGGCGGGTAGGAGCCTCAGGTCCTTTGAGGCCAACAGATCGAGGTTGAGGAGGTCAGCACGCACAAACCCCATCGTGCGCTTGTATCCCCTCGACCTGCTGGCTGCAGGTTTCCGTGGCGCAGCTTTTTGCTTGGCAGCCTCGCGTCTGCTGCTCTCGCGCTGCTCAGCTGTGCTTGGCCTGGAGGGGCCCTTCAGCAGGGGTGCAGTGGCCCTGGTCCAACGCAGCTGGACTGCAGAGGGCCCTGGCTGCTCGTCACTGCGGAGCTGCTTAGGCCGCTTGGGACGTGGAGCTCCTGGTGTGTGCCCATCCCCCTCCACTGCCGGTCCTCCCCTGGTGGCCAGCAGTGTGGCTGGCAGTGAACCAGGGGAGCCAACTGCCCCACTCCCACCTCCTCCTGCTGCCCCTGCTGCCAAGTCACGGCCTCTCTTGTTTCCAGTTGGAAGCAGCTGTGTCAGGTGCGCAGCGGCCTGGAGCAGCCCCAGGCGTGCCAGCACCGCTTGCCGTGCGGCCATGCGCTCTGCCCGCTCCTGCTCGAAGCGGCCCACCTGACCTGAGGCTCCTGTTGTCCTGGCTGCCGGCAGGCTGAGGTCAGGGAACCTGTGACGATGGTCGCCCATCAGTTGTTGCAGCGCGGCCTGCTTGCGTGCCAGCAACAGCTGTGGGTTCACAAGCTGGCAGGGCAAGTCTTCCCCCACGTCCAGCCCCAGCTTCAGGTCCTCTGTACGACGTGTGAAATGCAGGGTCAATTCAGCAAAGCCAAGTTGACCAAATCAAGATGGAGCCAAAGCAAGTCAGCACCCAAAAATGTTCATCAGCTTCCGGGCAAAGATCACATGGTGAGGCAGAGCAGCAGTGCAACTACAAGGATGGCCTTGAAGCAAACATGCCATACCAAGGCACACGGACTGGACAGACATGGTTGTGGCGGGCGGGCAGGAGCGGCATGGCGCAGTATGAGCTGTCAGATGACCCACCATCGGATGCAGGCAGGAACACGTGGCTGTCTGGGAACCCCTGGATGCGCGCAGCCTCGCGCAAGCTCTCAGCCCGGTCCTGATCCCAGTGCATCATGCGCTGGCCCTCTGGCCTAATGTTGCCGAGCTGCATGAGTCGATGGTTCAGGTTTTAAGGCAGGGAAAGTGATAACTGCAACAAGTTACTGCCAGCAATCCGCAGGCTCTAGAGAGCCGGGGATGAGATCAAACAAACGTGCACAAGTACATACAGAAGTGAACTCTTGTACGGATACCGAGGCGTCCTGCCATCCAACGCGCATTACAGCATGTATGATGTCATACAATTACTGTGCGGGTTGTGTGACGCCACGCAAGCACACGGACTCGCCTGCACGCTGAGGGTGCCCAAAGGGTTGAGGCGGCCGAGCGAGTGGTGGAAGGGATTGTTCATGTGCCAGTTCCTGGCTGCATGTCGCATGCAATTGGGCAACACCCAGGGCCGGTGTCAGCAGTCCCAGCATGGAACAGGGGCATGGAGCAACCAGTTGGTGGCTGCAGTCACAGGGGAGTCTCAGTGCAAAAACGTTGAGTTGAAGCACACATCAAACAGCACACATAGGCTCGTCCCACTGACAATAGGTTGGCTTGATGGACAGCATGCCAGTGGGCAAAGTGTGGTCGGATGTTGGGTATACCTCCAGCTTCTTGCCTGAATCTATCAGCTGAAAAGCAGGTGGATGTGCAGGAGCAGGAATGAATGAACAAAGGCGGGTAAGGTCAAGGACCATCAGAGTTGATACCACAATGCCAGGCAATGAAAGGTGCAGGCATGGGGGGGTGGGAGATGGGGGTGTGAGTTCGGGGTTCTTGGCCGGAGGCACAGCATGCCCCTTTGTTCACTAGACAACAAGAGTGTATCAGGCAAGTGCATAGCACCCTCGCTCAACCCACCTTGGCACCAGGCAGCCCCACCCAATAGTCCAGCTCTGAGTGGGGCCCAGGGATGTCCTTCATTCTGAGATGGGTGTCCCCGGACACCATCATGGGATTGTGGCCCAACACCAAGGCTGCAGCTGCTGATGCGCCACTGCCAGACGGCCCCGCCACACCCTGCTGGTCGCCTCTAAAAGCTGCTGGGTCGGTTGCCGCGCCTGGTGCGAGCTGCTCAGCTGCCCCTGAACCCCTGGCTGCCTGCTGCGCTGCTGAGGCAGGCCCGAATGCATCGCCTGAAAACGTGGATGCGTACAGCTGCACAACTTTGTGCGCCTCGGCCACGATCTGGACAGGGCACCAGGAGCACAGACACATATAAGCAGCCAGCTCAGTGAGCGCCAACAGCACAGCTGAAGGTCATGCCACAGCCTGAAACCTTCCAATTCACGCGTCATGGCACACACGATGGTGAGAGATTGGTCACATCAGCTTATGTCTTCGTGTTTGTAACGTAAAAGGCATATGAAGGGGCCACGTTCAGGCATGCAGTGCACGCAGGACTGTGCTTAAGCTTACCTCATTGCCCAGCTGCCTGTAGGCCCGCTGCTGGTCCAGCCTCAGCGCCTTCACCAGCTCCAACCGCTCTGCTGGGCCCACTGCCCTCAGCTTCTCCACCCAGTGTGCCTGCCTCCATGAGGCGCACACACGAGACACTGATTCAGCAGTGCAGCTGGACAGGGGGCATTGGTGGCAGGGGCATAGCTGAGGAGGCAGGTACACCGTGAGCACAGCTGGGAAGGGAGTGATAACACACGGAAGTTGTGTCGTAGCTCCTGAGCTTGTAGTGAACACAAGCACATGTTCCAGAGCGGCACACCATTCAGCAAAGCACTATGACAGCGTGGCCCAGTACCTGTCCCTATGGCTGCTCGCGCACCATGCTCAGAGACGTCTTGTTTGTGCCGCCCCTGAAGTTCAGCTCCCACTTTTCGCTGTGGGTCCGGCCAACTGCTTCCTACACAGGTTCAGGTATTGCAGAAAGTATAAGCATTCAATGTCGGTCGTGCACCTCAGAATGCTTTGGGTCGGCACGTACCAGTCACGCACAGGAGCACACATCGACTAGCCAGATGCACCATGTTCTGGAAAAACCACAGGGACCCCGTTCCCAACCCAGGTTGCTGATGATGCAAGAAACAACGGGGCAGGGAGTGCAGAGTTCCACATCACAGGCCAGGGGCATGAGTCTCACCAGGCCGTGAGGTTCGCAAGCAGCCAGCTCCAGGACAGCCAGTGCATGCCTCAGCGCTGACTGGTTGTGGACGAGTGCAGTGCGCAGCGTCTTGACTGCCTCACCCCCTTCTGAACTTGCGCCAGCTTGGCCCTGGCGGGTGTACGCCTGGAATGGAGTCTCTGGCGCCGACCTGTACGTCACAGTCACACCAGCACGGAGGAAACATGATCAGGGCTGTGATGGTCAGATGCAAAAGGTTTGGAGACAGGTCAGGCAGAACACCAGAACGAAGAATATCAGGGTTGCCATTGTTGGCGAACCTGTAAAGTGCTGCCGGGGCCGTGGTGTATGTGGTGGCAGGTGGTAAGTCGGACGTGGCTGTCTGCAGCGTGGTCATGGGGTGTAGGCGGTAGCCGGCCGGCAGGTAGCGGCTGCGTGTTGCTGAGATAGTGCCATGTGGTGAGGTGCCAGCCATGGTGAACTGGCTGATCACTGAAGGGAGGAGGTTCTTCAGGCCTCTGTACCGCTTCCTGCCTGTACATGCTTTAGGACCCTGCCACGTGGGTTGGACAAACACAACAACGCCATCCGTGTGCGCCACTAGAGGGTGAGAAGTGCCAGCACGAACAAACTACACCCATGCCACCCGCGTGTGCACGAGCAGGGGCTCTCTACGTTTGCAGAGTGCAAAGAGGCAGGCGTTGAACAGGGCAACGCGGGCATGGCAAACATACCCCATGTGTTGGTGCAGGGAATGGGGGAAGCTGCTTGCGTGGGGCCGCTGCATGGAGGATGATGCGCGGCCGCTCCTGGGGACAGCCATGCCACATGGCAAACTGCAGGTGCATAGCGCACGGCAGTCACAGCCCCCACGCCCCTGTTAGCATGCATGCACAGACACTGGCCTCACACAGGCACATGCTTAGATCTGGTAACTTGTTCCTGATGCCAGATCTGGCGTGCACGTCCAAAGACAGTCTGTCAGGTTGATGCTGGTTCCCTTCACCGTAGTATCCCAGGCGGCCGCACCTGCACACAGCCATGCACCTGGTACCGCATGGCAACGAGGCGGCCGATTGCGTACTGGATGTACAGCCCACCGTCCCGCCACAGGCTGGCCCGTACATTTTCCACCAGTACAAATGCAGGCTGCAGAAGCTGCACGATGTCCATGAAGGTCTTGATCAGGCGGTTGCGGCCGTCTGACAAAATGTCTGTCGTGGGGGCATGCATGTTCGCACCGGTCATCTGCAGCACAGCGATGCAGGGCAGATAAATTGTGGAGCAGAGCTCGTGGACGAAAACTCATGCAAAACCCAAACTGAAACTCATGCGAAGCGCGCGCGCGGTCTTCATGCATGCAGTGAGCTGTGCAACAGCCTCAGCTCCTCATGCTAGCAAAAGAGGAGCAAGCAGCTACAGTACACAGGTCAGGCACGGCAGTGCATTACAGGTCAGGCACAGCAGCACAAAACGATCTGCAGCACCGTGCAGAAGCCTTACCCCCTGGCAAGGTGGCCCTCCTGTGATGATCAGCTGTTCCGGGTCATGCCATATTGGCAGCCATGCCTCTGTGCGCATGCGCTGCAGGAAGTCTCCCAGCTTTTGGGCACAGCCTTTACCACCCACCAGATCATCAAGCGGCTGCCATGAGCGCTCTCCCACCACATCCACCCTGTATCCAGTGGTACGATTAGCGAATGGCAGCACCTCATAGAAGGGGTGCCAATCGTGCCATGACCACCCAAGCACTTCAAAGAGCTGCATGCTGCCGCTGCCTCCATCAACTAGTACTGTTATTGTGTTAACCTCTCACTCGACTGATGAAAACCAAACCAATCATCTCAACCAAACAACCCATTGCCAAAGCGCCCTTCCCACTCACCCTGCGTCATTTGTGTATGTGCTCCATTCCACGAGGAACAAGATGTCCACATCCTCTGGGGTCAGAGCCCTCAGCAGCTGTCCTGTCTTGGCATCACGTGGCGGGCCGCCGTCCTGCTCCTCTTTGACCTGTACCAGCAGCAGTACACCAGTACAGCTGCATGACAGAGAAGTGACACGTGGAAGTGGAGCAGAAGCCAAAAGATATTACAATACCCAAGGTCGGGGGTGGGGCCACGTAGGTGTAGAACGCCAGCGGCAAATGACCCATGTGAAAAGTTGTCAGGCGGGCAGGGTCCCATTGCTGAGCTCCCTGACTGAGCTGAGCTGGCCAGGGTCACTTGCTCACTTACCTGCAGGACCACGTTGGAGATGCATTTCACATCATACTCCCTCTCCTGCTCAACCTCATCTCCAATGTCTGAATCCTCGGCGTGCTCTGATGGGCTGGGGCCCTGCCGCCCCTGGCCTGCCACCTGCCTGGCCCTGCACACGGCTGTGCCTGCCCGCCCCTCGCTCAGCGCCTCAGCCGTAAAAATGTCGCTGGAAAGAGTAAGGTCGATGATGTCCGCTGCTGCCTGCAGCCCTCGCATCCCTGGGACCTCCCCAGCTGTTGCTTGTGGCTGTTGCGAGGCTGTTGCAGACCTGTTGTGCTGCTGCTGCCCACTGCTGTCTGCTTCCCCTTGGCTGTGCCTTGAGCTTTGAAAGCTGTCAGTGGCAGTAAAATAGTTGGTCCCCCCTTCTGAGCCCCCCTGGAGGCCACTAGCACTAGAGCAGGGACCTGGCGGACTGGTCCTTGCTGCCTGTGCAGCACCAACCATGCCACGTGCTGCACCAGTCCGTGCTGGCTGCAGACCATACACAGGACCCCGGGCCAGTGGTGCACATGCCTTTTGAGCTCCTGCTCCTCGTGCTGCCGCCGTGACGGCTGTGCCTGTGGCTGCTGGCCGCTGTGCAGCCCTCCTTGAGTCCTGTACACCACCCTGGCCTGTACCGGGGCCTGGCAAAAGCTGCCAGTCTGACTCAGATTCAGTTGACTCCGGGACAGTGGTTCCTGTTGGCACCGTTGCGTCAGACGTTTGTGTGTCTGAATTAGAATGAGGTGATACGTCACCATCACTGCCGCCTTCATGCTCGTGCATCTCAGTGACGTACAGCTTGTACAGCCGGGCAATCTCCTGCACAGGCAGCATGCGCAGCAGTACCGCTAATGCAAAGTCTTGAAACAAGACAAGACAGCAAGAAGCATGTACAATGATGTGTGAAGGCAGCAGACAAAGAGGCGCAGCATGTGCACGGCTGTGGCAGGCTCCAGATAGACTTCTTGGCAGACCGCCCACTTCCCAAAGCTTTGCCACCATCTGAACTACACCACCCGTAGCAATCGCCCTTGTATCAGCACGTTGCCCAGCCTGCTGGTATTCAAGATTATCCACAGTCGCACAGTCACACCTTGCATAGGATGTAAAACTCGTCCAGGCTGTTCCTCCACACCTGGGCGCATGTTTCACCACGTGAATTGAGAAGATCAGACGATCTTGCATCGCACGCACCCAACAAAAGCACAAAATGTAGCATGCACGGTGTTTATCTGCAAGTAGGCAGCCTAACAATAGAGGGGCTGACAGGTGATGATGAAGATTGTCGCAGGCCCCACAATGCAATGTCTGCTCACCTTGGCACCTGGTCGGTTGACCGCAAACGAAAGCGCTGCACTGGTATCACGGTCCACACCCCAGCAGCTGGCAATGTCCATGCCAACAAAGCATGTGTCAAGGCACAAGCCTCCAGCACCACTGCAATGTTTTGAGGATGAACAGAACCAACAAGAGGGAACAGGGTCAATTCATCTGAGTAGCGCAGGGTGCCCTGATAGGCTGGGGACAGCATAAGAACTGTTGGATTACTTGCACCATCCTTCGGTGATCAGCACGTTGAATTGCATGCCGCCGGAGCAACGCAGCATGAGAGAGCGGGCATCAGCCATGAGCACCGCATGCACGCACCAGCACAGCTCCAGCACATGCATGCGCTGCTTGGGCTGCACTTGGCCCTTCGCCTGTTCCTCGTGCCTGCTGCCGGCGTTGTGGCGACCTGCATGCCACGCGGCTGCCGGTGCATCACGATGCGTGGCTGCTGCGCCTATTGCTAAGGAGGCAAGCCCTGGTGCAGCCTGCTCGCCGCCTGCAGCTGCCTGCAGCTCTGCGTGGTGCTGCTGTGTGTGCTCAGCAGCTGCAAGGCAGCGCTGCTGCTGCAAGGCCATCAGCTCCTCATCGTCCTCTGGGACGAGGTCCTCAAAGCACGCATGCTCATCCACCCGGTATGCCTGAAGATGGTCCAACAAGTGGATAACTGGGTGATACTTGAACACAGTCTTCCACAACCAAGCAACAATGCGGCCTGTTGGTGTGTGGGGCGGGTGAGGCAGTGTGCAGCCGTGCAATTCCAGACCAAGCCCTGTGCCACATGCATTGTGTGCGGCAAACGATGCGAGGATAGTGGACAGCTGCAACTAGCACGACCACAGGTAGGAGGGCAATACGTGTTGGAAAATGTAGACAGACAAGTAGGGATGGGGACCATGAAATGGAGGCTGGTCTGGATTGCAGCCAGATGGGCACACCTGGTCATACCAGTAGTCTGTATCGTGCTCAGGAGGAGGGGGTAGACCAGGGGACACTTGAGCAATGGTTATGACCCTGCGCGTGCGCCAGCATACACAGTCTACACACATATCCCATATCCCATGTGTACACGCTAATCCTGTCTCGCGGCAGGCATCTATGCGCCACGATGGGCGTACGATGTAACCAACACACACACACATGCAAGCATGCACTGGGTGAGCCAGCTTCCTGCAGCAGGCTTGTGCCCGAGCCCAGCCATGGTGGCAAGCACTGGATCGTTACTTGCGTTGGGTGCTATCAGCCTGCATTTGATGTTTGCGTCAGGCAGATCCCCAAGCTGCCAAGCAGCAGCTGGCGTGTTTTGCTGCTCCAGGCACAGCAAGGGTGGGGACAGACCACACTGGACATTAACCAGCACACGAGCCCAGCAGCAGCCAGAGGCCCCTAGATAGGTGGAGACCCCTGACCGCAGCCCAAGCACCTCTCTACGTCGCATACCCACACCCAGCTCTCGTCTGGTGGGGGGGCTGCGCCCCCTGTGCGGTGCTCCCTGAACAGGCGACGCGCGTCATGCTGTATGCCCTCCGGCACCCTTGGGGCAGCTGCAGCTGTCTCACTCCGGCGTCCCACAAACGTGTCTTGCAGCCGCAGGTACCATTGCACCCCGAGCCACTCCTGCTTGGAAGTGTTGGCATGGCCGCTGGGCGTGCCGCCCTGCAGGCATGGGAGCGGCGCCAGAGCGAATGTCCCGCATAGAATGTCCATGCAGATACATGAGATGATTTACTGGGCACACAGCATCAACCAAACTTCCCCTGCTGGATTGCGTACGATACCGGGGACGCAGCAGATAGTAGCGATGCAGCCCGAACGTGTTGAAATGGACATCGGAGCGTCCCACGGGCAACTCACATTGCTGATGTGGCACACAATCGCAAGCTTTCCAGTGTTTTTTATTACGATACCGTCCCCGGGCTGCAAGCCAGATTGTCTCTGCATATTGAGGATTGCGCATCAATCAACTTGTGCGCCAACGTGTATGTCTCACTGCCATGGCTGTGCAGCGCAACCGTGGCCCGATGCGCCCTGGCAGGAGCGTGCTGCCAATTTAGTTTTGTATTTTCTTCCCAAAATCAGTCATTGCACCCCTTGATACTATATGTCCGCTTTGGGGGTGAGTGCCACGCCCTTGGCATTTGCGTGCTGTGTGCTGGGAATGGCAGATCAGTGTGATCAGGGTTTTTTTTTGTTGCTGCAGCACCCCTGGTATACTGAAGTGTAGTATGTAGCGGCTTTTTCTAAACCACCGTTGAGTTGCTGCCAAGAAACGGTCGACTTCAAGCGGTGCTCTGACGTGCATGGACCACTCGTAGGTGCATGCTCTCACGATCTGCGCGATGAGGGTGGCACAATTGCGCCAGTGTCGACATGAACCCGGGTCGAGGTTTGCAGGCCTTGTCTGACTGCGCTCCATGCAAGCCTGTTTCCGGCAGCCTTTTGTCGCAGCAAACATGGGGGCAGTGCGCATGGCTGCAGTCCGACTTACTGGCCTCATCCTCTGTTCAATGTCTGCAGGCTGGGCTGCAGCATGGCGACACCAAGTGCAGCAGGCACATGCGGCAGTCACGCCCTGCTGCAGCTGCCGGCAGGCATGCTAGCGCACGATGTGCTCAGGCGCCTCGGCCCCGGAGCTGGTGCCATGGCACGCAGCACATGCAGAGCGCTGCGTGATGCATGGGATGCAATACAGCTGCCATGCGTACTGCACTGTACCCTGTGGGCAGACACACAGAGCCGCAGTGAGCAGGAGGTGGCAGACCAGGCCCGGCTCATGGCAAACGCTCAAGGCAGGGTCACAGGCCTTGCTATCACACTGGCGTATGACGGGGACGAGGAAGAGGACAGTATGGTTTTCCCAGATTCAGACATCCTACCAGAGCGCATGCGTGTGCTTGGACACGGTGACACTATGAATGCTGTGACACGGGTGTCACTCACGTCTGACGACATCCTAGATGAGGTGAGGTTACCAATCACCACCCCATCATAATGATCAGTGCATTCTGTGGCAATCATCTGATTTCCGTCCATCCTGCTGACAATGGCAGCTGCAGTGCAGTGCTGCTTGTGCCATGCAAGTTCAGACTTCATGCACACCTGTAATAATAACAATAATAACACGGCGTTTCACAGATTTATCTGCTTGCCGGAGCCCATCAACTAGGAATTCCTAAAGACCATAGAGATCCAGGCGCCTGCACGGACGGACAATCAGCCAACAAACACCAGCCCATCCACTTTGCACCGCAACACCACAGCTGCACCCCCTACTCACAGGCGCAACACAGCAAACTAGCTACCCAACACACTACCCGTGAACACCAGCAACATGCTGGTGTCACAAGGGCACCCAGGACTCGAGGGAGGCGGCAGGCGGGGTGTGCATGGGTGGGGCATACCCAGGCCTGGCGTGCCGGGGCATGCACACATGTAGCCGTTTCCAATCCTGCCTCTTTCACCGTGCGTGCCTTGCTTTGGTCGCAGGTCACGGATCTCATTCCCGTGTTACTGGAGGCGGTCGGGGTGACATTCCCAAGGCTGCAGGCACTTTCTATAACGGGGCCCTGCATGAAGCAGGAGCTGGCAGGTGACTGGCAGAATGCGCTTGCAGCACTCCCAGACAGCCTAACAGCCATCCATCTGCACAATACGAGCGCCTTTAACGGCTTTGCAGGACGAATCCCAGATGAGCAGGATCCAGAGTACCTGATGGGAGCTCTGCTGTCACACCGGGCACCCATGCTTCGCGCACTGCACATCACTAATTACTATCCACCTGGAGCCGCGCCGCGGCTGCCGCCCTTGCTTCACCTGCAGCACCTGAGCGTATGCTTGCATCAGCTGCGTGGGGCGGCTGTGCTGTCGATGCTATGTGCATGCCCCAAGCTGCAGAGCTTGGTGGTGTATGGGCTGCTGCAGAAGCATGACATGGAGGACCTGGGAGATGAATCAGGGATCATGACAGCTTTTGCAGACCTGTCAGATACAGTAGCAGTACTTCAGTCTGTACCTGATCTGAGGGCCTTCAGCATTGAGGGAGCCTACACACCTTTCCTCTTCAAACGCCAGCGGCCCATCTCTTTTGCACCACCTCCGCCTGAGCTGGTTGCGTTTGCTGCCCGGGTGCAGTATCTGGGGCTGGATGTCATGAGCACAAAGGATTTACTGCAGGCAGTACCAGACGCAGCAAGCACGATGCGGCACCTGCAGTGTTTGTCTCTGTATAGCATTGAGCGAGCACAGGAGCTGCTGCTCAGTAACCTTCATGCCATATTAGGCCAGCTGAGCTCCACCTGCAAGCTGGAGCTCGTGGGACTGGAGCTGGGCTTGCTGACTGACCAGGGAAAGGAAGCCATTCTTCGTCAGCTCTCTGCAGCGGCAAGGGATGTGGGTAGGCTCCATCTGCACATCGCCACCATCGACAGCGGCCTGCCTTCCATCTTCAGGGGTGGATACGACAGTGCCAGCAATGGTGTTAGCAGCAGCAGTAGAGCCATGGTAACACCAGATGATGGCTCCCTGATTGGCTTAACAACACCTCTCCACAGCACAATCTCGATGGCAGGGGCGTGTGACATGAGCACGCTGCTGACCCGTATTGTGGCACCTGACTACAACGGGATGATCATGCCTGGTAGACGCCTGGGAGACCGGTTTGTCATGAATGCTAGGGAGCGCCAGACGCTGTGCGACACAGATGTACAGACAGCCTTGTCAGCTCTGCTGCGCCAGCTGCACGGGCTGCTGGTCTTTGCTGGCCTGCTCCACGTGGCTGCTGTGTTGAGGAGGGGTGAGACAAATCCAGATGATGGGGAGGCACAGGCTGCTCATGGGTTCACATGGCTGAAGGAGGGGCTCAGCTCTCTGGAAGTCCTTGTGGTACGCGGTGCACGCTGCGATGACTCCATGGTTCTATATGACGTGCTCCAGACTGTGGTCTGGCTCATGTCCCGCGGCTGGTTCGCTCACGTCACCCAAATCATTGTTGTGGTGCAGCCCGCCGCCAGGGACTTTGCATGCTTGGCACCAGCCATCAGCAAGCTCCTCCGGGAGGTTGGGGCTGCACGGGTAGGGGACCAGGGGCCAGGGCTGCCCCTGTGCGTCAAGCTGGTGGGGACGAATGCCAGGGAGGTGCGCAAGGCACGGCAGGTGGTGCAGCGGGCGCGCGAAGGATTGGCCCCCAGCATGTGGGACAGTGTGCAGCTGATGCGGGGGGGGTGACATTGCCGGGCAGTATTACAGCGCATGCTTGCTTCATGTGGACAGCGCTTGGCAAAGCTGTACAAAACACACGTGCTCTGCCTGTGCGCCATGATGGGCGTACGATGTAACCAACACACACACACACTCTCTGCCACTGCACACAGCATGTCATATCTACACAGCTGTAGGCAAAGCTGTGGCAAAGCAGGCGTCACCATTCGCATTTACTGCACGTTGGCCACTCGACATAGTGTTCATGAGGCCCTGACGTGATTACATGGTAGGTGAAGGCTATCGTGCTTGTTGTAGGCTCCTACGCCATCCATGCCGCACTAAAAGAGGTGTTGTAGGTTGGTGCTGGTGTAGGGTCAAGGATTATATGTGAACAGGATCGTGTAAAGAGCACGGCTTCAAGTTACCCAGCACGATGTGTTTGTGTATGTGTGTAACATACACACCAGGCTCAGCAACAGCCAAGGGTGCAGGCGGCAGCTCGCTCTATGGGTGTGGCTGTGGGCCGCCACGCGAGGAGGCACGCATGGCAGGCTTCCGGATGATCCACGTCCGTGTGTGACCGACATGTGTGAGGGCGACCGTGAGGCTCCGTGACATAGCAAAGTCGTGCACCGCGCCCATGACAGCACCATGGTGGCGCGTGCCGTTGGCGCACTTTTCCCAGTCTTGGCCAGGCCTGTCCAGCACACCAGCATAGGAGCACGCAAGGCGCCGTCAAATTCCAGTAATCCAGCTGCAGGTAACTGAGGTGCACGAGGGTGCAGCTCTGCAGCAGGCAGTACACTACTAATCAGTAGTCATTCCAGCCACCCAGTGGCTGACGCAGCGCCCCTCCAACCCTCCAGCTCACCACACGGTGCGAGCCCCTAAGTAATCGTGGCCTGCCATGATGCCACCTGGCCGCAACTTCGGCCACCAGGCGTTGATGTCATCTGTCACACCGCAGTAGTCGTGGCGGGCGTCGACGTACACAAAGTCAACCCCATCTGGCACGATGTGTGCAGCCTGCACACGGACAGCGGCGGCCGGTATTGAGAATGCTGGTGGCAAATGACTACGGCCGATCACAGTGGCACCTGCGTGCCAGACGCGCCAGAGCCTAGCAATGCCTAAGTAGGCTCCATGATTTGCAACTCCAACCGCTTTGATTTGTGAGCAGCAGCACCTCAAAATGCAGGTCACACGAGCGCACATCATGATAACTACTGGCCACCACGGCAGCCTGTTGTGCTTCCCAGGTTTGCAAAAAGTAAAATTCAGGCATGAAACATCACACCATAACCAGTTCTTGGCCAAGTCACACAACGGCAGCGGCTGGGTTGACAACAATTGGGTTGACAACAACATCTGGCTCCAAACGGACCGATGTAGTGTAGTTCTTGATGAACACAGTGATGTCAGACCATGGCTTCAGGTTGTCAACTGCCCGCTTCATAACCTCAAGCTGATGGCGGTCGTCTCTGTTTGCAATCTGCAGTTTCAAGCCATAAAGGACCAGTACATCAAGCATCAAACGTACATGGCAGCGCACACAGGCCCTGAGGGCGGACACCCAACATGTTCACATGGCTCCAAAGGAGATCCTTGGCAGGGGGATTGGAGGGGAACTGCAAGCAACTGAAGGCCCAGCACGTGAATGCGCTTGGCTTGTGTCCTGTACCCACGTCTTCGTAATTCTCCTGCTGAGCCCACAGATCCACAAGATACATCTTCTTGCATGACTTCCATCTCCTGAGAAGCTCTTGTGAGTACACGCCTGCGCACAAGGGAAAGGAGTGAGCCACCCATCCGTCAACAGCTTGCAGCAAAAAGATGCTCCAAAGCAGCTGCACAGCAGAGCAGCCTATGGCCAGGCGTACAGATCCACGGTCGCAGTGCGCACACAGATCAGCACACCTTCGTTCACGCCCAGCTCAACTCCCACGTGGAAGCCCCCCATGGCATCCAGCAGGTCACCAATAGCTTCACGATCACTGCAGGCACATGACCAGATGCCTTTCTATCTGCATGTAATCTGCGTGATGCCATCACGTGGCGGCACTGGCACCTCCGCCTGGCTGCTTCTGCAGCTACAACCATTACACGGCGAGCATGCTACTGCTGCAACCTTTCACCAGCAACCACACACACTCACGATGGTGCAATCAGGAAGCCTGGCTTCAACGAGCGGGGCCCATTCTTCTGCACGTATGCTCTGATCTCTGCATGGCATACCAGAAGGCATTCGAGTGTCTCCATGCTCAGCATGCACATCGAATGTCACATGCTGCATGACCTCAACATGCCATGTCTTTTGAAAGTGTGTGCAGCATGCGAATGCTCACCAGCGTACATGTCGTACTCCTTTGGCATTGGATATGGAGGTGGTGCCATGGCCGGTGCCTTGGCCGCAGCTGATTGCCTCAAGCTGCGGGCATGATTTCCCAGGCTGCCTCTGCTCCCATGAACCTCAACGAACTGCTTCGAGGGTGACGTGGCGTAAGGTCGCTTCCAGAGTAGCACGATGTTTAGCAGCAAGCTGCTCAAGCACACAATCCATGGGAGCCAAGGTGATCTCAGTGATCCAACCCCTTGCTGTGTCATAACATGCATGATTTACAAAGGAAGGGACCAAAACGCTAGTGCAGCGGGCAGAGCAACTGCGAAACCGTGCATAAGTGCAAGTCGTGCGGCGGGTAAATCTCGGCTACATGTAAATAATGCAATCAAATACGACTCTCATGTGTTGCCGCTCGAAAAAAACTAACAAACCCTGGGTATGACAAGTCTGAGAGCTGCGGAACAAAGGAATAGTGCTGCGGAGTCTGCTCGCACAGTTACTACCTGCAACATGTTACGGCTCCGCTCAAAAATGGCGCCTTCAGCAGCAGCCTTGCTACTGCTAGTGGCCACAGTGGCAGTGAACGCGCAGGAAGATGTCGACGTATTCCAGGAATATGATCAAGCTACGGGAGCCCCTTTACGGAAAATCGAGTTTCAGGTGTGCAGCCCAGGTTGTGGGCACTCCTGGAATGCCACCTCCTAAAGCCGGCGGGTGGCTCGATATTTAGAGTCGTCTGATCATTACGTACGCTGTATACCACCACAGGGACGCTCCCCATCCGTCAAGTTGTTCCCAAACAGCAACGCGACCCAGTTCATCCAGATGCATGTCTCGTCCTTTCTTGAGCTTGACAGCAACGGCAAGCCAGTCAGGGGCCGCACGCTGCAGCCTCCTGCTGGCCACAATAGCTCCTGGTCCACAGGTGAGCTTGCTTCAATGTCATGGGTCACGTCCAAGGTCGCGTCGATCTTGGCATCGACTGGCATTGACGTGCTGCTGGCATCCAACAGCACTTGCCTCAAACAGATTTGCGCACAATATGATACTACGCAGGCCTTGGCTCCATGATGGACTCGGCTGGTGCACCGCTCAACTTCACTTTTGTCCAGTACCGTACTTCGTTAAGCAACCTGGTGACCACAAGCTGCCCGGACAGCTCTTCTCAAGGCAGCAACAATGGCGACAGCCAGAGCACGAACCACAGCGGCGGCCAGGGCAGCAATGTCACTGCCAGCACTGAGCAAGGACCCTCACGCATTACGGATGGCAAGAGCAATGACAGGCGGCACATGCTGCAGTCCACCATGAGCGGGTGAGTTGGTTGAACTTGCCGAAGCCACCTGTTCCAAGTGTGCCGCCCACCCCCCACCCCCCACCACCAGCCACCCATAGCACCTGCCTACAGTGTCCATCGTCGATCTCACGCTGCTGCAAGCTTGGTGGACCTTCGGCTGGGGTGCACTCGAACGGTTGTCAGCTGTGGTGGCAGGTGATACATTTACGCCCGCTTCCATGGCAGCTCCCATCAGTGTCCCACATGTCACATACATGGTGCGTCACACAATTTGATCACCATCGGCATGTGTCTACCTGTCCACAACCTTGCAGGGAAATCATGGTGACCTTCATGTTTGGCTTCAGCGGTACATATGACCTGCAGTACGGCGCAAACAACACCGTGCGCGTGCGCCCCCATAGCTTCAAGATGAACGTCGAGGTCACCAGCTGGTGTGTGCCGTGTATTACTGGGTAGTTTGGCTCTTGAGATCTGACACATGCACGGCCTGACAGGTGGAGCTTGTGGCCGGTGATGTGACATGGGGGCTCCAAACCGATTGCCTTCAGTGCTGCACCCCTTGTACTTCGACCGGAGCCACTGCAGAAGCATGTGTACGCACCAGTAGCCATCTGCAGGACTTGATGCCATCCGGTGCACTCTCACATGCACACGCAGGCCCTTCTGCGAGTCTACCAACAAGCTGCGTATTGAGCTTGCGATCAAAACAGCCAGCTATGATGCGCCACGTTTTGCCAATGTCACAGATGGCATGTACGATGGTGAGAGGGCTAAAGCTTCAGCTGACAAGCACTCTGCATGCTGTATCGTGCCTGAGAAGAGGGCGTGGTGCAGCACATGTGCTGTACTGCCGTGCATTTGTTTTTGATCTGGGGCAGAGTGTGGGGTGTGGCAGGGGTGAGGAGATGCGTCTGTAGATGCAGCAGGGTTGACCATGCCGGCATCAGCTGGCTCACCACCAGCCCACCAATCCGTTTTTATGGGTGCTGCTTGCCTCTCTCAGATGGCCAGGAGGGCGAGGAGGGCCAGGGTGAGGAGGAGGGCCAGGACAAGGACGACGCAGGCAAGAATGCTGAGGATAACAAGGCGGAAGGCACCAATGGCAACCTTCATGGCACCAATGGCACCCATGGCATCAATGGCACAAATGGCAGCAGCAATGACTCCTCAGAACCGAACCATGTGCCTTCTGAGGGGCAGGTGATTGTGAAGCTGGACCGGCGCCTGTTGGGCACTGTGCGAAGGCTGCTGCAGGGCAAGGAAGACGGTGCCATCGATGTTCCAGGCAAAGAGGTCGTGGACGGTGGCAAGAACTCCACAGACTCAGCAGAGCCGGGTGGTGGGAAGGGCTCGGGCAGCAATGATGGCATGAAGATCGGCGAGGAGGACAAGAATGGCAAGGGCGGTGAGGGTGGCCCCACCAACGGCCCTCGCACGAACACTACCAGCATTGACACCAACAGCACGACCCAAAGCAAGAGCAGCAAGACCGGCAAGCGTGCTGTGCTGCCCATAGGTGGCGGCTTTGCAGCAGACCTGCAGTTTCTGGACTATGCCTATGACTCCGCCAATGGCACCTCCCGGTACCCAGTTGCCCTGCTCAGCGGCGGCCAGGGCGGCAAGACCGTCATGTTGCTCACCTTCCCTGCTGCTTCCAGCATCTACTATGACCCCGATGTGTATGTGGCTCAGACAGGTGCTGTGGAGCTGGGATCGTACAATGCAACCGACGTGATTGATCCTGCAACTATTGCGGCTGACAGCAATGTGCCCCCTCCGTCAGCGGGCTCCTCATCCACCACCCCTCCACCTGCGCCCCTTGGAGCTGGCATGGCCAGTGCCCGCACCTGGCTGCTGGCCGTGCTGGGTGCTGCGGCTTTTGCCTTCCTGCTGTAGGGTTGCATGGTGTTGCCGCGCCCATGTCCTTATGTACCGCTCGTATTGCTGGAGTGTATGGCTCTAATATTGTATTAATGCACAAGCGTGCGTGAAGCCGGAGTGGCTGATTCACATCGTGCTTTTGAAGAATGGCTGGATGACCAAGAATGTGTCGGACGAGTTATTGCATTCTATCACTATTGGATTGACCCTCATGTAAAGCTAATTGGACACAAAAGCTTTCGGCTGGCCCTGGCGCCATGGTTGGGATCAGTCTTGAGCTGTCGGGCGTGCCGCTTAGCTTTCCATTCAAACCATACGCTCCGCAGCTCAGCTTCATGACGAGAATGATTACTGCCCTCTCTGGCAGAGAAAATGCCCTGTTGGAGGTGCGCGGCCACAAAAAGCTTGTTTGGTGATGCTGCAAGTAGAAGGCGTGGAGATGACAAGCTGCGAAGTGCTTCCCTTGACATCGATTTCCCGATGCTGCATGCGCAGGCACCTACGGGATCGGGGAAGACTTTGTGCCTGCTCTCTGCCGCACTAGCTTGGCAGCAGCAGCGAAAGGCACAGATTGAATTGGAGCACCAGGCAGCAACAGCTGCGGCTGCTGCTGCTCGTGCTGCGCGTGCTCAGCAAGAGCCGGTGTCTGGGGAGGCGGGCAGCCCAGAGCCAGAGGTGGAGCCTCCAAAAAAGCCCAAGTGCCCAACCATTTTCTTTGCATCCCGGTCAGTGCATGCGCCACAGGCGATCACGCATGACGTATGGCTGCATGCGTGCAGCATGCCAGCAGGGATCGTGGAGAGGAAACACGGACACATGGGACGCATTGGTTGTGTTTTTGCAGGACGCACAGCCAGCTGACGCAAGTGGTACGGGAGCTCAAGAAAACGAAGTACAAGCCGACAATGGCAATCCTGGCTTCACGGAAGCACTATTGTGTCAACAAGGTACAGGGATGGGCCTGTCTGCCCAGCAAAGAACCAGTTCACTGCCAGCATATCACCACTCGGCTGCACAAGCAGAATGCATAAGACTACACAATGCACATCACCGCACAGAGCGTCCTCAAGTCTGGCAACGTGGATGAGGGCTGCGAAGATCTTGTCAAGTGGGTTACTAGCCATGCACTAGCACTAACGGTGGCGCATCCTGTATAGTGATTGCGGAGCATTAACCAAACAATCGCTGAACAGCTCTAATCACCGCAAGACCTGCTGGCATGCCTGTAGGGATGGCTTTGGCTGCCCAAACCACAAGAAGGAGAAAGGGCATCTGAACGTCCGTGCTGAGGTGTGGCGCTGCGACCATGTATTCTTGCGTGCATGCACAGGACATGTGTCAGCATCTAATGTCCACGCTTTTATGATATCTGTGTATTGAGCTGCAGGTACATGACATTGAGGAGCTTAAGTCCAGCTGCAAGAGACAAAAGCAGTGCCCGTACTTCACAGCGCGAGAAATCGCTCAATCAGCAGGTGCAAGACAAAGCATATTGGTTCCTGCGTGGCCACCTGGTCATCAGCTCCATCACCATGTTTGTTGAGGGTCAAGCATCAGCATCTACGATGGGCGTTTACTTGAAGTGGACAAGAACGATGGTTGATGTGGTTACCAAATGAATGGCGCCCGCAGATCTGGTGTTTGCGCCATACGCCTACCTACTGGACCCATGTGTGCGTGCTGCCATGGACGTGGATGCTGCGCTCAATGGTGCTGTGCTGATTTTTGATGAGGCGCACAACATTGAGGACCAGTGCAGGTGAACACATGCTCTGGCACGCGTGAGTAAGCAGTAAGCGAGTGAGCAGCTACTGTTCATGACCCCGCCACACAATTTGACTGGCAGGCTGGAAGTTGAGCCTGACGTATGAGCGTTCTATGGGTGCGCGCTCCGACCCCTACCGCATTTGCCTCTGTCTGTCTGCATGCATGCCTGTTTGTGCCTCCAAACCTACAGCAGCAAGTAACTGCACATGCAGGGAGGCGGCCTCATTCGAGCTGGAGCTGGCTGTGCTGCAGGAGGTGCTGGTTGCATTCACATCTGCTACTGAGCTGAGCGACAAGAAGGAGATCTACGAGCCATTGATGCAGGCCACAGGGTGAGATCTGCAGATCTAATGTGTACCCCAGATGCTATCTCTCTATGGATGATTGTAGCGGCATTGTACCGTGAGTCACTGGTTTCCCAGGCCAATAACACCTGTTGCTGCGATGCTTTGGCTTGCAGGAAGATGTGCAGGTGGTTGGAGGCTGTAGCGCAGGGCCCGAGCATGGCGCAGCGTGGCACCTTCGGGCAGCTGGAGACGTGGCTGAACCCAGGCGGGCCGGTGCGCATGTGCACGCACCATGTTCCTGATATGTCGCGGACATGTGAACCTGCTTCTGCGTGTGCTGTGCCGCTGGCTCTTGATTTTATGCATCACAGGATCAAATCGCACCAGATACTTTCGTGTGCACGTCCCACACTGGGCTCCGGCAAGCAGATGAATCTGTGAAACGCCGTGTTACTATTGTTATTTGTCCCACACTGCATGTCTGCAGATGGAGGAGCAGCTGGCAGCAGCTGGGCTTTCTCCAGATGAGGTAGCTGAGCTGTGGACAGCTTGTGCAAAGGCCAAGCAGAACGAAAGCAAGGCGCAATTTTCAACAGGTCCGGGTACAGCAGCACCTGCAAGCTGCGTTGATAGCCTTGTGATTGCAATGGGGAGTTAGCTATCAATCAGCAACATGACTGGTGCTTGGCACGTGCATGCCTTGACCTCGCAGAAGGCGGTCTGGCGGATGCGGTGGTCCCCGCTGCCCAGAAAACACCAGGGGCTGGTGGCATGGCACTTGGGGTGATGAGTCGCCTACTGACCTCGCTACGGCTGGTGAGTGCTGCATAGCCATGTATGATCGTCCTGCAAGCCACATCTCATTCCTTTTGACAGCCGGTACTTTGGCCGGTGTGGCATTTGAGGGTTGACCTTTACTTACACTGATGATGGCTGCAGATGTACGGCCAGACGGGCTCCAAAGAGGACTGCAGAGATGGGTACCGCATGATCATCAAGCGGTGGGGCAGGAGGGCGACAGACAGGCAGCCAAACGTGCGGGGCCGCAAGCGGCAGCAACAGGACGAGGCACAGGCCCGCGAAGCTGTGGCTCTGTGCCTCTGGTGCTTCGACCCATCAGGTAGTGTGTGCCGCTTAGGCAGCGCACACGGTAGCCTTGACGCTCTGTGTGTTCTGTTCAAGCAGCCACTTGATCCTGCGCTTGGCACTTGATCTGATGCCCAGGTTTGTCTTGGCCCGTGGCTTCAGTTGCTTTCCGAGACGCGGTGGACCGCGCTCACAGCATCATCCTGGCCAGTGGCACCCTGTCCCCGCTAGACAGCTTCGCGTCAGAGCTGGGCACCCACTTCAAGATCTCGCTGGAAGCACCTCACGTCGTGGACATCAGCCGCCAGGTCAGTGCTGAGCTCCCGCACATAAAGCGCCTCCTGCCACCGCACCTCTGTCAGCCCCGGCCTGTTGTGTTGACGTCACAAGGTATGCAGAGTCCAAGTGCAGACATCTGCCATATGGCCTGCAGGTGTGGAGTGGAGTGATGCAGCAGGGGCCCAGGGGCGGTGTGGTGAGCGGGACATTCAAGGAAACAGAGACGCTGCAGTACCAGGACGAGGTGGGCGCTGGCGTGCTCGCGCTGGCGCAGGTCGTGCCACACGGCATGCTCGTGTTCTTTGCGTCCTATGGCATGCTGGACAAGCTCACAGCGCGCTGGAAGGTGAGAGCCAGCCGCCTGCTGTTCTTTGCCACCTGCTTGTTTCACCTGTATGCTGATGCTTCCTACGCATTGCTTCCTGTGTGTCCTGTTGCTTGCAATCCAATGCAGTTGCGCAATGTTGGCAAGCAGCCTGGTGCCAGCAACTGACGAAGTGGCTGTCTCTTCCTGCTTACAATTGCGGTATACACAGGCCACGCAGCTGTGGGATGAGCTGTTGAGGCACAAGGAGGTGGAGGTAGAGCCTCGTGATGCAGGCAAGCCTTTTGAGGAGGCCATGGCCCGCTTCCAGGCGGCTGTGCGCGAGCAGCGTGGCGGTATCTTGCTTGCCGTCTGCCGTGGCAAGGTGCGCTGCAGCACAGGGGTGGTGGGGGAAAGGGTGCTGGCTTGGGAGCTGGAGATATGCTTTGTACGGGTGTGCGACTTTTGGCACACAATCATGCTCATGACCATTGCGTCCGCACGCTGCCGAATGCAGGCAAGTGAGGGCATTGACTTCGCAGACGAGCAGGCACGCGCAGTGGTGCTGGTGGGCATTCCCTACCCAGCCGCCAAGGAGACTCAGGTGGTAATGAAGAAGCAGTACAATGACTTGGCCAGCCGGTCGCGTGGCATGCAGCGGCAGCAGCAGCAGCAGGCTGGGCCCTCCAATGCCCAGGCGCAGGGCGGCAGCGCGCTGGGTGGGCCTCGTCAGGCACGGCAACTGCTGTCGGGCGACAAGTGGTATGTGCAACCTCCAGCCCTCCTGTCTGTGTACGCAGCTGTGTTGACGCACTGGATGCTGAAAGCTATAGCGCATCCAGCCCCTTGCCAGTGGTATGCTGACTGAGCTGAAGCCGATCTTGCATGACAGAATACGAACAAATCCCAGCCAGTCTTCTTGCCAGGGAAGTCCTCCACGCCGTGCCCATGTGTCAGCTATTCTTCACTGCAACGCCACCTAGTGGGCCTCATGCAGAGGTTGCAGCTTTTGCAATGCTCCAGCTGAGATGTGTAGTGGAGCTGCCGGGTTCTGGAAATGCACTTTCTGATTCATTCTGCAGGTACACGCAGACCGCGTTCCGTGCGCTGAACCAGGCGGTCGGCCGCTGCATCCGCCACCGCTACGACTTTGGCGCGCTCATCTTTTTTGACTCGCGCTTCAAGGACACGGGCAAACAGGCCAACCTGTCCAAGTGGTGGGTTTCCTTGAGGCGTCATGCTTGCCTTGCATCCTAATCAGCACACTTCCATGCAGACCTGACGTGTGTTCAGGTCACCGCCCCAGTTCGCTTGCCGTACTACCTGCTTTTCCATGCATGAACCTGTGGCAAAATATGCATGCGCGCAGGGTGCGTGGCAACGTGCGCAACTTCACAACATGGGATGAGGGAATGACGTCCCTGAGGGCCTTCTACAAGACCCTGGAGCTCAACCCGCCCAAGCGGCCAGAGCCGCAGCCAGCGCCTGAGGGCGGCCAGCAGGCAGAAGCAGGGACCAGCGGCGTGCAGCGTGGTCCAATCAAGGTTGGGTACGAGGAGGAGGCATCGGTGCCTGGGCCATCAGGGCAGCAGGCACCACAGCCACAGCCACAGCCCCGTGTGTGGTGGGCTGCCAAAGGGGGCGACCAAGGGGGGAAGCTGGAAGGCCAGGGGAGGGATGATGGCAGGCGCGGTGTGCAGAGCGACTCAGACGCAGCCGAGCGCATGCGTAGGGACAAGCCCATGCATGGGCTGGTTAAGCCACAAGCGACAGGTGCAGAAGGACTGGTATGGATGGGCGGAGCGGCTGGTGCCGGAGGCCCAGCGTCGGTCCCATCCAGTACCGTTGAGCCTTGGAACCAGTCAGGCTGGGGCCAGCCGCAGGCTCCCCAGCAGCAGCCACACATGGTGTGTGCAGCTTCAGCTGCAAGTGGCTGTGGGCAGCTACCAGGCGCGCAGGTCGCAGGCCAGGAGCATGCCTGGGCGTGGGGCGGCCAGCAGCTGCACAACCATGCCGGTCAAGGGCCTGCTGGTGTGGGGATCCATGGCATGGGCTTCGGGCACAACCTCAGGTCGCCGCAGAAGGCAGCTCACGCAGCTGCAGCAGCTGCTGTCAGCCCCCAGGGGCGTCATGCTGCACTGCCTCCTCCCACACAGCAGCACACGCAGGCGTATGCTCCTGCAGCCATGCAGCACCAGCTGCCGCAGATGCAAGTGCCGCCGCCATCGCGTAACGGAGGATCGGTGGGTGGGCCACAAGCCGGTGCCTTACCTCAGAGCCAGGCCCAACCACAGTGGCAGCAGCAGCAGCTGCAGCTGCTGCCCACCCAGAAGCAGCAGCTGCCGGGCCTGCCGCAGGCTGCGCCAGGTGGGCCTCCTGCTGCCTCAAACGGAGGTCAAGGGTGGATTGCAGGGCCTCAAGGGTGCAGTGTACCACCACAGCACCCAGGCGCTCGCCAGCCTTTTGCTCCTGTGGACGACAACGCACAAACCCAGACACAGCGAATGCCAGCAACGCACCAGAAGCCACAAGAGAGCGAGCGGCACAGCCATGTCCCTCACGCTGCGCAACAACTGCCGCTGGCTGTGCAGGGACAGCCAGCGCAGCAGTTACCGTCTGCACCGGTCTGGGCACATGCATCCCAACCCCACACAGGCGCACATGGCCTCCCATCCGCGCCGACGCAGCTGCAGCAGCAATCCCAGGCGCGGGCATTACCACCACAACGGACGGTGCCACCACAGGTACCTGAGCAGCAAGTTTCACCTGAGCAGCAGCAGCAGCAGCAGCCGCCTGTTGTGGCATCAGCCTGGCACGTTCCACAGCAGGCATGGACTGAACGGTCGAAACAGCAGCCTGTGGCACACACGTCACAGCACACGCAGCAGCAACCACAGAGGCAAGCGCCTGCACACGTTTCAGGGCAGCAGCCGCAGCAGGATCAGCAGTACCCGCAGAAGGGGCAGCAGAATCAGCAGTATCTACAGCAGCAGCAACAGCAGCAGAATCAGCAGTACCAGCAGCCACTGCAGCAGCAGCAGTACCCCCAGCAGCAGCAGCAGCAGCAGCAGCAGAATCAGCAGTACCCGCAGCAGCAGCAGCAGCAGCAGCAGCTTGGCCGCACGTGGCAGCCACACCCTTATCAGCAGCACACATGGCAGAACAGTGGTGGGTTCATCGCTTCCCAGCAGCCAACACAGACCGGCCCTGGACGACCCCAACCACAAGCTTGGCAACATCATGCCCCTCAGCCAAACCTGACTCAGGGGCCGGTGCCTCAGCAGGCTGGATTTCAGGGCTGGACTCAACCAGGGAGTGCATGGAGTGCCCAGCGGCAGCTCCAACCACCCCAGCTGCACCCACCCCAGACTGGGACCCAGCCGCTGCATGCCCAGCCCCAACCTCAACAGCTGCAACCACCTCAGCAGCAGCTGCAGCCGCAGCAGGCAAACATGGACATGTGGGGCGGTGCAGGGACTCCCTTGGGTGTGCGGGGCACTGCAGAGCATGTGCGCACCCACACACCTGGAAGCGCGAGTGGCACCATGCAGAGCGGCATCAGTCCGTCCCCTGTAGGGCAGCGGTGAGTGGCACGTCTAGATATAGCGTGCAAGTACAGTACTGCGGACGCGAACATGTATGTACGCAGGGTGGACTGCACGGGCTGCATCCTGAACACTGGGAGTGGTGGCATTATGAACGATGCCACGGGTGTCCACTGTCTGACCTGCATGCATGCCTCGCTCGCAGGTCCACTCCAGCATCTGGTGGCTTCCAACCGCCCTGGATGCAGCAATCGAGCAGCGGAGCCCCCAACTTCAATCGACCCCCTGAAGCCATCCTGGCGTACAGCAAGCTTGCAAACGCACAGACCCCACCCACCCAGAGAGTGGCACCTGCTGGCATGCAGGTGCCGAACCCTGGGCGCGTCTGGTCAGCACCGCCAGGCGGAAGGTCAGCTGCCTCCCCGTATGCATGCAGCAACAGCGCACAGCACCCAAGGGCATGGGGCCTGGGACTTGGACAAGCAGGAGGAGGAGGGGCGGGGCCTGTGGGCGGCGGCAGTGCTCAAGGGCTGCCCGGGGTATTGCCCCCGTCTGTCGCGGGGCAGAAGCGCTCCCTAAATGGTACCCCTGAGCCAGAGCCGAACGCATGGGCCAAACGGCAGTCCATGGGGCAGGATAGGCCACAGTGACAGATGTATTGACACCGGATACGTCCGACATGTTACATGAAGGGACAGGCACAACAAGCACAAGTACATCATGTTTTCTTGAATTGTGAGATCACTGTGGAACACTCCATGTGACATTTGTTCGCCGCCTGAGCATGACCAGAAAGGAGCAGCCATGTGGCATGCTGCACCCTCCCTTGCGCGCACAGCAGTCACTTCCCTCCTTTCTTGCTGCTTTGCCCATTGGGTAAGCAGTGAGCCGCTGGCTGTGGACTCCAAGCATTGCTCAGACGCCCAATGCCGCCCATTGCGATATAGTTGGACTGTGTTGGCGTGCTATGGCAAATGCCGCTCTCGGATTGGTCACGTTGGTTGAAGACCCCAGCCCTGTTCACCAGCTGGACAGCCATCATGGTTACCTGCAAGTGGTTAACAATGCTGAAACAGCAAACCTGGGCTCAAAACGGTGTACCATGTACTTTTGTGGATTTGTACGGGCCGCCGCCAAGAAGAAGGGGCCATCATGGCTCTGGCCACTATTGACCACAGGCTTCCAGCATTGGCTGTATGCCTAGAGGTAAAGGGGCGCTCAGATAGAAGCTGGGTGCAGAATGAAGGTAGTGATTGTACCATAAGATCAGATACTAAGGGTATAAAGAATGCAGGGCCTACACGGGTCGCATTGTAGACCGATGAACCCTGACTGTTTTGCCAGCTGGACCTTTCGACTCCGCCACACAGTGATGGTTGGTTTTAAACCCAATGTGTTGCTATTGTCCTTCGGCGTAGCCAATTTGTTTGTGCATGCTACGACCTCTGACCAGGAGGGCGTTGCTCAAAAACAATTTCACCTCATGCCACGCTTACAATTCCGGGTCTTCTCGAAGTAGGAGCACTATGGGGCCCTGGGGGCGATTCGTGGAGAATATCAGCGCAAAGCTAGCATTCTTCCCACCGGGTGAGCTGCGCCTCCGTGGTCCTCTTGCAGCACGGTGATCAAGAACCTATTCTTATACTCCGTTAAGATTGCCATTTGATCCGACGCGCTGCTGTCATGCCATGTAGACCCACCCTCGTATGACGTGCTCGAGCACAACGATGGCACTGGCGAGCTATACATTCAGCCCATTATCCCGTGAGTTGGCCTGCAGATGCCACAATGAGCTGTCGGTCGCTTGGATGTGGGGGGCATGCTGAGCATGCAGCTTGACTGTAGCAAGGCAAACACCACCATGCACTAGTTTGGAATGTGCACAAGGGCGCATGGAGCTGGCACATGGCATGAGGCATAGGCCGCCATGCGCGTGGCATGGGCGCCCCTGCCATGCTGTCCCGCCCCTGCGCCAACCCGCTTGCATTGTACATTATGTACAGGGAGATACCCAAGATTGTTCAGTGCACCGTGAAACGGCTCCGGACACAGCCAACACCCAAGTCTGGGCTTGGAGGGGGCCAGGAGATAATCGCAGCCTATGTGCCTTACAGAGGTACGTCCAGGCGTCTCACTTTTCACACGCACACTGGCACACCGGCCATGCCTCCCCGTGGCCCTGTGCTGTGGCTGTGCTGTGGCTGCTGTGCTCGCATAGTGGGCAGCTGCGCTTGCATGATCGGGTGAACTATGAATGCATGGTGGCAGAACTCAGGGGGCATCAGGAGTGGCGGCCCATGCCGCTGCATCATGAGCATGGTGTGCCTCACAGTACGGCCATTATCGCTGCCTGCGTAGGTGGGCCTCGGGGTCGCCATCCCGAAAGCTGTAAAACTATCTACAACCACACACGGTTGCTGTTGTGCTGCCCAAACGTCCGCAGGCACACCCACACAGACCACCTTCCTGTACTCACATGGCAATGCAGTGGACCTGGGGCAGATGCTTCCTATATACAAGGAGCTTGGCCGGCTGCTTAAAGTCAATGTCATGGGGTGCGTTGTCTGACCAACACGGCAGCAGGCTGTGTGACAAGCAGTTGATCTTCAACGTGCAACTCTGCTTCTGCACCTGCCTTGTGAAATTACTATAACAAGGAAAACGACCTGCGAGCTGCTGCGCCTGAATTTTGTTGATTGTCAAGGCGTGTGCACCAGCCACCTCTTGAGACCCTGGCTGCACGCACGAACGCTTGCTGCCTGTATACCTGGTGGCGCTCTGCTTGCTGCAGGTACGACTACTCTGGCTACGGCCGCAGTACAGGCACCCCCACCGAGGGGAACACATTTGCAGACGTCCTTGCTGTGTTCGAGTGCCTCGTGGACACCTTCAACATCCCACAGTCATCCATAATCCTGTATGGTCAGAGTGTAGGCAGTGGACCCACGGTGAGAATTCCCAGCCACCAGCTGTCAGCCTCGTGTGCTGACTGTACAGGTGCTGGACAGGTTGCTGGGTTGGGCGTTGGGCGGGCGGGGCTGTTCATGCAGCCAGGTGCATGGGCCTCAGCTGGTCGTAGACCAGCCAGTGCATCCGGGATTCCTGGTATGGTGGTTCTATAATGACGTGTGGGCGGTGTTGCTGCGCCACATGTGGTGCTGTGCTGCTTGCGCAGTCGTGGCTGGGTGCGCAGAAGCCGGATGTGGCGGGGGTAGTGCTACACAGCCCTCTGTTATCAGGCATGCGCGTGCTGAGCCCTGGTATGCGGTGGTGGCCTGCATGGGCCGATGTCTACCCAAATCACCAGTATGTGCCCAAGATCAAGAGCCCAGTCCTGGTGATGCACGTGAGTGGGAGCATGGATGTCTCGCTTCAGCTGTTCCTGGCAGCACTGCTAGCATGGACATCCATGCGCCTGGTCTGGCGTACGATGCAGCGTGCACACACACAAACATGCCATACATCTAAGGCAGCAAACTGATGCTGTGATGACCCATCACATGGCCTGAACGCTGAAGGCCTGGAGTGCATGTGCAGGGCTTGGCTAAACATGCTTGGCTGAGTGCAGGCTTGAGATGCACCAGCATCACACTGCTGGTCTTCTCACACTTCCTCACACGTGCCCTCACAGGGCACTGAGGATGAGGTCATTCACATCACGTGCGGCCAGAAGCTGGCCAGCCTAGCCAAAAACAAGTACCCCCCCCTGTGGGCTACCGGCTTCAACCACCAGAACCTGGAGACCAGCCCCGAGTATTTGGGGACGCTCCAAAAGTTCATAGCACATGTGGCTCCCCGGCCGCAGCGCGTGCAGAGTGCACCGACCTCGACAGCTGTGGGGTCCTCGTCATCTCAAAGTGCCGCAGTGCATGGTGGTGCCAGCTGGGCCAGCAGCAGCAGTGCCCCGCCCAGGCGCGCCTGAGGTGGCCCTATGCTACCTTAAGTGCATTGGTGAGGTGTGGTCATGGGTGGCCTGCGCTGTGGCTTGGGCACCGCCTGGATTGGATTGGGCTGCTGCATCAACAGCGCAGGAGGCCGCAGCAATCCAGCAGCTCATGCTGCAAGCCCTGTGCTTGCTCGGCGGGGTTGCAATAGCCATGATATGCAGTACCCGGGCACCACGCTAAACTATGAACTCTGGGTATTGAGTTGCACGTGGGAGGTACTGCTGACAGATGACACGCTCGTGAGATACTATGATGCCGTACTTCTATACCCCTCAGCTACAGGAGCGCGGCGCGATGCATTCATCGTGTTTCAGGGGGGACGCTGTAAGGTCAGGGTGGTGTGGAACTTTTGAGGTTGCTTTCTGGGAGAAGGCAAATGACAGGCTGCTGTGGGCGTTTTGCCTGACATGGTGCGATGCTACTCCCAATTGCAGCGTACTACGCATTATGTATGTGTGACGTGTGAGAGGCTGGCCTGTAGTGTGAGCTCTCACAACCACCAGCACCACTCGATTATTATGCAATGACCACGCAGCTGTGACCGGACCGCCCCTGCTCACTGGCAGGTGGTGTTGGCACACGCCGCCAGAATCAATCCAGTTCCTCCCCACCTGGGCCAGTTGTAACCATCTGAGCTGCATTTAGCTCTAGTTCTCCCTGGGCCCCCTCGTGCCCTTGCCTCAAGATGCTCAGCGAACAGCAGCGGCAGGAGATGAGGGCACACCGCCATGTCGCCATGGCCCTGCTACAGCATGTCTCCCATGCAGGTGAGGAGCCCTGGCTACCCAGTTCTGCTGAGAGCCCAAGCAAGAGGGCCCAGGCCCCTCTCTGCCTGTCTATCTTCCGTTTGCGCACTCCAGGGTTGCATGAGACAGTTGTATCTCATGCCCTTGCAAATGGTCTAATGGACTCCCCCTGCGTGTGCCATGCTGTCATGCAGCCCGCCCACATGCACGGGCCGAGGCAACTGCTGCCATCCTCCGCAACCGATGCATCACCAGGGGCCGTGTGCGCCGGGCAGCTCAGCACTTGATTGACAAGCTGACACTGGATGCTGAGATTGCAGAGGCATGTGGGGATGATGGGGCAGCGGGCGTTCTGATTGGCCATGTGCTTGACCGACGCGAGGGGGGTGCAGGGGCAGGTGATGCACCTGGGGCATCAGGCCAGGTTGAAGAGGTGCAGACGGAGCCCCAGCGGGCTCGCAAGAAACGCAAGCAGCACGAGGCAGTGGGGCGGCCCTCAGTGCGTGCAGCAGCGGAGGGGCTGGAGGAAGCTGCTCAGACCGGGCTGCCAGGGGCTGCAGCAACAACAGCACCATGGGGCCCGTCGCATGGCAGTCCTCGTGGCGAGCATCAGGAGGGCACAGAGGTACAACGCCAGCTGCGCATGGCCCAGCTAGCACCTGCAGCAGGCCAGGGTAGGCCACGTGTACAGCACGTGGTAGTGTCTGGCACAGGCAGTGAGGAGGTGTTTGGGGCGCCAGGCATGGCAGATGCCAGCAACAAGGATACAGGTGTGGACCTCCTCCCTGTGGATCGGGGCGGGGCCATGCAATCACTCTCTGAGCCTCAGCCGCAGCAGGACAGGGTAACCCGCTCTGGTGCAGTGAGCCAGGTTGCCTCAGGGGCTCCTGGCCCTACAGATACACTTGAGATTGGGGCAGGAGGCAGCACCCAGGCCGGCACCCAGGCTGTTGCTGGATCCGCAGCCGGCCCCATGGAGACAGAGACAACTGAGCCTAGTGCCCGCATGGCCGGCACAGAGGCAGCGACAGCTGCAGCAGCCCTTGAGGGGCAGCAGCCACATCAGACCGCATTGGAGGAAGCCCATGAGCCGACAGCCAGTGCACAGGGATTCAAGGACAAGCCTGAAGACGCGGCTACGGGGGGAGGGGATGGCCTGGCACAGGAAACAGGGACGCGGGCTGACCACGCTGCGCAGATGCCTGAGGCTGGTAATGGCGCTAGTGGTGCATCCGGCGGTGTTGCAGCTCTGGCGAAGGACCCAGCTCTTGGCGCCGCTGCTGGTGGGGCCAGTGCGGCTGCCGCTGCTGTTGAGCCAGGCCCAGTCCCTGATTTGGATGCAGATGCAGCAGCTGTAGCTGCGACCGCGGCCGCCACTATTGCTTCTGTGGCTGGAAGAGAGGCTGAAGCACACACGCCTACTGCTTCCCCTGGCAGCAGACCAGATGAGCTCCATGCCCCCCTCAAGATCTTGCACCAACGCACACCTGCACCTCCGCCTCCGGGGCCTGCACGGCTGCCACCTGCAGCAACCCTGCCTAGTGACAGCAGTCAGAGGGAGGAGGCTTGCAGTGAGGCTGCAGCCTCTGGTGAGCTTGAAGACGATGTTCCAAAGGTTGGAGGGGACTGTGAGCCACATGCAGATGCGCATGCATCAGCCGCTGAGCTGGAGGGTGGTGGCAGTGGGGATTCATTGGTGCAGGCACAGGAGCTGGCATGACGGGGACCGTGCATGCACATGCGGGGGTGTGCGAGGAGTCGGCTGTGCAGCGAGAGAAGAGCCCAAAGCTGTAGCTGTGTAGGTCCAAACAGATCAGTGGATACAACCATCCAGCCAGTGCATTCCTTACATAACATTGGAAAGCCTTCTTCTCGTAGGTCGTACTGTGGTTTTTCTCGTGGGGCCATCTATCTTCCGGTATGCTGTCGTGTGAGTGGTTTTTGACATCATCCTATGCACAGTTGATCATCACGAGGTTGATCATTAGAATAGTTCTTCCCAATGCAAAAAGAGGAACAACCGCACATGGCTCGTGTTTGTTGCCCAACCAGCCAATCTTGACCACCACGCCAGCTACCCGCAGCTGCCTGCATCCTGACTAATGCTCAAATGCCCATCCGTACCTCGAAGGACAAGGCAGACACAACAGCACATCACGCAAGACCACCGCCAGATACAACGATGCGCTTTAGAGGGCGGTTGAATCCCAGCTCTGCTGTGTCAGCTCGCTTATCACCGATGGCCTTGGCCACCTGTGATGTCCAGGGCATTCAAAAGCAGGCAGTGAGGAGTCATGGTTAAGGTGGTTGGGGGCTAGGCGATTGAGAAACGTTCCATACGCATGCTCGCACACAGTTGATACAAACAGGCGCAGCGGAAAAACGCATGCCCCACTGCTGAACCCAACAATTGCTCCAGCAGATCACGGTCCAAGCCAGACCAGAGATGCAGGCTACAGCTCGACATGCAATCCTGGTACAGCATTGCTCAAGCAGGACTCACATTAAAGAAGGGCTGGTCGTAGTACGAGTCACGCGGCCTGGCAAATGGCTGCTGGCCAATCAAGGCCACCACATCTGCTCCAGCCACCACACGGCCCACAATCAGGTTGGTCTCATCCAGGGATGCATCCGCTCCACGGGTAATGCAAAAGGTGGTGCCGTTGGGGGCCTCACCCAGCTGCACGCACGTGTGAGGGGGTCACATACCACGAAGTCTGAGTAGGTGCATACAGCATGCAACCATGCACCGGTGAATCCGTGGGCCCACGTGCCGTGCCTTTGTGCGAGCAGCAGGTGCACACCCCACACCCCCCTGCTTGGTAAGCAGCTGCAGTACTCGCAGCTGCTCGTGTGCACAAAGCCAAGACACAGTTTCCCCTGTAAGACACCGTTGTGATGATGAAGTACATCTGTGCATGAGTGCATCTGTACAAGAGGCAGCCCACCGTTTGTGTCATGGTCACCAGCTTGCCATCCCGTGCTACCAACCGCTCCTTCACCACACGCTCCTTTGTGTCCTTGACGATGATGGACACCTATGAAATCAATGGCCCAGCATGGCCACAGGCTGTCAGTCAACCAAGCATGCACGTTGGCAGCCAAAGCCGGAAAGGTGACCAGCAGATGCAGGCAGCTGCAACTGCTGAAACTCAGTTGGGTTCGGCAGTTGAGAAGAGGGTGAGTCAACACAACAAGCCAACATGGTTTGGATCCAGCGTCCACCCGCCCTGATCACTGCATACATGTCCACAGCAAGCCAGGCAGTGAGGGTGGGGGGCTCACCACGCCGGCCTCGCTGTGGCTTCGGCTCTGAGAAGCCAGCTCTTTCTCCAAGTCATCAAGGGAGTCCCCGCCTGTGATGGGCGACTCAGCCGTGGCTGAATAGGACAGGGACTTGACGCCCTCACAACGGACGTAGGTGGGGAAGATGCCATTGAAGCGGCTCAAGCGGTAACCAACACCCATCCTGCACATGGCCAAGTGTGTGATGTTGGCACCATTGAGGTCACTGCACACCTGTGGGCCTACCGTTGCATGGTGACTGTGCCAATCACCCCAGGCAGCAACCCTTGGTTTTGATGACGTCGCATCCATCGCTGGTGAAGACTTGGATGGATGGCTGCGTGCTGATGAGGTCCAGCAAGCACTTGTGCATCAGATGCTGCTTCAGTGCAGCCTACTACGGCAGTGTCAAGCAGCTGGTGAGGAAATTGTACGCTATGCATGTTTGCGTTCACTGACTTGCCCACAGCCAAATCACGGAAGCGCGCAGAGCCAGTCTTGACATCCTCGAATAGCTCAATCGTGATGCGCCCGATGGGCTTCCCCTCCAGCTTCACATCCAGGTACACCTGCGCATGCATGCCGCTCACAGCGCGGTGCTGGGGCATGCTGCCATGCAGCACCTGTTGCAGGTGCACGCCGTGCTGTATTGTGGCATACACGGTAAGGAGCGGCATCGCGCTGATTGGCGCATGTGCCTGAGCGCTAGCCAATCGCCTGCATGCGGTGATGGTGCCCAGTGCAGGCGTACACCTGCTTCTGTTCAACAGCAGTGGGGAGGTACCCTTGCCTTGCGTCTTACCCTGTTTCCAGAACTGCTGCTACTGCTTGCAACTGCTGCCTCTTCGTCGGCCAGCGCGGGAGATGCGAAAGACAGTGCTGTAATCAACCCCGCCTGCAGCAGCTCGCGCTTTGAAAGCGTCCCAGGTGCAAAGGAGGATGGTGCAGCAGCCTCAGACTGCGGGATCTGTAGATTAGCTTGCACAGAGACTGTGCGACGGCCTGCTTTCCTGCAGATCGAGGCCTTCGCCTGGAGCAGACCTCGGGTTTGCAGCAGCATTTGTGAGCTCTAATTTGAAGGCGGTGGACGTGGTAATCTGGGCAGCTGCGCAGTGATGGGCCTCCCAACCGAAAAGTGCATCATATTGTACACACCAAATGGGTCGCGTGCGTCTGAGCCCCGCATTCGAGCTGCAACTTACATCAGACATGCCAGAAATAATAATGTAGGCTATGCGGTCAGGGCCATGAGGGAGTCTTGGAAATTGTTCGAGTTTGCGCCAAAGCCAGACCCAAATGACGTGCAAAAAGAATGGGAAAACGTGGATAAGCGGGAGCTGAAGCCCCTGAATGAGCTCATCACGGTACGCTAAAACAAAAGCCTGCGTTGCAGGCTTCAAATGTAAATGCTGCGCAATGCACATTCGCTGGACCGCTTGCCTTTGGCCGCTTATAAGCCATGTACATGTGCCATGCGACCTAGTACATGTCCGCACAAGGCATACATTTTGCATCCATTTCTGCGCAGCTCGAGGATCTGCGAAAGCTGCGCATCCTCAGCTCACATGAGGCATCCACGTCAGAACCAGGAGCAGCTGCGCCGCCCCATCGCAGCACGCTCCCAAAGCTGCGCATCCCCGCACGGTCAAGGACAACAACCCAAGCGGGCACAGCCAATGCAGGTGCCACGGTAGCCACAAGGGATGGCAGTGGCAGCCCTGAGGGTGATTCAGATGCCAGCAGTCCAGATGAGAGCCCCGCAACAACGGCACGGGCTGAAAGGGTGAGGCTGGGCACTGCGGTGGGGATGTGAGCTCATACACTGTGAGCTCTTGTATGCTCTTGCATGCTCTTGCATGTGAGCTCACACACTGGCATGTGAGCAAAGGTAGGCGTGTGCTTGCACGTTGCAGCACACAATGGCATTGGTTGGCCTCATGACACCTCTCTTTACACACGTGCGCGACATGCTCATGTCCAATGATGATGCTGTTTGCATGCATGCAGCAGGCGTACAGCTCCACAGCAGGCAGTACGGTTGGGGCAGGGAAGCGGGGCAAGTGGGCACCCCTGCAGGCAGCCCGTGCGCAGCTAGCTGTCGAGAAGCCAGGGATGCTGACCCGCATGGAGGAAGCAGTTGACAACTGCCGCATCTCGCGGGCTAACAGAAATTACCGCCTCAACTCCCTAGGTGTGTGGTGCCGTGGCGTGGTGCTCCGCCTAAACGATGCTCTGAACATGCCATACATCATGTCATACATGAAGTGTTCTGAGTGCTGAACTGGGCAGACGTTGACACATGGGTACCATGCCCAGCATGCATGGTCCTCGAAGTGGCATCCACACCAACAGCTACTTGTTTGGCAGCTGAGGCTCACAAGACACAATGGTGGTCCAAGGTATACAGGCATTAAACCGCGTCGTGCTTTTTCCGCGCAGGTGTGTTTGAGAATGACACCAATGAGGTGCGCGCGCGCTCCATGCTGCGCGTGCAAATGCACAAGGACCTGTCCACGACGTCCATGCGGCTGCCACAGCAGCAAAAGGTGTGTGCTGTGTCGTGTGCATGCTTTCGGCTTGTGGTTTATGACTGCTGGGCCCTTAAAGTTTCACGACCTAGAGCTGCGGCATGGGCGCGCTTCATGCTGCTGCATCCATGCAAGCGCGCGGGTTATTGGTGGTAAGCCATGGCATGCCCTTGTTCGCATGCCACAGGCCAGGCCAGGCCCATGGGTCAAACCCGTGCCAGTTAAGGCATGTGCCCCACTTCTCGCTTTCATGTGTTTCACTCTTGCTCTTTGCCATCTACGAAAACCCTGCCCATCTACGTGCCCTCTCCAAACCAATGAACAACCCCCTCCCTCGGCCCTCCACCCCCCGCTTTCTGAACAGGAGCTCAAGCTTGAGCGGCCAGATGACTCACTCAACGCGAGGCTGGAGAAGATGTACGTGCGCGTGCTTAAGTCATTGCAGGAGGAAGCAGCCGCGGCTGCACGGCCACGCACACATATGACGATGGGACGTCGCGACAAGCGCATCTCTTACTACAACTCATTGTCCATCAGTGAGTGACCGGGTGGGCCGCTCAGTTGCTGGCGCTGTCGGCTGTCTGTCCACATGTGGTTGGTGGACAGCAGCGGACCGTGTGCAGCTGTGTGCTTGGGCCTCCAGCTAGCTGCAGGCAGATGCATAAGCGGACCAGGCTGCAAGGCATGTATGCGCGCGTGCCCTGCCCTGCCCCGCTGCCACCATTGTTCGGTTGAGGTGTGGTCATCAAAGCTGGCTGCCTTGAAGTGCCTCCTGCTGCTGCACCACACAGCGATGCTGCACTCATCTTACTCTGACTCACTGCCCACTGCCCACTGCCTGGCTATGCCTGTAGGTCCCACTGACTCACTGCCCACTGCCTGGCTCTGCCTGTAGGTGTGCCAGGCGTCCGCGCAAGTGTGGCAGGAGGCATGCTCTGTTCTCCAGGCCCAGGCACAGGCTCCTCCCCAGGTCCTGACCTCATTTCACCAGGGGCCCAGTATGACCTGGGAGATGCTGGGGAGCCCGGTGGTGGGTCACCCTCAAATGCGCTGTCACGGGGAGGAAGCCGGCAGGGGTTTGGGATGAGCCACAGCATGTCTACATCCTCCAGGACCCCGGTGGGGCAGGAGAGCATGGCTGGCCGGCGGCGGTCACTGTTCGGTGGGCTCAACAACCTGAGCAAGGGTCCCAAGACTCCAAGCAGCCCCGGCCCCATGAGTCTCAAGTCGCCTGGTGCTGCGAGCCACATGTCCGGGCACGCCAAGTTTGACTGGATCAGGACGTCTTTACCGCCAGAGGTTGCGGCCGCGCATATTGAACACCTGAGTGCGCTGACTGAGCAGCACATCGACCGGTACCACCAAGAGATCACTGCAGCCCAAGCACGGGTGCTGGCCGAGTCGGGGCTGCGGTCAGCGGCTGAGGCAGCAGCCAAAATGATCGCGGAACGGGCAGCCGCGGCTGAGGCGGCCGAGGCAGCAGAACGGGAGAAGTACGACAGCATTGGGTCCCACTCACTCGTGGGTCTCACAGAGCCGATCGTAGAGGAGGCTTCGGAGCCAAGCTCGCCTGTGCAGCAGCTGCCAACGACAGCTGCTGGGCTCCTGGCAGCTGGGCCTGCTGTGCTGGACGAGGCACTCAAGCAGCACCTGATAGGTGATGGCTCGGGAGGAGACCAGCCAGAGCGTGAGCTCAAGGAAACCACACGCCAGATGCAAGCCTCCACCTCAATCCCTGAGCTCATCTCAGCTGCCCTCTCCCATGTGGACAGCATGGCCACCGAGCTGCAGGTCTTCAAGGAGAGCCTGCCGAAGGAGGCAGTCAAGCCACAGGCCAAGCGCACGCGCAAGCCGTCCATCCCCACACGCCCAGGCGGTGGGCCAGCAAGCGGCGCGCCGTCTGCAGCCAACACCCGCCCCCCATCACAGATGGACAAGGCATCACCAAATGAAGTGCACAAGCATAGTTCTGAGGGCGGCGCGTGGGCCCAGCAATCCATGCTGTCCATCACACGGCAGGCAGCCTGCGCATATAACACTGCCATGGATGCTGGGGAGGATGGCGAGGGGCAGTACACGGATAGGGGGGGTGGAGATGGGGCTGACAGCAAGCATATGGATGCCAAGGCGGCTGCAGCTGCCTCTTCTCCAAAGGTATCCCCGAGGTCGGCGCCCAGTGCAGCGCCACCGCCAGCTATCAACCAATCCCTGATCACGGCCAAGCGGCTGGACACCCTGGTTGAAAAGATCAAGATGGCGTGCAACCCCGCAGCACTCGCGACACTGCATCTGCCCAACCTGCCCAACCTGCCCCCCACACCCAGTGCATCACTGCACATCCAGGCAAGGCTTGAGCGCGTTTGGAATGCCCTGCTGGTACCTCTGACGATGCGGCTAGACACAGTTCTGGTGTACACACATAGAGACCGGTCAGGTCAGATGGAGCAAGCGTTGGCAGCATGGGAGAAGGCGGCAGTTGCAGTAGTGGCGAGGGAGGAGGCACTGCTTGGGCTGTCAGCACTCCAAGGAGGTGTGGAGGAGGGGCGTGTGGGGCACTTGAGCGTCAGTGCAGTCGAGCGTCAGTGCATCGAGCTCATGCAGCTCTCGGAGCTTGTGGAAGAGGCAGGCCGGACACTGAAGGAGCAGCATGGGTTGGAGCTGACGTATGATGGGGCTCCCTACCCTGGCGATGACACAGCTGTGTCAAAGGACCAGATGGTGGCATTCTTTGAGTGGCTAAGGGATGTGCCCAGCCTGAGGCTGCTCAACTAGGCACGTGTATACAAGTGCGCTTTGTTCTTTTGCGTTGCCTCTATGTTGTGTTGCGTCAGCGGGGCTTGCATGCATGCTGATGCCATGCAGGTGGCCCTGTGCATGCTCCTAACATGAAACTCCAATTTTGACCTTGTATGGATTCTCAATTTACATGATGTGTGCGCTGCCTGTGATGTCAATTGGGGCTTGTGGCAATATGGCTGCAACTGCCGTGGCCGATTCTCGCCGTGTAGGAACAAGCACAACATCGTATCTATTATTGCACAGTTTTGCAGCATGTAAACGTGGCATCGGTCAAGCATCGCGAATGCCAGCCGTCATCTTCCCAACCGTCCCTCGACCTTTCAAGTCCAGTCTGCCATCTTTCATGCCTGCTACACTTCAAGTGGGCATCCCACATCGCGACCTGACGCACAGGAATCAGAACGTGCTCGTTGAACGACATCGAACCCTGGTGCTCAGTTGGTCCATCCAGGTCCCCCACCATGGCTAGCTGCCATCAGCAGCCCCCTCAGCTGCGGCGGCGCATACACTTAGCACCTGCAGCTAGTGCAAGGACATCATCTGTGCATGTATCAGGGCCAGCATTGCCGGGGTCTCGCAGCTGGCTGTGGTTGCGATGGGGGGTGGTGCTGGCAGCTCTGCTGGCATGCAGCGGGCTGATGCGTGCGATGGCTCAGCCCAACCCCTTCCCCAGCCTGGCGGTGAGCGCTGAATGATGTTTTGGGCCACTGAGTGAAAGCCATCAGCAGCATGGCAGATTGAAGGGCATGGGGTTTGGGAGGCACCGGAGGTGATGGCCCGCAGGGGGCACTACATGTGGAATTGCTGCATAGCATCTCATCAACACGGCATGCCCTTGGGGGTCAGGCGGCTGGGTCATGCAAAACCTCTCTGACATTTCATGTGTGCACGCTGCATGAGAGCTGAAGCCTGAGGCCATGCCGCCATCCCCAAACTTGCCATCAACTGACATGCATGCACAATCGCAGGGCGTTGCCGGCGGCGGCGTCCCCCTCCAGTTGCCGGCGGCTGACACAACACCTGCGTGTCAGGGCAAGACTCCTGCACGTGTCATCATTGACCGGGTAGTTGCTTTCCCTGCAGAAGGACAGGTGGGTCACGGGCCACGGGGCTGAGCTCCTCATGAAATGCATGGGCTGCATCATGGGCATGTACGTACATTTTCGTCTACGACACGCAGCAGCACGACTAGTTTGGCACTACAGTGTAGGGGGGCTCCGATCGGTGTAGCCTCGTTTGCCGCCAGAGCTGAGCCGAAACTGGCAATGTTGATATACCACAGAACGGCCTGTACAAGCACGGCATGTGCATCACATGCATGATGCCATCGGCTTCATGGCCGCAGCCTACATCCATCACGCTGCGGAACGTTGGCGGCCAGACTGCCAACATCTCGGGTTGGCGGCTCACAGACAGTGACACGCGTACTGTCGATGCAGCAATGGTGAGTTGCTGCTGTGCTGATGGGACGCCCCCGCTCCCTCACACATCCTTGCACGCTGTGGTATAGATTGATTCTGTACTGTATGCTGCACGGCACTGAAATGGCATCGTACTGTACTGCGCGGTACAGAACCTGGTGTTTGGGAAGGCCCCCTGCGACAACACCGGCAACACAACCATACCGGCAGCTGGTATCCTCATCCTGTTCCCCAAGAACGACTCCAGTGTATGCGGCTACCCGTTCGGCCTCAGCTTCAGGTGCGCATTGCCTGTGGTTGAACTTCATGGCAAACAGGCCACAGATCAACCACCTCATCCTGAACCCATGCTCTGCCGCACCAGGGTGCATCAAACTGCTGACTGATGCCAGATGGCTTGATGGCGATTGCGACCGTCCTGTGGGATGTAGTTGTGCGGCCCGTTCAGCTCCTGGATGTGATGGCCTGTCCATGTCCTCACAGCAACCTGCCCACCCCGACCGACCACGAGCGCAGGGATGAAGTCAACCTCTTTGACCGTGACGGCAAGACAGTGGGCTCTGTCAAGTGGGGCAGCGCCAATCAGGGCAGCTCGCTACGCGCTGTGCCCTCCACCACCACACTCACGGCCTCGGGCTCTGATGTGTACTCTGACCCTCCTCAGGTGAGCGATCTCTGGATCTGGTCCTGGTGTGCAAGCAGTGTGCAAGCATATGATCCTGCAGGGCTCGTCTGCTTGTTGACAGCATGGTGCGACATCAGCAGGTCAGTGCTTGCGTTTCAATCAAAATATTAACATGGCATTTCACAGATTCATCTGCTTGCCGGAGCCCATCAACTAGAAGCGCCTGCGTTTGCCACCATGCAAAGCCAAGGCAACCACTGTGCTGTAGCGGGAGGTCTGACAGCCTTGCGTTCCTTGAGCCTGGTGCTCACTCCTTCAGATCAAGGAGATCAAGGAGTCTGCTCCGCTTATCGACACCCTCCAAGCGCTGGGTGGCTACTCTACCTTTATTGAGGCCCTTCAGGTACGTGAATCAGCCTAGATGTCCCAATTCAACATGTACATGAACACGTACAGGCTAGGTGGATGCCGCACAGATCATCTGACCACCAACGCCTGCCATTGACACCCAATTCAGCACCTGCAGCTAGGTTACATGGGCTGTTTGTGCACATAGATCTGCTTCACATGGGCATGTTGGCGCGGCCCTTCATCTCTGCATCATCATCTGCACGCTCCGTGTGGCATTGTCTTTGCGCACATGCGCGCAGAAAACCGGGCTGGCTGCAAAGCTTGGCGCGGCCTCGGACCCGACCTATGCCGGCCCGCCACCCAAGCCCACCGGCCCTGCTCAGGTCATCACACCCGAGTTCCCGTGGTGGTGCGTGAGGGTATGGCACACACACCATCCGCATGCTGCATATACCGGCATTTATCCGGCATTTATCTTTATTATTATCTCTATCATTATCGTACGTTCCTGTCAATCTGTACGAACTGAGCTGGCAGCAGCCGGCTGTTAAAATGTGTCGCACCTTAATCCCTAGGACCTGTTTGGTTTGCATGACAAGGGCAACCGGAGAGCCTACAACACGCAGCTCAGTACTTGTGCTCATCTGTGCTGTGTCCTTCATTGCACTCAGGTTTGGCTTCGGGGTGGATCGCAGCAAGCTGCCCCCTCCTCCTCCTCCTCCCGCACCTCCCCCTCCTCCTCCTCCCGGCATCCCCGCTCAGGGCCCCTACACGGTATGCTACCTGCCCTGGTTCGTACACTGCAGCATGTCCAGCTCTGCGATGTCTCATGTGCTTCTTGTATGCAATCCACTGTGGTGCTCATTCCAGCTGCTTGCTGGCATTGCAGCCGCTGACGCTGTACTGCTGTCACCCGGTGTTGCCGTACTGCTCTCCATGCAGATCCTGGCCCCCACAGATGCCGCATTTGACACGCTGCTGACCCAGCTGGGCAACGGCCGGAAGCTGGATAAGACTGTGCTGCTGGGACTGCCTGAGCTGCCGGACATTCTGATGTACCATGTACTGGATGGCAAGTATACCACAGGTAAGACATCGACTACAGTGAATGGAACGGCTGGAAAAATGGGTGCGCGTGAAACTTGTACAGGCGTCTAAGGGTCCATCAACTCATAGTTATGTGCTCAAAACACTCTCAAAACCTCAATGGGATGGGGTTTGGCTTGCATTACCGCATGTAATGCATGTCTAACCGCAGGCTGGTGCCTGCACACTTCATCGGCGCTTGACTAGTCCTTGAATTTGGCTGTCAACTTGCAGGTGACGTGTACAACAACACGCCGATCTACACAGCCAAGGGGGTGGACGTCACACCCTTCAATGACCCATGCATGACAGAGGGCCGCATCATGCTGCACGATGGCTGCGTGGACAAGCCTACACCTGACAACTTCACCTGCGCAGTAGGTTGCTAGCGCGCTGCCTGGACTCTCTGTCTGATGCGGTTCTGTTCTTGTGCTTTTTTAGCAATACCAGGACAACGTCAGGACGGTACATGCTACCTCACGGGTCCATATTTTGTTGTGCAACACAGGAGCAAGTGGTGTTCGACAAGTGCTACTTTCCTTTCATGACCAGCGCGCTGGCAGCCCAGTGGCAGGGCGGTTTCTGCCAGCGCACATGCCAGAGATGTTCCTGCGCACCCAACTCTGGCATCACTTGTGCTCAGGTAGGTGGGGCTGGCCAGTATGAAGTGTGATTGCACGCAGGGGGCTTGCAGATCGCGATGCAGTCAACCCGCTGCAAACTTCCACGGCGGCATGCTGACTGCCTGGACAGGGCCCACCGTCGCCTGTATGTCCACGTACTCTCGATTGTTGACCAGGTTTGACCGGGTTTGACCCTGCAGATCGTGGTGCCGGATCTGTACGCATCCAATGGCATCATCCAGGGCATCACTCGTGTCCTTTTCCCACCGCCGGTGCGTGCGCCTGCTGTGCTGGCTGCACCAGGCACATGTTTCAGGCAGTGACAGACTGGAAGCATCTTTCAGCTGGAGAAATAACAACGCGGACACAGTGTTGCACAACCCGTGTTGCAAGCGTTGGTCTCAGCGTGATTTTTGCTTTATCTTCGCCCTGTCACACTGCAGATCTTCAACAAGACCCAGGCTATTGAAGAGGCACAGGCAGCAATGGCAGCCAACCCTGCACTGGCTGCTCAGCAAGCCGCTTTTGCTGCTGCCCCAGTCCCGGGCATGGGGACGGTCACTCCTGCGCCCGTGGTCCCCACCCCTGTGGTATCCCCTCCCCCTACCCCTATTGGCACTGGCCCTACCCCAGTTTCTTCAGATGCTGGCCCTGCCGCGGGCACACCGGGCACGCTCACCGCTGCACCACCTGTTGTGACAGCTGAGGAACCTGAGGCACCTGCAGAACCTTCTCCACCTTCCTACAGCAGCCCTGCGCCTGCAGCCTCGCCTTCACCTGGAAGCCCCTCTCTTGCACCTGAGTCCCCAGTGCCTGCTCCTTGACGGGAGTGCTTCGCGTTTGTTGGCGACGTACCATAGCAGTACAAAGGGGATGGGGAGCAGTACATGGATTCATATGCAAGAACAGGCACGCTTAGATTTTCACGTCATATCATGGCTGACTGGGTTGTGTGCACTTCCAGGCTGCTTGCATGCGCTTGTGTGAGGGGTGACAGTCAATGAAGGAGCGTGCTTGCATTCGGGCATAACGTGCAACATGTTAATCATCTGCTTTTGACGTTGAGCTTTGTTTGCGAGGGACGGTCTTGTAACAAAACCGCTTTACAAGAGCTGGAAAACCCCAGTATGGAACAACCGTGTTAACTTCTGGTCCATTTCAAGTCTGCTGGGCGATCTTGAAATCAGATCGATGCATCGGCAGGTGCTGTCAGTAGTTGCTTTCGGCATTGTGCTGGCAGCAGGCTCTGTGCACCATCAGCTCAATGGTGAGGAGAAATTAATTGGGTGGAAGGGCGAGGTGCCTCACCAACCTGTCGCGAAGGAGGAGCAGGGAACGTGGGTGGAGACAATCGCGTGGAAGCCCCGTGCGATGGTGCGAAGAATTGTGGAGAGTTACCCGTTGCAAGCCTATGGCATGAGCCATGGTCGCACCACCAACCTGCCAGGCGCACACGGCAGCATGGTACATGACAGGTTGACAGCGTGTCGAAGCTTGGCCGCCTATGCCCTCTGCCCCAGCTCCTGTCATGCCCTCATGTGCACGCAGGTGTTCCACAACTTCATCTCTCGTGCAGGTGTGGAATGCAGCTGCACACTGTCCCGTGCGGGTGTGCTTGCATGCACTTTGGATTGCAAGGCTGTGCAATCGACTGCACCCTGCCCACCCACCAGCACGTGCATGGCACACAGGCAGTGCAGCAGCCTGCAGGCTCATGTGCCTTTGTTTCCTCAACTTCTGCATGTGCTGTATAACATCATTATCACATACAGAGGCGCGGCACATCGTGGAGCAAGCCGCACCCCAGATGCAGCGCAGCACAGTCGTGGGCGAGAATGGCAGCAGCGTGCTAGATGATTACCGCACCTCCTATGGCACATTTCTCAACAGGTGAGCATGCAGGCCGTTGCTGCACTGATGCATGTCAAGCCTTAACCTAATGAGGAAGGGGGGGTGGGGGGCGGGCCCATTGAGGGCAGGAGATGGCAAGCCCGGCCTGATCTGGCATTGCCTGCCTTTGTGCTGCTGCTGGCGGCAGCGTGGCCTTAAACAGGCCCCTGCCAGTCATCCAGATGCCACTGTCCAACAAACGCGGCTCACTGGCACGCCCTGTAGCAGCGCAGCCGGGCCCGCGCAAAGCTGCTGAGTGTGCTGGCGAAATCTGCACGACGGTTGGAAGTATGAGGAAGTATTAGCATGTCCAAGTATGACGAGCTGGTGACGCACCACCGCCTGCTGCAGGTATCACGATGATGTGATCCGGCGAGTGCAGGACCGTGTGGCCCTGTTCACCCACCTGCCTGTCACCCACCAGGAGGATATGCAGGTCCTCCGCTACGGCATTGGGCAGGTGCGTTCAGAGGTCTGCGGATGGCGGGCTGCAGGCCAGCAGGTCACGGCTGTGCAGCAGGGCAGGGCCATTCAGTGCAGCAGGTCCGGCAGTGTGCGGAGTCAGGCCCGATGCAGCCCCGTGCGCACTTGTTCCATGGAACGGGCCGCAACGGATGCTGGTTTGGCAGCAGGGATGGATTTTCCAGCAGGGCCCGTCCCGTCCTCTCCCAGTAGCATGTACTCCAGTACCATCCTCTCCTCAGCCAGCATTTCAGCACTCTATGTTTATTTGATACATGCCAGCAACAATTAGAGTTGGTGTTGGTCTCAGTGCTCCTTGCTCTGCGCCTCCATTCTTGGGTGCTGCGCAGTACTACCAGCGCCATCAGGACTCGCTAGACAATGACTCGCCCCGCATGGCCACACTTCTCATCTACCTGTCAGACCCTGAGGAGGGTGGGGAGACAGCATTCCCTGAGCAGAGCGAGTGGGCGCACCCAGACATGGAGCGCACATATGGCTCGAAGTTTTCAGACTGCGCCAAGGTGAGTCAGGCGCGGGCGGAGAAGATACCATTATGATGAATGCTGTGATGAATGGTGGATGATTGGTAACGAAAGTGAGACGGCAACACAGCGTTATGGTAAACCATTCCATCGGGAGCCTGTTGCCCTTGGTCGCGCCCTCTTTGAACCAGGGTGTCAGCGCCTGGTCTCGGGCTGAGTTGCGAGTCTGCTTGACTTTGTGCCTGCTCTCATCCCCTCTGCCCCGGTACCGTAATGCATGCATGCAGTATCACATAGTCTGCAGTACATGTGCTTTGGAGCTTCTGCTCTCAGAGGCCTTCACAACAGCAGCACGTGCATATTTCCTTACACATGGTTGGAACCCCCTGCTTGAGCCCACGCAACCTTACAGCGCTCTTGGCGCAGGGCAGCATTTGACTGCGGCATACCTTGCTCTGCTGAGCAAAGTGCTGAACCGTGTGCCTACGCTCTGTGCTGTGCAGGGGCACGTCGCGTTTAGGCCGCGGGCAGGGGATGCGCTCCTGTTCTGGTCCTATTCCCCTGATGGTAAAACCGATGACATTGCCAGCACCCACGAGGGCTGCCCAGTGCTGCGTGGTGCTAAGTGGACAACCACAATCTGGATCCACACATTGCCCTTCCGGCCGGTGCGTGACATGCGTCTTGTGATGTGCATGGCCCAGTTGGTTGCACAGCGGCATGCGTGGTGGTGGGCAGGTGGGGTCTGTTGTACAGTGTGACATTGGCCGCCGTGGCACTCCCAAACAACGTGTGCCCACATGATGGTGGCAGCAGAGGAACACGCATGCCTCAACATTGCTCATGCTTCACTTATGTGCTCGCTGCCATGCTTGTCCTCAAGTTATCAAGACTCTGCATTGTCCACTGGCACCCACAGGAGGAGTTCAACCCTGCATCAGGGAAGTTCAGGCGTGGAGACGGCTTCCAAGACCCAGGCCACTGTACCGACAGTGCGGGCAAGAACGTGTGTGAGGAGTGGGCAGCTGCTGGGGAGTGTGACAAGAACGCACACTACATGAAGGGAAGTGACCTGGACCTGGGCGCATGCATGCGCACGTGCGGGGTGTGTGAGGTGTGCAGCAGCGGCGACACGGATTGCTACACGAGGAACCGTAAGCGCCTGGGCTTCCTCACGTACAATCCCAAGGAGCTGGACTACCAGCGGCCGGAGTAAGCCAGCAGCTGTTGTGTGCTGCACCTTCTAAACAACATGTCTGCGGGGTTCGGGATGAATGGCGCATGGAGGATCCAGTGATCGCTGCGCTGCAGTTGTGTCTGACGTGCGCCACCTGCGGCACACTCATAGTGAGCTTGGCTGGACGCCCACATACAGTCACAGAACATCATGCAAAACATTTTGGTGGTGCAGACAGGTGCATGTGTGCGCAAAAGCCGCGGGCAGTGCAGCGATTTGAGTGATTGATTGGTGATTGTATGACCGCCACACTGATGAGCTGTTATCGTGGAAGTCGATGCAAATCGAGTGCTGCTTGTAGCTCTCCCACCCTGATTAGCGGTCCGGCCTTGCTGTACCTTTCCGATCATGCACCTTCACGCTGGGTCGCAAACGCGCACACTTACTAGGGGGCGGAAACAAGGTTCATTCCGTATTGGCAGCCAGGCCCGCGCAGCAGTGAGGGCTTCTGCTGGCAAGACCTCGGTTCACAAGCTTATTGAGAAGGATGGGGTAGTGCTCGTTCCTGGTGCGTGGAGCATACTGCTTGCATTGATGGGTTATGCATCATGCACAGCCTCGTCAGCAGGACCCACATCGTGTGTGTGCAAATCAAGCAGGTGTCTATGACGCTCTGAGCGCGAAGGTGCTTGAGGCATCAGGCCACAAGGCCGCGTTTGTTTCTGGCTATGCGGTGAGTTTTAGATTAGCGAGGTTTAACGCTCGGCATTGAGATCAGATGCTTAGAGCACAACGTTCGATGCTACCTGGTGCGCGCTGCGTGCTGCGTTCCATTGATGGCTGCACCTGCTAGGTTGTTGGCATGCTGATGTGGCCCGTGGACAATGCATGCAAGCTGGGGACGCATGCGGCGCGAGGCGCGTGCGCGTGCCGCTGCACCTGCGGCTTGAATGCAGGTGTCTGCGACCCTGCTGGGTGAGCCAGACTTGGGGCTGCTGACACCTCCAGAGATGGCACGCAAGTCGCTGCAGATCTGTGGTGCTGTCTCCATCCCAGTCATTGCAGATGCCGACACAGGTATACACGCAGAACGCGGCTGCCAGCGTCTGCCTGGCCTCAGGCTGTGCAGCCTTGGCACGCTGCGTGCGCGCCATGCCACAGAAGCGCAGCTGCAGGCGGTTTGTAATGCCAAGCACACCATACACACCAAGCACACCCCGAGGTGCCATCCATTCATGGTGTGTACTGTGCGCAGGTGGCGGCAACGTGCTGAACGTTCAGCGCACCATCCGTCAGCTCATCAGCTCGTGAGTAGTGGCATTGAGGTTTGAGATCTAGGGGGACGGACTTCTGCCAACAATGCGCTGAGGTGCCTCCTGCACTGCTGTACGGTCGTGTCACCACTGCATACATCAACTCTGAATATGGGCCCTTCCAATGACCCTGCAAAACTTGGCTTTCACTGTAGTGGGGTGAAGGGTTGCTTCCTGGAGGACCAGCAATGGCCCAAGCGTGCAGGCCACATGCGCAACAAGGAGGTGAGGTGACGTGGGCCGAATAGATTGCATGCTGACCATGCTTGTGCCCATGAAACGACTGGTAAAGCTGAGCTGAAACTCCACCCGCCAGCTGAAACTCCACCTACCTTGGCGATTGCACACTTCAGCATCTTCTGCCCACGTATCGGCAAGCAGCATGTGCACACAACCAACCAGCCAGTGAGTGCCACAGGGAATATCTTGCAGGGAGCATTCGAGTTTGGCTGTTACTGCTGCTGTTGCCATGGTGCCCACAGGTGATTGAAATGGAGGAGTTTGCATCCAAGGTGGCGGCTGCGCGTGAAGCGATCGGCGACGAGGACTTTTTCCTTGTGGCACGCACGGATGCGCGTGGCACGAGTGCCAAGTACGGCCTGGAGGATGTGAGTAGTTCAGGATTAGGCCGTGGAACGGTATATTGATTGGGTGGCTGGCTATGAGTGTTTGGCGCCAGCCAGCCCATCAGGCGCTGCTTGGGCGGAGCTGCTCCATCCTATGCCGCTATGGAGCATGATGGGGGTGAAGTGTGGAGGACACTGTGCAGAGCTGCACACGATATGTCACACGGTACCATCCGTCATGCTGGGCTTGCAATAGCACACACACAGTTGCACCTGTACGCGTGCACACCATCACAGTAAAACATATCGACATATGCCTGTGTAATTGCATGTATGCCAGCGTTGTGTGATGACAGTGGGCTGCAGGCCAACCATAACACAGCCGGTAGGGCTGCTGCTATGCTTGTGCCCTGAGTTGTGCCCTGAGCTGTCCATGCACCGTACATGCCGCTCGGCTGGATCTGACTTGGACTTGACTGTGCATGCCACTGCTGCAGGCCATCACGCGCGCCAATCTGTACATGGACGCGGGCGCAGACGCGAGCTTTGTGGAGGCACCACGCTCAGATGAGGAACTGGTGGAGATTGGGCGGCAGACCAAGGTGTGGCGCATCGAGGCGCACACCCTACGCTAGATCCTTTTACTTTGCTTTTACGATTTACAACCAGCCCCTCAACGCTGAGCCCTGAGACTTGCCATTTGAGGATTTGGCACTAGCCAAGCTGCTGGGGCAGTCGTGTCATTGTAGGGAAGTAGGACGCACATGGCCGGCACGCAGCAGTCGACATGCCTCGCACGGTGCTGCCTAACAGCAGTGCCATCATTCGTGTGCCACCTTAAGCTGACGAAGGGTCTGCTGACAGATGGATGTGTGCTCTGCGTGCAGGGTCTGCGCGTGTGCAACATGCTGGAGGGCGGTGTGACCCCACTGCACACTGCAGACGAGCTGAAGGTAACCCTGGGCTCGCACAACTTCATTCATGACACATCATCTTCATCCTCGGTCGTGTTCTTTGACAGTGCAAGTAACACGGCAGCACCCCTCGATCTTGTACACTCCAGCAGCCACATGAAACAGAGTCATCAGATGATACCTGCCCTGAACTGACCGTGCAAGTGGCCCATTGCTCACAGACCTGCTTGCGCCGTTCTTTTCTACACAGGCCATGGGCTTCCATCTGGTCGTGTATCCGCTTGCGGGGCTGTACGCTGCAACTCGCGCGCTCAAGAGTGTTTATGACACGCTCACGTCCAAGGGCACGACGCGTGATGTCATGCCCAGCCTCGCGCATTTCAGGTGTGCTTGGAATCTCATCAGATCGTCAGATCATTCCTCAGATGCAGATGTTGGAAGGGATAGCCAGAGGCCAGGAAGTGCTGCCATAATGGCGGTCGGAGAGTTTGAGAGGCACGCTGTTGTGTATTCCATTTACTGCCAGCCAGCCAAGCTCGTACAACAGCGTGCGTCCCTAGTATTAGATAGTGCTCGGGTTGTGACATGACATGGCCAAGGCTCACCTGCCTCACGGCAGTATTTGCCATTGAGCACAACACTGAGATAGAACTCTGCTTTATCTCTCTTGCCGCGTCCCTGCAGCGAGTTTAATGATCTCATTGGTCTGGAGCGCGCGATTGAGACGGAGGAGCGGCTGACCCGGCGCGAAGCCGGCGAGAAGCTCAGTGTGCGTGTGCGCGCGCCCACTAAGCCTTCGTCCTCGTAAGCATGTTTATCCGTACCATCACCCCAAGCACGCAGTGCTATGGTGTGCACCAGTATGGGATGGGACAGCTGGGGCTGGGAGCAGCAGTGGCGCGTGTCGGTTGGGGTGTTATGAGCATGCTGACGCGCTCAAGGCATGCGCACCACACATGGCACTTGTGCGGTGAGGACAGCAGGGTTCTGGCCTGCCCGGACCCGCTACAGGCTACGGGTCCGGTGGCCGCAGTGTATAGCTGAGGGCACGCAGGCCAATGTTGGGTGGCAGCCAATTGTTGGGTGACAGCAGGCCTGAGCTGCTGGAATCACATGGCATGACGGAGACTTGGACGGATGTCAATTAAGAAGTTGCATATTGTAGGAGGCATGCTAGTGTTTTAGGCAGGGCTTGGTGATCCTTGGCCAGCAGCACAAGGGCTCAAAAACTCTTCCCTGCAGTAGCCACTGGTCGCATGCAGGGGTGCAGAGTCGTTCTGGTGTTCGCCATCAGCGAGAAAGCACATGCTGTTCGATGTTGCAGACAGCAAAGGCAGTTTGTCTGCTTTCATTGGCTTGCATAAATGGCATGCATGCCATGTGGATGGGTTGGGTGGGAGGGGGCGAGCTCTGAAGCACCACAATGTAAGGGGTTGAGCGACATTTTGGACCATGTGAGCTCATGACAGCTGCATGACAGCTGCAAGGTGCACCCTCACAAGCAGGAAGCCCCAAGCAAGTGGGTAACTACTGAACGCGCTGGTGAGTGCTTCCGTTTTGCCCATTCAAGCGTGCGTGGTTGAGGACCGTTCGACTCGGCAGTAGTGCTGCGCTGGTCGATCGCGGCTGGCTGAGGCAAATAGACACTTTTATTCAGGTCCAAGCTTGTGGTGCATGCCATAAATATCAACAGCGCAAGGGTTTGGGGTCATTGCTGCCAATTGAATTGGCGTTGTTGCAGCCCCAACAATCCAATGCGAAGATTGACTTAGCACGTTCCATGTCCCTTTATAACAAGGCTTTTCCTTATCAGCACGCACTGGACACATTGCAGGCAGCCCTTGCTTTTCAAGCGGCCCCCTTGCATCTGACTCTTGTGGGGTCAGATTGACAGAGCTTTGATTCTCCAGGCCTGCTGCACAGCATGGCAGGCCAGGAGCTGGTGTGGGTCGATCTGCGCCCTGCTGTTGGCGCTGGGCCCCCTGTTTGGCCTGCCCTGAAGGTGTCCCTTTCTGGACAGCAGGAGAGCCAGGTGAATGAACAACTGGTAAGTTTGGCCTGTTGTGGGCAGTGATGGCTGCAGGGGCAGGTGGGGGCTGCATGGGGGTCGAGCGCTCGCAGTGTGTACCAGCCATCCGTCATGAGGGGCGCAGTCATTTAGAGCACTGTCAAGCAAAGATGGGCAGCTCGCAGAGAGCCCTGCTCCTTCTGCCCCTGCAGGCATTGTGCAGAGTTGCATCCAGGACCTGCCATGGTCTGGCCCCCTCAAGTTTTGAACAGCCGCTCTTCCTGCATGAGTGCAACGATCAGCATGTGTGCTCCAACCTGACAGATTATCGTTCCTTGCTGGTCTGGTTGCGTGTGGCTGCAGGTGCCCATATACTATGTGGGCAAAGACACATACTCCTGGGTACCATGCACCAGTGTCGTCCCTTGGAATGCGGGCCTGAATGCCAAGTTCCATCAACTGCCACACCCTGAGCTGCAAGCAGTGCTGGATGCGGTGCGATGGGAGCCGAGGGGCAGGGGCAGGGGCAACATGCGCAGCGTGTCAACCCGCGTTTGAAATCAAATGGCGCACGCCCATGCACAGCAACCTTGGGGAGGCTGTCCCTTCAATCCATGCATGCCCCCCGCCTGCATCACGCTTGCTGGCTGCAAGATCTTGGATTGGTGCCCAGAATTGCTCGCAGCTGCAACCCAGACTGCACACCTGGCATGCACCATCAAGATTTAAATCCATATCTGTTGACCTGGCCCCTGCACTGACCTGCACCCCGCACGTACTTGCCCCCTGCACCCCACTGCAGTTCTACAGCAAGATCACAGCCTCAGGTGCAGTCCTACCAGCTCCTCCAACCCCAGCAGGTACAGCACGGAGCGTCACTGTCCGCCCCAACTCAGCTCAGGTCATGCCCCCGCCTGGCCACAGCGTGGGGCCTGCCAACCAGCAAGCACCGCACTTCGTGCCCCTCAGACCAGAACCTCTGATGCACCAGGCATCTGGGAGAGCGCACCAGCCCCTGGTGCAGCCACACCAACGTTCTGTTGGGGCAATGCATGCCCCAGACAGCCTCTGTGCCCTGCCACCACCACCGCCTCTACAGATCACAGGCTATGGGGTCCCCACGATGGTGCAGGGAAGAGGGCAGGGGCCCAACTGCATGATCTCATGCAGTGGGGCACCACCTGGCAGTAGCGCTTGGACCTGCCCAGAGTGTCGTGAGCCAGTGACAAGCGCCTGCGCGGCATGCTCGCAGTGCAAGTGAGTTGGACACATGAATGGGTCCTGGCGGCTGCTCCGCACTGTGCCGTGTGCGCTGTGCAGACAAATCCTGTTCTGATCTGTATGCATCGCGCAGCAGTTCACCCCCTGTCCTTGCGTTTTTGGCACGGCCAGATTCTCAAGAGTACTCTGACTTGCGTGACCACCAGCCTGATTACTCTATCGATCACTGCGCACATCACATCGCGCTCGCAGGCAGCACTACCACCTTGCATGCATGCTGCTGGAGGACCTGCCATCTACTGGCTGGTTATGCCCCTCCTGTGAGATCACCTACCAGGCCTGGCCTGGATCTCATCGCGCCTGCTCCCGCCCCTTCAGCCCGCAATCCACCCCAGGAGTCGGCCTACCTGGCCTGTTCCCCATGAAGGCCGAGCCTGGAGATCCCAGCCCGGGTCCCAATCCAGTCAAGGCCCTGAACTTCAGTGGTGGCACTGCAGCACCCAAGGTCTCTGCAGCCATCGCATCGGCTGGACCCACGATGACTGCACCACTACCCACACTAGCTGCAACGGCAGCATCCAACCTCACTGCCGCAGCCATGAGCCCAAACCGCATGACCATCGCCACCCTGCGTACCGGCCCTGGCGCGCTGCCAGTGCCAGGGCGCCATCTGTCACCGCGCCGCATGGCATCTGGATCTGGTGCACCAGCTGGTTTCGGAGCACCTGGTGGACCAGGTTTTGGAGGCGGTGCTGACGATGCTGGGACACCTCGTGGGCAGGGACTACAGCCCAACGCAATGATGGGCCTGGTCAGCCCTACCTGGTCATCGCTGTACAAGCTTGATTGGGGGGTACAGGCTACCAGCCAGCCATCCCTGCTGGCCAGCCCTCAGGCAGAGGGATCACAGGCGTGTGAGGCAGCTGCTGCAATGGTTCACCCTGGTCACGCTGCCATCACCCTTTCGGTCGCACAAGCTGCATCCGATGGCGTGCAGCCATCTGGCCAACCTGGCATCAATGCAGCTGGCCGACTTGCTGCCAAAAGTGCAGACACCCAAGCAGCCGCCACTGCAGCATCTGCTGATCTTGCACGCCCCAGCTCAGCACCTCCTGCTCCACTGCACCGCCCCTCCAATGCAGCCATGGCAACCACCACTGCGGGTGCAGCCAATGTGCGGTGCATGTCTGCCCCTGCCCCTGTGCTGATCCCTGCAGCAGCGGCGCCGTCAGCGCCCGCGTCAGCAAAGCCACAAGGCTCCACAGAGCCGGCTGTGGAGAGGAAGGGCCGTGGCGCCTCTCAACGAGCTCCTGGCAAGGCCCCAAAGCCTCCTGCAGCTCGCAAAGCCCCTGCAGCAGACAAGGCTGCAGGCACAGCCTCAGCAGCTGCAGGTGCCAAGCCTTCAGATGCCAAAGGTGTCAACAAACGGCATGAGCCCATCCCTAGTGCTGAGTCAAGTGTGCCTGCAACCCTTGCTGATGCAGCAGCCGCAAGCAGAGAAGCAGGGCCACAGCACGCTTCCATGCCTATGCCATCCAAAACAGTGCTAGCACCAGCACCAGTGTCCGCCCATGTGCCAGCACTTGCACTTGCACTAGCACATGCAGCTGGCGCATTGCCCCCTGCACCTCCTTCCCTGGTTGGTGCAGGCAAGCAGACGCCAACCGCAGCACCGCCTCTCACGGCCCAGATGAAGGGCTTGACAGTGACCACAGGAATGGCAGCACCTGCCCCAACTGCTGGCACCCTACCAGGCCACCACCCTGGCGTACCGCCATGCCAGGCACGCAGAAGTGTGACCAAGATGGCAGCCTCAACTGAGCCCACAGGGCCTCTGCCGGCCGCATCCACCGACAAGCACGTGAAGGCGCCCGCTGATCTGCTATCAGCCCCCAACGCTGCTGCCCCACCACTACCTACACCAGGGAAAGCGGTAGTAGTGTCCGCAGCTCCTGCTCCAGACAAGGCAGCAGCAGCTGCAGCATCTCATGCACCAGAGAAGGCAGCTGCATTGGATGCACCCCCTGCAACAGAGAAGGCAGCAGCGGTGGATCCAGCTCCTGCAGCAGAGAAGGCAGCAGCGATCGCTGCAGCTGCGCCTGCCGCAGCTGACCCCATGTCTGGCGCAGCTGCAACAGAGGCGCACAACGAAGAGCAGGCGGTGCTGGCCCTTGCGACGCTTGCAAGCAGTCCACCCGGTGCCAGTGGAACCAAGACTGGCGGTACAGCTGATAAACGATCTCCCTCTCCCTCCGAGCCTGCGGCGACCCTACCAGGGACCCATGCAGCGACGGTCAATGACCGAGACGTTGTCACAGTTCCTGCACCCGCGTCTGCACCTGCACCCGACGAGAGTGGCAACAACACTGACAAGCCCCCTGCACCTATGTGGGGCAGGCAGGAGGCCAAGGCTGTGGCAGGTAAGGGTGTAGCAGGCCAAAAGCGCGCAGCTGGCAGGGGTGGTCGTACAGCAACCACAGCAGCAGCTGCACGCAGCACGGCACCGGCTCCCATTCCTGAGGGCTGCCCCGTGTTCATCCGCACATCCGCCTCGTGTGCCAACAAGTGTGCACACTGTGGCACGACCAAGACGGCTAGCTGGCGCAAGGGCTGGGCGCTCGAACTGCCGCGCAAGGCTGCACTGGCGGCAATGGGCATCAAGGAAGAGGACGCAGACGACTCCATTTTCCTGCCTGCACAGCCCAAGTACAGGAGGGCCAAGCGCAGCCGCAAAGCCCCAGCTGCGAGCAAGGCGGTGACCAAGGTGGAAGGGCAAGAGGCAGAGGAGGAGGGTGAGGGCCTCAAGGAGGAGCCAGGTGCAGACCAGGCGGTGGCTGCGATGGTGCAGCGCATCTTCGCGTCGTTCTACCCGGTGAAAGAGAGTGAGAAGGAGGCTGCCAAGTCTGCAGACGCACATGCGCTCGCATCCACAGACGCACCAGCTGGAGGTGACCGCGAACAACAGACACAGGCAGACCCCCAGCCTGCTCGAACAGCCACAGCCACAGGGCATGGCCCAGACATGGGTCCGAGCGCTACCCCTGTTACTGGGCCAGCTGCAGACACGCCAGCTGAGGCCCCAGCCGTGCCCGAGCCCATGTCTACCGCTGCCAGACCCATCACTACCACTGCCACAGGCAAGGAGGATGGTATGGATGCAGGCGCTGTGGATGGCCTGTCAGCGATGGAGCTGTGCGAGGGCTTGGCAGCAGCTAAGCCTGAGGCGGCAGCTGCAGTGGCAGCTGGCGAGAAGGTGGCTGATGAGCCTGCAGAGGCAATGGTGGCTGCACAGATCAAGCTTGAACCAAAGGAGGCTGAGTCTGAGGAGGCAGAGAAGCAGCCTGCACGGGGCAGGACCCAAGCGCGTGCAGCGGCAGCAGCTCAGGGCACCAAGGATGAGGAGGGTGATGATGAGATCGTGACTGTGTGCGCCAACTTATGCAACGCGTGAGTCCGCCTGGCTTGCATGCTTCCTGCACAGTATGCAAGCGCACATGGCTTTGCATGGGTCATGATGTTGTTTTCTTCAGCTTTGTTTTCTAGGACCCCCTGATTGGCATGCACCATGCCCAGTCCTGGGTGTGCCCTCCTGGTACCGCGACTAGCTCCATGAAGCTCTTCCTGGACCCCCTCCCCACTGATCCTCTCCAACCTTCATGCACACGCACACACATTGTCATGTGTGCAGGTGCGGGCTGCGCTTCTCCAAGAATCCTACCTCCTTTGAACTGGACGTCGCGCGCACAACACTACCCGCTGAAGAGGTGGACGCTTTGGCTGCCCGCTTGGCGCAAGCACCCATCGGCTCACCCCCTGTCGCTGTCGGGCGCACAACCAAGCACGCAGGCCGCAAGGTTATGGACGAGGTGGGTGCTGCTTGTGGTGTGTTCTAAGCATTTGATCAATGCGGGATTTGAGGAGGGCGGGGGGTGATCATCGATCATTCGTTACAGCTTGCACATATGACTGGCTTGCACACCCAGGTGCCCTATCGTGTGATTCTATACTGGTGTTGTGGGATGTGATTTGGTGCCCCGCTTGTCCCAGTCAGCTAGAGCATATCACGCCCTTGCTTACCATCTGCGGTACTGCTGTACTGCGTTGCAGAAGTGGTACAACCAGCTCGCCAATGCACGCAAGAAGATTGGGCTGAAGCGGGCTCCAGCACGTGCACCCATGAGCCCGGCAAAGAGCTGTGACAGCTCAGACCAGGAGGGCAGTGGCGATGGCGACGATGGCACAGCCCATGGCCAGCCCACAAGCAGCCTGGCTCACACTGCTGCCATGACGGACGACGATGGCGCCGGCACCGGCCTTGCTGTGCGACCTGCCTCCACCAACCATGACACCAGTGCAGGCACTGCGCCTGCAGCCACCGCTGGTGGTGGTGGCAAGGTCGCTGGGTCCAAGCGCGGCCGTGTACAGAAAGGGGAGGCGGAGGCAGGCGGTGCATGGGCCGGGCCTCAGAAGGCCGCCAAGTCTACAGCTGCTGCACATCCCAAGGCGCGTGGCAAGGTGGGGGAGGAACAGGGGGAGGCAGAGACAGACGGCACAGAGACTGATGACAGTGGGGATCCGACGTTCTCTGGGGGCAAGCTGGGCCGTGCGTTTACGCGCGTCTTCCAGCCACGGGCTGCGGCTGGGCACAGTAAGAGGAGTCACGGCACTACTGCAGTGGGAGCTAGCACTGGCTCACGTCCCAGCATCAGCATGGGGCTGAGCAAAGGCGGGGTCAGCAAGGGTGGCGTCAGCAAGGGCGGCGCCAAGGATAAAAAGGGTGGGGCATCTGTGACGTCCAGCCAGGGCCGCAAGGCCTCCCTGGCCCGGTCAGACACATCTGTGAGTGAGGAATCGGAAAAGGAGAACCTGCTCCGTGACAACAGTAAGGGCAGGGCGAACGGCAAAGGCAAGGGGAAGCGGCCAGCACCAGATATGTCCTGCAGTGATGATGAGGACGAAGAGCCGGAGTCGAAGTTTGCAACAACTGGCCGAGGTGGGCGTGGAAGCGCGCGCGGTGGCCGTGGTACGCGGGGCAGGGGCAGGGGCCGTGGAGCTGGCAGCACCCGCATCCCAGGGCCAATGCCTGGCCTGCCCCCCCGGAGCTCCATACCTGGTGGCAAGGCGGCATCCTACCACGCTGCAGCAGCTATTGCGGCTAACGGCATGGCACCTGCCACGCAGCTTGCATCACTCGGCGGCTTTGGTTCCTCAATACCTGCCCGCCTGTCTACCTCTGTGAGCGAGCCAGTGGGGGACAACCTACTCAGCCCCAACACAGGTGGTGGTGTGGCCGGTGCAGGCCCAGGGCACCTGCACATGCCTGCAAGCCTGGGTGCCTCGCATGGCGGTGCCATGCTAGCTGCACCTCTGTCAGACCCCCACAGCCTCGGGCGCATGGCTGGAGGTCCAGCTGGAGCCTCTACAGGTGCTACCGGTGGGCCTGGCTCAATTGGCGCGATGGGACAGCAGGCGCAGGAGGTGCATCTGAAAATGGTGAAAATGCTGGAGACACACATGGCCGCCAACCCCACGGACCCAGAGATCCCTGGCTTGCTGAAGCTGATGCTTATGAACCAGCAGGCGATGCTCATGACATCCCAGCAGGGCGGTGGGCATGTGGGCACTGCACCCAACTCGTGAACGGTTTTGCTACGCAGCTGTATCTAGGATGGCCATGTTTCTAGCTGTGCCAGTCGACGGCAGGTGCCAGTCACCACTGGTGTCCAGCAGGATGCACGCTTGCATCGAGCACTTGCATGGACGGAGGTTAAAAGCTAGTAGACCATCTGCTGGGGCTGCAACATGTCCATGGCATGTGAATGGCTGTGGCCACAACGTGCATTTTGCCATGCGTAAACAGGATTCAACTGCAGGCATTGGCCTCGATCTCGGGCACCTTTCGGTCCATGATGGTTTTGCCAGCCTTGTGTCTGTAAAGCACTGCATCTGCTCTTTGCTGGGGTGTCGTGGGACTGGAAACTGGATCGCAGCGACGTGTGTGTTACATGTAAGCATCGAGGGATGCATCCAGCAAACCAATCCCCAGGACCGGAAACAGCCCAAACCTGTCACGTTGCTTAGCTGCCTGGACGTCTCATAGGCTTGGTCAATGGCTTGCTCAGCCCTGAGGTACTGCCTGTGGGGGCTGCAGGTCCGTTGGTCTTCCACAAGAGCGTGGACGGCTTGGAGTCATCTGATCCATGCGATGCAGCCTCATTTTCCACTGGCTGTACATGCACACCATTGGCCGATGCCGCCGCTGCATGGCCCGCACTGCTGCTGGCATCGCTTGCCTCAGCCGCATGAGCCTCGCCAGCTGGATCTGCCTGATCAGTTGCTGGCGCAGGCTCCTCACGAGCTGCTGGTGTCTCGAACAGCCAGGCAGGTAGCTGCTCCCCAGGTAAGCGCTTGCGTGGCTGTAGCAGGTATGGCGAGGACTGCCCTGCTGCTCCGCTGCCGTCATCCTTTAGGAGTGATAGGCGTGGAGGCGGCTTGCGAGGTCTCTCCAGCTCCCCTCCTGCGTTATCAATGTCCTGGGCCGTGGCGGCGTCCGTGCCGGCATTCGGTGCATCCGCAGAGCCGCCTCCGCCGCCGCTGCTGCTCACGCTACTTCTGCTCCCGCTACTGCTTGTGCTGCTGCTGGGACGGACCTGGAACAGCTGCCTGAGGTCACTCTTCTTGACAATGATGGGAGCTGACGCACGCTGCTCTGCAGCCACAGAGGGCGACTGCACCCGCGCTGCGCTCTCACTCTTGACCTGCGGCCGTTTACGCGTTGCACACACCATCGTTTGCGTGTCGTCATGCCGTGGCTCCTATGCATGCTGGGCCCCCAGTGCTCATGGCAGCGCTTGCGCTGGCCACTGTACTGCTGGCAAGGCACCGTGTAATGCCTGCTGCACCTGGCTGGCGCCTGTCTCAGATTTGTGTGGATTGTTGTATGCGACATGCATGCGCTATGCATATAACGGTCCTTAACCCACCTTGGACACAATTTGCTGAGGGAGCTTCTTGTTCAGTGCCTCCTGCAGCTGGTGTAGGTACTTGACGTCAGTTGCTGCGTATTGCAGCAGCTCTTCAGTCAATGGCCGTTGCTCCCAGATCTGCGAATGTTGAGTGGTGAGTGATACAAAAGACTTAGGCCATGTTGAGAGCAACACGAGACGATACACGCAGTATCAGCCATGGCAATGCTTTTCAGTTCCATGACAGGGCTGAGCTGAAGTGTGCCGCTGGCAGCGCGCCCCATGACCAGAGTTCCATGCGCCAGAGCATACACTAGCATGAGGAATGCACCCTTCATGCCGTGACCATGCTCCTCGTGCCAGCTGCGGCAGCCCTTGCACGCACCTCTGTCTTGTTCGCGTAGTGGTATGTGGCTGCGATTTGGTTGCTCATCACCATGTCTGCCTCAAACGCTGGGGTGCGCGGCACGTAGTTCTCCAGTGCCTTGGGCAGTGGCAGAACAAAGGTGGTTGGGATCTGCTGCAACTGCCGTACCGCAACCTCAGCCAGCTGGAGGTCGTACGCGGCGCGCATGCGCACGTCATGCTCCTTAGACAGCTGAGCAGCATCACTGCGCACGTCATACATGAGCTTGGTGACCTTGCTGTTCTCCAGCACCTTCTTCAGGCTGACTTTCTTGTCGGGCGTGTGGTAGCGCAGCGCACGCCATTCGAGCTTGGTGACGTCCACAACCCATATCTTCAGCCCATGCATGCCCGGCCCTGCGGCCTTGCCGCCCACACGCGCTGAGATCTGCATGAGGCTGAGCTTGCCCCCGTCCCGGTTCCCCAGCTTGACGCCCTCGCAGTCAAGCGCGATGCAGTCCACAGACCGCAGCTCCTCCAGCATGGCCACCAGCTGATCTGGCTGATCTACCAGTTCATACTCCACACGCTTGGTGCGCGCAGGCAAGCGCTGCAGGGTTAGGGAAGGGGGCACACACGATACATTGGCCGCAGCAGATGAAGCGGCCACTGCAAAGGCATGCCTCTACCCGCATGTGGCCTGTCACACAAGTGCCTGCTGCCATGAACCAGCTGTGTGGAGAGCTTTCCATGTGGCAAACGCCACGCACGCCATGTGTGCCACCCGCCGCCATGCATGCAACCACACAACAAGAGCAACCTGCACCAAGTACCTGTGATGGCGAGGCCGAAGTGCTGGCATCTTGACCCGAAGCTCTGCGCTCCGCCTCCGCAGTCTCCTGTTGCGAAGCTGCGCCATGCACTGCATTGGGCTGCCACACAGCCGTGGCAGGTTTGAAGCGTACTGGCAGTATCAAAGGGGCTCGGTGCAACAGCTGCACTCCATAGCCATGCATGCAAGGTGATGTGCGCTGGTTGGCTGTCAGGGCGCGCCGATGGGCATTTGATATATGCAACTGAGTTTTCATGATGCTTTGCTGCACATCAGTTGTTGGGTCAGGAGGTAGTGTGGCTTGGCAACGGTGGGCACGACTTGCTTGATCGCGTTGTTTTAAGAAAGATTCTGAATTGAATGCGTGTGAGTTGGCATCTGGTTGTCATCAATCCGTTCCTCACATATAACTGCACGTACTACCGCGCCGAGCAGCCCTCCGACTCGTCAGTTGCACAGCAACAATGAGTATATCGGGTCAATCAGGAAGCATACGTTGGGAAATAGTGACTGATGATCAGGGTCCACAGCTGTTCGCGTATGTGCCCGACGGGGTGGAGCTGAGGTGGGTTGTGAGGCGTGATCAGCTCACCGGGACCTTTATTATTCATGAAACTGCTGTATGCCTTGTCAGCTCGCGAGCCTTCGGACGGGGTCTGATCAACGTGCATGGGATCTGCGGCACGAATCCTTGCATTCATTCGACCATCAGCTGTCTGATGGCTTCTAGTGGCGTGCTAGATCATCGTGTTGCCCTGCGGTTTTGGTTGTATGCAGCGATGTAGAGCTCAGCTTTCATGATGGCGAGGTCTTTTTTGAGCTGCCTGGTGAGAAGACGCTTGGCAACATCACGCTCAAGGGGTTCTTGGTTGCAGCGGGAGCACAAGCCAAGTTCAGCAGTAAAAAGCGCCGCTACGCTCTCAGGTGTGCGCGGCCTGGAGTCATGTGTTTACGATGCCTACTTGTGTGCCATGCATGTGCGTGGTGTACACTTGCATGACAGATCTGGGCGATGGGGCATGCAGTGCCTTCGCCGTAGCCCAGGCGAGCCGCTGCACGGCTTTGTGAACGAGCAGCACACCTGGATGTGGCTGATCATCCTTGCGTCTGCGTCGTGTGCAGGCTGGCTGTCTCGCCCCAGGCGCCAGCCAACGGGGTGCTTCACGATGATGACGTGGAGGATACAGAGCAGTTCCATGATGCACAGGAGGGTCTAAGCGGCGGCGAGGACGAGGAGGAGGGTGCTGCAGCAGGGGACGATGGCAGTGCAAAGAAGAAGAAGAAGAAAAAGGTGGGCATCTGGGTGGGCATGCTGCAAACGGACCTCATGTCAATGTGTGGTCCCTAACCAACTGTCGCTTGCTGGACACACCACAGCAGCAAGTGATGTGCTCCAAATGTATCATTTTGGCTGTGCTTGCAGAAGAAGAAGACTGGTGCACCAGCAGCTGGCAGCTCGGATGTCACAAGCCAAACAGGGAGCGGTGTGGGTGCGGCCGCCGAGCCTGCGCCTGCACCTGCACCTGCTGGCCCCCCTGGAGGCGCGGAAGCTGGTGCAGCCAAGCAGAGCAAAAGTGCAAAGAAGAAGGCGAAGGCGAAGGCCAAGAACGCAGCTGCAGCTGGTGTGGCTGCTGCTGGTGGCGCAGAGCCTGGCAGCGGGGAGGGCATTGACAGTGGCCCAGAGGGGGAGGGGGAGGAGGTCACAGCCTCCAGCACGGCCACCAGTACCGCCCCCAGCACCACGACAGCCGTGCCTGCCAGCACAGCGTTGCCTGCAAAGGTGCCCACACTGATTTCCAAAGTCATGTCTGTGTTCGGCGCTGGCGGTGAAACATCAGGATCGGGCACAGGCGCCGCAAACAGCGTTGCGGCGACAGCCGGCAGCAGCCGCGACTCAGGGTCTCCTACCTCCTCCGCCCCCGTCTCGGAGCCTAGCTCGCTGCCCACATCTGTGCCCTCATCCGCACCCATGTCACGCTTGGCGTCCCAGACGCAGCTGTCACATGCACCCTCGGGGGTGTCTGGGGTCACTGGCATGTCGGCCGCGACACCGCGCTCCGGCATCAGCCGCCGTGTGAACGTAGACCTTGAGGAGGACTTTGCTCCTCAGCCTGTGGCCACCACCACGCTGAACACGAACAAGGAGGGTCCCCTGGTCAAGCACCACCTGCTGCACGGCCCCTTCCTCAAATTCGGCATTGGCAAGCACGAGGTTAAGGGTGAAGACAAGTTCCTGGATAGCCAAGGCCACAAGTGGGAGCTGCCTGAGTGGGGCCATGCAGGCTTCTCTGCGTTTGGCGTGTTTGATGGACATGGCGGCAAGCAGGCGGCCACGGTGCGTCGCAATGGTCAGGCCCTTGAAGAACACCCACGCAGCCTTGTGGTTGTGTTTGCTGATAGCACTTGCTTGCGTCCGCACATACACGCACCTCCATCGCAATGTGCTCCGTAACATTGAATCAACCTCTGCCATCCTTGACCTGTGTCGGTCCTGCAACCCTTTTTGCTACTGCAGTATGCGTCAAAGAACTTGGTGCCCACAGTGGCAGGCTTTGTGGATCGTGTGGTAGCTCCAGACCCCCAGCTCACAGATATGGGTGGGGCCACCATGGAGGATAAGCAGACATGGGCTGTGCAAGACGCGCTTATCGAGCGCTTGCCACGGGTGAGCGGTGGCTGTGGCTGCAGCATCGTTGATCCATTTGTAGGTCCAAGGGCGTGTCAGCATGCGAGCTCTGGGAAGTGAGTGGAGATGATGGGGATGAACATGTGCACCAGGCAGGTGCAGACATCAACACCGTCTCAACATGTGGCATGCTGTGTTTGGTGTGTTGGCTGCAGGCTCTGCATGCTGGCTTCGTCGAGGCTGATGCTGAGTGCATCCGCCGCTTCAAGACATCGGGCACCACGGCAACGCTGGCCATGGTGGTGCGTGCCGACAGCAATGACGAACCCTGGGCCATCATGTGCTACCTGGGTGGCCTGTTACATGATGTCTGCAGGTACTGCTGTGACGGCCTTGCATCATGCCAACTTCTGTCGTTGCCGGTTTTATTTTGCTTGCGTGCTGCAGATTGGCTGGGAGTTACTGGTGGCAAATGTGGGGGACTCCCTGGCCTTCCTGGACACGGGCAATGAGATCATCCAGGTCTGTGTGCTTCCGTGCAGGACAAGCAGATTCAGAAGTACTGAGAAAGCGTGTGCAAAGTGATAGCTGCAGCACCGTGGGTGCGGATGATGTGGCAATGCATGGCCTAATTTCACCTGCTGGAATGCCCTGCTGTGATCTCTGCAGATCAGCGGCAACCACCGCGTGAATGAAAACCCCGAGGAGCAAGCGCGTGTCAAGGCTGCGGGCGGAGCCATCGCGCAATCAGATGTGGATGGCAAGGTTGCTGGCCCTCTGCGCGTGTGGCCTGGGGGCCTGGCTATGACACGCAGCATCGGGGACCACGAAGCAGGCCGCATCGTCATCGGTGCGTGCGCTCGCATGGCAGCGGCACGCAATTGATTGGGCACAGCTGCTAACCTCTGGCTGTGGGTCAGAATACCAGCACGTCCGCCAGGGAACAGGCCAGCGCGCCATGTGTGCAGTGCCTGAAGGCCCTAGCCCCTGCGTCTGGCTGCGTCCATTCTTTCCTTCCTTGTTGATTTTTCTGCTGTGGAGACTTCATCGCCCCCTGGTCTGACACACAGGTGACCCTGAGGTCCGCCAGATCACGATCCCTGCACAGGGGGCGCGCCTTATCATTGCGTCAGATGGCCTGTGGGACGCGGTGCAGCCTAAGAGCATCATCACCAAGGTGCGTCTCTGCTGGAGGCTGGAGGCTGGTCGCCAGGCTGGAGGCTGCATTGTCATAGCATGCATGTCTGACAACGCACCTGGCGTCTGGTCTGAAGGCCACCTGAATTGATGATCGATGATGAAGGTTGGTCAAACTAAGTAGGTATGAACAGTCGCTTCTGCTCCCACTTGCGCGTTCCTGCACAGATCCGCAAGAACGTGGCGGGCGCTGCTGCCAACATGGCCATGCACGAGGCCCTGAAAAAGAAGGGCCTGTCTGACGACATCACAGTGCTGGTCATCGATTTCTGCTCGCGCGAGAGTGAGACGCATCCGGCCCCCCTGGATGCTGCAGCAAAGGGCTTGGGAGGTGGCAAGGGCAGTGGGGGCACGGCATCCTTTGACAACGCACACGTTTGGAAACCAATGGAGGCACCTTCCACCTCATGGAGGTATGAACATCATCATTGTTGTATCTGCTGCTGCGGATCATGTCGCAGCAGCCAAGAAGGTGCAACAACATGTTGCTGCCCCCATACTGCACAGTAGCATTACTTGGCATGCTTGCACACACTGAGTTGTCATCACTGCACGACGTGCGTCTGGGTCCAAGGATGATTCAACATACACATGTCCAATTGCTGTCTGATTGGGCACACAGCCCTTGCTGACGTGTACTTGCTGAGCGCTCTGGGTATACATGTGCATATGCTTTTGTTTGGCGTAGCACTCCTTGCGTCTTCATTTACACATGCTGCGTTGCGCGCTCATTCTGGTCTGCGTACAGCTGTGACTTCAGCAGACATCAGGTGGGGGTCTGACCTTGGCGTGCTGTTGATGGCTGCAGGGAGCGGCTGGCGCACAGGCGGCAGTGGGCCATTGGCCAGCTGGCTGTCGAGCACCAGATCAAGGCAGCTGCTGAGGAGGCTGAGGCCAAGAGGCTGGCAGCTGAAGCTGAGGCTGTGGCCAAGCAAACGTCCGGTGGGGTACCACGCAAGGAGGACAAATCTAACACGTATGAGGAGCTGGCCTCACTCAAGATCGACCTTTCAGAGTGAGTGGCGCAGATGCTGGTCGTTTGGTTGCCCTTCAGCTTTACTGCACTCAGCATTGCAGCGTGTGTGATACCAATCTCGTGGATACCAATGCAAGCCTGGCTTCTTACAAGCTGCAGTTGTCAGAGTATGGCTAACCATACTGCTGTTGACCATACTGTTGTTTGTGCTGCTCCTGCTTGCACTTGCAGTGTGGACTTTGCTTTGAGCAATGCGGCAGCGGATGACGGGGAGTGGACCACTGTGGGTGGCAGCAAGGTGACTGAGCAGCTACATGCTGAGCTCGCACGTGCCGCACGCCCGGACACCACTGGGGGGCGTGGTGGCCGCGGCGGTCGCGGCGCACAGGGCGGCCGCGGTGGGCGTGGTGGTCGCGGGGCCGAGGGCGAGACTCTGGCGGGGGGGCGGGGCGGCCGCGGCGGCCGTGGTGACCGCAGGGGCAAGCCAGAGGGGGCAGAGGAGGAGAAGTCAGCTGCACCTGCACCTGCGGGCGAGGAGGACGGTGGGCAGGGTGGGCGCGGTGGTCGTGGTGGGCGTGGTGGCCGTGGTGGGAGGGGCCGTGGCCGAGGAGGCCGGGGCGAGGGTGAGGCCCCAGAGCAAGGTGCTCCTGCAGAAGCAGCGCCTGCAGAGGGCGACAGCGCTGGTGGCCGCGGCGGTCGTGGGGGGCGGGGTGGCCGTGGCGGGCGTGGCGGCCGTGGTGGGGAGGGTGAGGGTGGCGGCCGGGGCGGCCAAAACGGTCGTGGTGGGGAGGGGGAGGGTGGCGGGCGTGGAGGCCGGGGCCCCAAGCCTTTCCATGAGCGGGGTCAGGGCCAGGGCCAGGGCCGCGGAGCTGGGAGTGAGGAGGCACCTCGCTTCATTGAGGTCCCACGATCCGCTCTCCGTGGCAGCCAGAACGGAGGCCCCACAGATGGCGAGGGCGCTGTTGAGGCCGGCCGGGGTGGCCGGGGCGGCCGAAGCGGTGGTGGGCGCGGTGGGCGGGGCGGGCGGGGCGGGCGGCATGCTGATGCCACTGCACCCGTGCCCGCCGGCCCACCGCTGGCGGTCGCACCCAGCGACTTTGGCAGCATGTATGCTCCTCAGCACCTGTCTGTCGAATCGTTTGGAGGTGCGTACGCGCCGCACCCCACCAGCCACCCACCTCACCAGCAGGACGTGGCACCCCACTTCCAGCAGCAGCAGCAGCAGCAGCACGCGTATGCACCGACCTTTGACCCTGCTCCTGGCCCAGCTGCTGGCCGTGGCGGGCGCGGCCGAGGCTCAGGTGGTGGAGGTGGGGGCCATGGTGGCCGTGGTGGCCGGGCGATGTAGATGGTTGATAGAAAGCAGTGCAGCATGCTGTGGTCATCAGCGTGGTACAGGTAGTGGCGTCGCATGTTTACTTTGCTGCAACCATTTTGATGTGTCAGGCACAGCAAATGTGGTTGCGCGTATTAATGCCTGCCGTGTGTGGGTGTGAACCATGGCATGAGCAGAGTTACTTACCATGACGCGAGGTTGCGTGCGTAGGGACGCGTGCATTGCAATGATGCTGGGGCGGAGTTGCAATGCCACCATTTAAGTTGCTGTGTAAAGGGACGCTGAACAGCAGCTCAAGCACTGGCCGCTCTTCAAAGCACTGGAAGCTCAGCTGGACTCAGCAGCTGAACGGCCCAGCAAACAATGACTAACTTTTGTTTTGGCAGGCCGCGTCAGGATGCCGCGGTCGCCTTCATGGACGTTTGTGCAGACACCGATCTCAGCAATTAGGCTGGTACCGAATGCCCTCCATATCTGCACGGGGTGATCAAGTAGAAGTGCCAGATCAAATGGATGCCTCCGACGGGCCTCAGCAGCCCAACACAGGGAGCGATGACAGTACTCTACGCTCGCAACAGGTGCTTGAAAAGCTGGCAGCCATGGAGCTGCAGCGTCGCACGGAGCGGGAGAAGCGTAGAGAGGAAGCCCAGGAGAAACAGGATCCTCGAGAGAACGTCAAGGTGCGGCCTTTAAAAAAAACTGCTTCCTGACAGACCTTTGACCTTGACTTGCAAGTTGCATGGTCCGCGAGGCCATGCTGGCATGTCAGTGCCATGCGCACACGCTTGCGACCGCAGACCTTCCTATCTGCATTCACCATGAAGCAATCAGCAGCGGAGGACATGCTCATCAAGCTCCAACAGCAGCAGCAGGACGGGCAGCAGCTGGATGCCGCCGTCGTGACAAGCAAGCTGGATGGGCTCGCTGCTGAGATGGTGGCACAGGAGCGTGCCCTGGCGGAGGCCTCATACTACCTGCCCACCTTTGACCAGAAGCAGTGCACAGCCAACGTGCAGGAGTTCAAAGCCAAGCTAGAAGCAGCACGCACCAGCCTGGTTCCCAAACGCAAGTTTGCGTTTGCGAAAAAGGTGGCGCGCGTGAAGGGCAGTGATGTTGCAGCGGCGGCCGCGTCAGACATAGCCACAGCTGCAAGCGGTAGCACCGGTGATGCAGAGCAGAATCACACTAGTGCAGGCAGCAGTCCTGCAGCAGATGCAGACGCAGCCAGCACCTCAGACACCCCGTCATTCAGTGAACGGGATGTGGCACTGGTGGCATCAGGCAGGGGTCTGCAAGGCCTACGTAACCAGGTCATTGTTAAGACAGCCGCACAGCTCGGGAGTGCAGCCGATTTTGTGCTGCTCGATCTTGCAGGCTGCACGATTTATCTCCTGGGCCAGCTCGCAGCGCTGCGCATGCTGCGGCTGCGCAACTGCCGCGTTTTCACAGGGCCGGTCACGGGCGCGACGTTTGTGGATGATGCGCGTGACTGCACGCTCGTGCTGGCATCATACCAGGTGTGTGACAGGGGTTGCCTGTTGGTCAAAAGTGGGGCCCTGCTCACACCTTTGGTCCAACCGACCTTCTCACCCTTGACCTGGATGGACGCCACAAACGAGTGGCTGCAGACTTGGTGCAGCTGTCGGTCAGTATGCCACATGCTCAAAGGCTCTTTGTTACTTGGCTTATGCCGCATGCAGGTGCGCATCCATCGCGCCCATTCAATCGATTTCTACGTGCGCGTGCGTAGCCGACCCATCATCGAGCACAGCACGGGGCTGCGCTTTGCGCCGTACGCACTGCAGGATGAGGGTGTGGAGGTGAGCCGAACAAAGGACGGCTAGGTGTCGGATCGTACTCTTACCCTTTGCGTGTTACTGGGCGAGCTTGGTCATTCTTGGCTGCAGATACGGGCGGATCACTCTCTGTGCCTCCCTGCTATCCAGTCTCATCCCCCTGTCCGTTCGTGCATTCCGTGCACCCAGGCACTGCTGGCATCGCACAAGCTGGGAGAGGATAACGGCATGCACACGTCTGTGGATGACTTTGGGTGGATTAAAGCAGTGCAGAGCCCCAACTGGTGTGAGCTGCCAGAGGTGGACCGCATGGCACCACACCGTGTGCCTGCAGATAAGCTTGGGGCAGCAAGGGAAACAGGTGGTGATGTGGATGAGATCTGATGCTGTAGCAGAGTAGAAACCGCTAGCAGTTTGGCGCCCATCTTCTAATCCAATGTGGCGGTTAGTATCAGAAACTAAAGGTACATCACACAGAGTAGTGCAGCGCCAAACCCTTCCTCACGCAGTAATTGAAACAAGCTACTAGAAATGTCGCAGCCCACTTTGCTGGTTACCGGCGCCTCGACTGGCATTGGCCGGGCGCTTGCTGTGCACTATGCGAAGCAAGGGTGGCAGGTTTTTGCCACGGTCCGGAAACAGAGCGATGCTGATTCTTTAAAAGCCGAGAGCGTGGGGCTGTGCAGTCCCGTGATCCTTGATGTTTCAAATGAGGAGAGCGTGGCAAAAGGCATGGCGGAGGTTGCTGCAGCTTGTGGAACGCGTGGGCTGAACTGCTTGATTAATAATGCTGGCGTTGCGACGTTTGGACCGTTGGAGCTGGCGCCTCTAGAGTCATGGAAGGCCGTGTTTGAAGTGCGTGAGGATGCGTCGTTCGCGGGCCCGACAGCTTGCATTGCATGTGGGGACCATGCTTGCATGGTGTGGACCACGATCGCTCTAATAGCATCCATGCGCCTGCTATGCATGTGCCTGGTTTGCAGGTCAACGTGTTTGCCGTCGCCACAGTCACCCGTCACTGCCTCCCGCTGCTGCGGCTGGCTGCTGTGCGCGGCAAGGCGACATCTGCAGGCCCGGATGCAGGATCTGTCAGCACCAGCAGCAGTGAACAGAAACCATGGCCAGGAGCCCGCATCCTGGTTGTAGGGTCTGCAGCTGGGCGGCTAGCTTCTCCCTTGCAATCTGTGTATTCAGCCTCCAAGCATGCAGTGGAGGGGCTGGTGGACAGCCTTAGAGCAGAGCTGGCACCACAGGGCATCCGGGTAAGGGTGCATCATTGCATGCACATGAAGGGCTGTGTGTTGCCATGCCGATTGGCTGGCTGGCACCACACAGAAACAGCAGAACTGCTTTTGGAATGCATCTCATGATGCCGCATGCATGTTGATGATGCAACGCTGCCCACAAAGAATGCAAGCCGCAAACGTACCACGACTGGTTGCGTCACAGGTGGTTTGCATGCAGCTGGGCGCTGTCCAGTCTGCACTCTCCGGCAAGATCCGCGAGAACAGCAAGGCGGATATGGCGGGGGCACCGCCCCAGGTTGCAGGCCTCTACCAGCCCCAGATCGACTCCACGCTTGAGCTGTATGATGCTTTGGAGTCAAAAACCATCCCCATGCCGGTGTGTACCAATCGCTTCATGGCCGCGATGGCACCAGTCCTGTTGTACATGCTCAGCTAGGTCCTGCTGCACTAAGTCCCGTGGCTCTTTCAGCATGCACTTCTGGGCACCAGTTTGGTGATATGATGGTGCATTCCAGGTGTTTGGTTGCACGTGGCATTTCGCCTTCTTGAAGCATGCTGCCTGGTGTGCATGCACCGAGCTGCACGCACAGGTGGTGCTGCGCGCATTTGATGAGGCCGTCAGCTCATCTTCTCCACGCACACGCTACGCGGTGGATTCCCAGGTCTGTTACAGAACCAGCAGGCCCTGCCTGCCTGTAGCTGGCACCCGTGACCATGCATGCCTCATCTGGCTGATGGAAGACATGCAGTATGAGGCACGCTTGGCTTGACTTGTAACGGCATTTCCCGTTTGGGGTAATACTGTGATAAGGCAGGCTGTCGCTGCTGGTTTGGCTGCTTGCCACTTGCAGATCGGCATGGCCATCTGGCTCAGGTGGGCAGTCAGCGACCGCATGTGGGACTGGCTCTTCCCACGCCTCATGTCCATGTCAAAGTCGTCAGCCAACAAGCACAAGAAGTAGCTTCCAGCATATGGAGCTCTGCGGCGCGGATCCCGCCGATTGACATTGCACTGCTGAGGCCACGTACCCAAGAAATGAACACAACCCTCCTGTACCCAACCTGCTTTGAGGCTAGCCTTATCCTCACGTGACGGCGCTTACATTCTCTTTTGATGTGGTTTTGATGCATACTGAGGCATACTGATAACGCTTGTGATTGCGGACCTACGTCTGTTGCTCTCTTTCCCAAGCTTGTAAGACATGCTCATGCTTGTCAGCACACAATAGCGTGTTGTAACAATTGCAGCCACATCACAGAGTAGCCACTAGGCCTGTGCGTGCCAGGTTGCGCCGCCCACCCTTCATCGCCCCAGCCCCGGCGCTGCCTACTAATGGCAGGCAGAACAGTGTGCGGTAGGGGCAGCCCAGCCCCGCTGCACCTGCCTGCAGCAGCCCATGTGGCAGCTGGTCGCCAGCAGCCCTGCCCACTGCCAGTGTTGTCGCACGCTCCATGACATCCACAGGGGTTGGGGTGAGCAGGTAGAGCGTGCGGGTTGCCATGTCCACAGCACGCACAAGGCCAACACCAATACACTCTGCTGGGGGTGGGGCCATACCTCCCCAGGCCCCAGGTGCAGGCGGTGCATCTGCCAGTAGCCCCACCACCACCCCGTTCAGCACCCGCCCCAGCTCAGCAGGGGTTGGGGCCGCGGTGTGCATGAAGGTGATGCGGATATCATCCAGAGATATGGCCAGGGGCGGTGCTGCCGCCAGCGCGCATGCTGCAGCAAACATGTCACCGGCATCATACGCCCCCCACGCCGGCTCTTGGCCTGTTACCGCCTTGGCCCAGGCCAGCCACTGCAGCGTACGGTTGTCGGCTGCGCTCAGCCATCCGCTGCCTGCTGCCCGTGCAGCACCTGCTGCACCCCCAACGCCCACCCCATCCTCATCCCCGCCGTCCTGCCCCATTCCCAAGGTCCCATCTTCGTCCTCGTCCGCCCCACCCCTCCCGCCTGCACTTTGCACAGTCCTCCCAGTGCCGGGCTGTGGTGTAACCACATGGCTGCGGTGGTGGTGGGGCGCTGGGCTAGACAGGGTCAGGATGTGTGTGGGGCATGGCCGCTGCTCAAACGTGGCGTCCCACCAGAACGGCCCGGGTGGCAGGTTCTTGCGCTCCTGGCTCGTGCGGATCTGCCACACGAAGCGAGCAAAGCAAACCGCGTTGAAGCAAAGCACATCGAACAAGCATTGAGCCGCCATTGCACCTTCACCATGACAGCAGCACCAGAGGTGAGCACTCGACTCGCCATGCACGTGCAATTGTCCATGTGTGCCTCAGTTTGACATGGAGCATGGAGGATGCAAATATAACACAATCACTAAGAGCAGTCGAGCCTTACCTGCAGCATGTGTGATGGACCAATGACGCGTATGAGCTCGGCCGTGAGGTCACACCCTAGCCCTGTGACCCAGCCATGCAGGTTGACAACAAGTGGCGGCCATGAGAAAGGCGCAGCAGCTGCTGTCACCGCCACCCCAGTCTCCTTGTCCACTGCCTGCTTCTTCCGTTTGGCCGCACCCTTTGCTTGTGAAGCTGGCGCTGCACCTGACACGGCCAGCTGCCCGGCATCTGCAGCACTGTGGCTGCTGCTGCTCCGTGCCGACACCGCCACCTGCTCCGCAGCTGCCTGGCATGCTGGCGAGCAGTACCAGCTGTACAGCGATGCTACTGCTGCGCTGTAAAGCGCTGGGTCTACCTCAGGTGAGATATCACCCATGTAATGTGAGAAGTGTGACTGTCGCAGGTGGGTGCATGGCGGCCCAAGGAGTGGCTGGGCCAGCAGGGTGACGGACACAACACCTGGCGTGGTCATCTCTGGTTGACCACAGTCCGTGTCCATGTACGCAACAACCGGATGGTGGTTGAGCAGTTGGTTGACCAGCAGGCGTGCGAGGCTTGACTTGCCTGAGCCCTTGGGGCCAGCAACTACCACTGTGGGAGGTGCTGGCGGCCCTTGGGCACCTGTCTGACTTGCACTGTGGCTCGCATCCCCCACAGCCGCCAGGGACACACCCACCACTTCCTGCATTGCTGCCTGCCAGTCCTTAGGGATGAGCAGCTGTCTGGGAGCTACACTGCCAGCTGCCCCTGCTGTACCGCCCGTGCTGCTGCCAGCCTGTCCCTGGCCAGCACCTGCCACTGGCACATGCAATGAGAAACTTGGGCCACCTTCTCCCAGCTGGCTGCATGCTGATGTCCCTGCTTCAGCCAGTGCTGCAGCTGCATCTGCAGCGGGTGTTGCGAACGAGGGTACTGGTGGCTGTGCCGGCGGGCTCTGAAGTGTGAGCTCCACCACCTCACTCCCAGCAAGCGGCACTTGGGAGGACACCGCACGAGCCGTCAGGGTGATTGCCGGGCTGGCGTTGCGGCCGGCAGTTGCAAGGGGCAGTGGGGTGGCTCCCACACTCATGACCCGACTGCAAGCATAGGGTACAGTGCAGCACGCGCAGCATGCATCATGGGCGGGTTAGTGGTACTATGATTCGCTGGCCCCTGCCAGTCTGCCCATGGACCTGCGGCTGCATCCCGCTCACACAAGCTGTGCACAGTGTGCAGTGGCAACGCACCCGTCCACTTCCACTGAGCCTTGCAGCACAGTCAGTAGCCCTTGGCCCATGAACAGGAGGCTCTGCGTGGCGCAGCAGCAAATAATGCATGCTTGGTGCCTGGGTGCACAGGTTTGCTTGCCGCAGCCATGCAGCATGCATGGAGTGCACCACCCACATGGACGCTGAGTGACCTGTCAGGCATGCCACCCTCACCTGCCCATCCAGCAGCCTGGCCACCGTAAAGCCTTGGTGGTCCTCCCTGTTCAGCCCACCGAGTGAGACCAGCAATGAGAAACCAATAAGCCTTAAAATTGGATTGCAGTTCAAAACCATTCAGCGCACCATGACGGATAGCTCGTGTTTGGCGCCTTTTGCTTCTTGCCGGCAGGTGTACTGGCCACCGCCGGCGTCCGTGACTTGCGTTTCTTATCTCCCCCCATAGTCTTCTCCGCGCTCGAACAGGTCAACAGGTGGCAGGCGGCAGGCGATCGCGTACCGGCTATGACCCCCACACTTATGTTCCTGTACATGCATGGAGTTGCGCCGATACACGGCCCTTGATTGCAGGCCCTGGCTTGACCCTTGCACAACAGCCATGAGCTCAGACGGCCCGATCAAATCGGTCCTCTTTGTGTTCGGTCAGTACTACGATACCCGCTTCTTTTGACCCTTGTGAGCGCAATCCGCTTGTATAGCAATTGTGTCATCACCACACGCTTGGTTGTGTGCATTGTGTTGCAGCGATGGAGGCCGAGGCACAGCCCTTCATTACGAAGCTGGGGCTGCAGAAGGACGATCCTCCAAAGTGCGTGGACCATTTCTGCATCTGCCATGTTTGAGGTCAGCTGCTCGCACCTCTCCGCCATGCGACCCCATGGAATGCCCGTTACATGGTCACCCCAGCATGCACCCGCCACCCGCCGCCTTAGCCCTGCCGCACTGCGACCACCGTGCCAATGCCTTCCTCAATGCACCCATGTCATTCACAGCGGGCTGCACCATTGTGGCGTCTGGGCACGATGCATCCTGCACGTCGCATGCCGCTGCTTGCATGCCTTTTTTGATGGTATGCCAGCACGCCAATGACTCTGCTCCCCTTCCAAACACATGCTTGCTTGCAGGATCCTGCAGCCAGCGCCCTGCGTGACTTACTCGGGGTCCCATGGGCCCCTGGCGGTGCACGTGGTGTGGAATGGGCGCTGCGGCACGCATGGCGTGGACAATGTGGGTACCGTGCCTGCGGCACTGTCCACATACCTTGCGCTACAGGTACGTGGCTTTTGGGCCCTCCTGGCCACCGCCCGTGCAGGCATAGCTGTGCTGTCCAGCTAGTGCTGTGCTAGGTGGGCTGTTTGGTACAGCCAGTGTGCTTGCGGGGCTGTGGGGCGTGAGTTGGCGGCTGTGCTATCTGCAAGCTTTGGCTGGGCTTTTGTAGGGCAACACCCACGCGATGGGAAGCTGGCTGTCGTGCTGCGGACTCATCTCTGAATTCGCTATGTATTGGTGCTTACGGGTTCTTACTCACCTGCGTGTTGGTTGCGATCGGCAGGCATTCAACCCGGACTTGATCATCAGCGCGGGCACTGCGGGGGGCTTCAAATCACAGGTGCGCCAGGGCTGCGCACATCTTTGGTTTGTTGCATCAGTTACTTGATCAGTTACCGGCTGCGTTTGGCTGCCTGGTCCAGAGCCGCAACCTTTGCCTGGACCCGGCGGTGTGAAAGGTGTCACGACTTCGCCAGACAAGCCAGGCGCTCATGTGATGCACGGGGTGAAATGGTCCACTGTACCGCTTCTGTACCGCTCTTGTACTGCACCTGTACTGCTCGCAGGGTGCCGCCATCGGCGACATCTTTGTATCCACCCACGTTGTGAATCACGATCGACGCATCCCTATCCCTTCATTCGATGCGTACGGGCTGGGCAAATCAGCCACGCACCCAGCGCCAGCTATGGCCACTGCGCTGGGGCTCAAGAGTGGTATTGTCACATCAGGTGTGCATCCTCAGATTGATGGGGCTGGCACTTGAAACCATTTCAAAAACCACATTGTGCGTGGTGCACAAACAGCTGGGGACCTGTACAGCGGTAAAGAGGGTCAACAACTGCAGTGTTCATGTTGGTTTTTGTACCGTATGACGCTCTACTCCTGTTGGCGATGAGGTTGGAGGCCCGATTTGGGTCATGTTCAGTACGAACAATACCCGTATCGTGGCTGTGTATGAGGAGCTCATATGCCGGTGCGTCAGGCCACTCACTTGGGCAACTCAATGCCTGCTGGCTGCAGACCTGAACCTACACACACGTCTGCCGACACACACGCCCGCTTTGAACCCGATGCTGTAACCCAAGCGCCCAAACCACTGCCCTGGGACCTGAAACAACTGCAGGCAACTCGCTTGACTACACGGACAAGTGCCTGGAGATCATGCGGGAGCAGGACGCAGCAGTTAAGGAGATGGAGGCGGCAGCCATTTCGTGGGTGGCGGCCCTGTTTCCTAAGCCGCTCGTGTGCGTCAAGGTAAGCAAGACTGCGGAGGTGGATGCTGGTGTTGTCTGCTCAGGTGTGCATGCCTTGACACACTTGGTGCCGGTGGGTTCATACAGCTGGTGTGGGTTTTGCACGTGTGGCACGATGCTGCTCCAGTCAGGCACCAAGTCGGGTTGCTTTGCTGCTGCACAGCACGGTCCCCACTGGCCTACCAGCTATGATCGCAGGCCACCATTCAGTACTGTTGCTGCACATCAGGCACAATTTAGATAGGCGCGTTGAATGTGCAGTGTGGGATGCACCGGTTGCTTGGGAGTTTGGAGAGCTGGTGCATGAACGCGTTCGCATGTTGCTGGCATGCTGTGCAGGCCGTGACAGACATTGTGGATGGGGGGCGACCTACTCAGGAGGAGTTCCTGGAGAACCTTGGGGCAGCAGCAGCAGCACTGCAGGGCGTGCTGCCGCGCGTGCTGGACTTCATCAGTGGGAAAACACTCAGCGAGCTGTGAGCCGGCCGTGAACATGGCGCTGATTGCAAGCGCGTTTGGCGATCTGAGGCGTGCGAGTGCGCAAGCACTGTATGCTGGCTGGAGCTGGTATATAGGTAGACAGTACAGCAGGAGGAGACAGGCGCCGTGAGGCGCAGTCGGATGCCCTGGTCGAGAATGCTGAGCAGATCAAATCATGTGATCAACACGGCACATCAACCGGATGGGAGCGAGTTTATATGAGTAGCATTAATATTGCAAGTTTTACTGCAGCAGAGCTGTGTTGCTGTTGGGCAGAACGTGCTGACTCCAGCTCAGCACGTGCCAAGCCGAAGACAAAGGCGCAGGCAAGCTTGGCTATATGAGCTGTAGAGCACATGCAAACAGCCTTTATTCTGTTTTCTGCGCTGCACACTTAACACACTGGGTACACACAGATGGTAGACCTTTTCTGTCTACAATAGAATCGTCAAAACCGTAACACTACACGCACCACCGGCACCAGTTGCACCTGGTTGCACCTGCTCCTCAAGCACGTTGTTGGGTGTTTGGCTTGGGCGCTGCAGCCAATGGCCGCGATGTAAACGCCCTGTTGGGCCTCGTGAGACGGGCGTTCGTCGTCGCTTAATAACACACACGATATATCCTGAACTCAGATGCAGCACCTGCTCTCCACGCAAGCACCAGCCAGGGGAGTGCCTGCGATGCAGCAGCAAACAGCTCTACGACCCACCTGGCAGCTCTCGCCGGGCGTGCGATGGGGCTTGGCATGCAAGCCATTTGCAACTTTGGGAGCATCCCGGCACGCCCGGCTGTATCAGCAGCGAGTAGTACAGAAGGCGGAGGTGGCGCAAATCGATGAATCCGAAGTTCTACCCAGCACAGAACCCCAGTTGTCTTCAGGTCCAACCTGCAATGGCCAGGGAGCTGCGAACAACATCGTGAGCGGTCGGGGTGCGATGCGCGAGCAGCAACCAGCATCCACGGAGTTGAGCTCTGGTACTGCGCATGGGGATGACAGCACACCCCATGCACCGATCGACGCGCATATCCACTTCATGCAGCCTCTGGAGCCCAGTGAGGGGCAGCCCTCCCCTGCCAGCAACAGGAAGGGGCTTGCTGCAGTGAAGGGGGAGCGTGACAAGGCCGCAATGGCGCTCCCGCTGCCTGCCTTCAACCAGTCAGAAACAGCGCTACACGAGCACCACCCCAAGCAAAACATCCACCTGCCCAAGCCAGGGGCCTTGCCAAAGCCCATCATGCGTCTGCGCGTGCGCAAGGCGCTGGTATGTGTTGCGTTCGGGCTTGCCGTCCGCTTCCTGCTGCCCATCCCCTCGGGTGTTGCAGCTGAGGCGTGGACGCTCCTTGCCGTCTTTTGTGCAACGATCGCGGGCTTGGTGCTGGAGCCCCTTCCTGTCTCTGCTTGGTCCTTATGCTGTGTTACCACGCTGCTACTCACGCGCGCCGTGGACTTCAAGGTTGCGATGTCAGGGCTCACCAACGATGCGATATGGCTCATCGTCTTTGCATTCTTCTTCGCAAAGGTGCGCAGACCACAGCATGGGGCGCCGAGGCATCTGTGTAGCTGATGCTGGGCGTGCGCTGTGGCGGGGTCTCATGCAGGGCCGCTGCGCCCATGACTGCATGGAAGGTGGCACCTGCGCGGTGCATGGGAGCGCGGCTTCCTGCAGTTACACATGCTCCCATGATGTAATCCAGGGCGGCTGGTTAGCGCGCTTCACATGTGCGTCAACATGGCACTGCACCACTTCACCCTGCACGACAGTATCCCTCTGGTCTGACACGCAACCACAGGCATTTGAAAAGACGGGGCTGGGTGAGCGGCTGGCCAACATCTTTGTGGCAGCAGTGGGCCACTCGACTCTGGGACTGGCGTACAGCCTGGCTGCCGCAGAGGTGTGGGCGCACACAGAATGTGTGACTACTGTGCGATGCTGTGTCCTCAACTTTGCTGCTCTGAGCCTGGAACACATGAAGCCTTTTGCATACTGGCGTGCCCGTACGGTGCTGGCATCACGAGCGCGGGGCTAAGAAGGCACGGCGTGCCTGCATGAGCATGCTTCTCCCACTTTCCTCGCCATTCAGCCGTGCGTCCAGTACCTGAGGCTATGGTCTGAGCCGTGCCCGCATCCCGGTATCCCTGGTCACACACTGATTGCCGTACCTGGTTTGGTGGCGGTTCTCCGCACAGGTGCTGATGGCACCCGCAATGCCCAGCTGCACCGCGCGTGCTGGTGGCATCTTCATGCCCATCATCAAGTTCCTGGCCAAGAATGCAGGCAGTGAGCCGATTGTGGGCAGACGCCGGCTGGGCGCGTTCCTGGTTCACTCGCAGATGCAGGTGTGGGGTTGGGAGTGGGGTGTGTGTTTTGGGGTGGGGGGGGTATGGTTGAGGTGAGGGCAAGGCGGAGGGGGGCTGGCCAGAGGGAGTTGGCAAGGTGGAAGGGGCATCGGGACGTGGGAATGATGGGGTGGTTGGGCACGGAAAGGGTGTGATGCGTGGAGGGTCCCAGCGGCGGGTGCAGTGCAAGATGCAGCAGGCAATGCTCCTGTGGAGGACAGCACCAAACCCATATCCTGCAAACAAACGGGATGCTGCATGCCGCAGGTCTCCCCCAACATCGCGGCACTCTTCATGACGGCAGCCGCACAGAACCTGCTGGCCATGAACATCGCGCGTGCCATGGGGGTGATCATTCCAGACACCTGGGTCACATGGGCGATTGGTGCATTGGTGCCTGGACTTATCTCAGTTGCCATGATCCCCTGGCTCTCCTTCCAGCTCAGCCCACCAGGTGAGCAAAGAAAACTGTGCACAGGGATGAGGAACTTGAAGCCCCATGCGGCCACATAATCACACAAACACCAAAACACGCATTTGGGCGGAAGCACGCAGCCATTAAGCATGGGAGAACACTGGTGTACGCGGTCAGCTGGTCACGGTGATGGAGGTGCCTGTTACATATCAAGGGCAGGCACACACTCCATTCCACCCCTTGCATCTCCTGCCAGGCCCTGTGCCGCCTGGCTCATCACTCGTGCTGTTGCAAAGCTGTGGGTTGGGTGATTTGGGTCACACAAGTGCGGCCTGCTACATCGCTGCATTTTGATGGGCTCCTCAGTGCAGCATCAGTAACGCTCACCCGTTGTCACGCCCCCTCCCTCCCTCACCCCCTCACTGTCTATGTGTCGCCCCCACAGAGGTACGCAGCACGCCCGAGGCGCCTGCCGCCGCGCGAGAGCGCCTGGCTCAGATGGGGCCCCTATCGCGCGGGGAGAAGTTCACGCTCGCGTGCCTGGGCGCGGCAGTTGTGATGTGGATGGGCGGGGAGGCTCTGGACATCCCTGCAGTCCAAGCTGCGATGATCGCGCTGTCAGGGCTGCTGGCCACTGGGGTGCTCACATGGAGGGACTGCCTCGACTACACGCCTGCCTGGGACACGCTTGTGTGGTGAGAGTGAGAGTGAGAGTGAGATGAGATGAAGTGAAGTGAAGTGAAGTGAGACAGCTGGGCAGTGAGCTGGGGCTCTGGCACGGCACACTGTATGCATTCGGGTGAATGGCTGCTCGTGTTGGTTGGCTGTGGTTTTGGACCGTCTTATTGGGTAGGGCAGACATGTGGAAGGGTGGCTGCATGGACTGGTCTCTGGAAGGCAGCGGCATGTACAGCGTGTTGCTTGCTGGCATTGCCAGCGCCTCTGTTTTTGCTGCCGAGCCCCTGCCGAACAACACTGCCATGTGCCCGTGCCCACAACAGGTTCAGCGTGCTGGTGAGCATGTGCAACGCGCTAGCTGCCAACGGCGTGGTGGCCCGCATGGCTGACATGGTGGGGGCAGCAATGGCGGAGACCAACATGAGCTGGATGGCGGCCTTTGGGGTCCTGCATGCCATCTTCTTTTGGGGCCACTGTGAGTGCCGTAAACTGCACTTGTCTGTACCGGTATTCCGTGACTGTAGTTGGTTTCTGGTTATGGCGTCCAAGACCGAGATTTGAGACTCAGGGGCTGGTTGAAGAGCTGGGTTTGTTGAAGAGCAAGCGCATTACAGCACTGCACTTGGCTGCCTCCACTCTTGACCTGCATGCTAAGAATGCTAGTTACTGCTTCCCTGCTCCACCTGCCACCCTGCCTGCTATCCCCCATGCCGCTGGCATAAGATGCAAGCTTCCGGTGCTAAGCAATAACCAACCTGTGCCTGCCTGCCGCTGGCTTGCCTGCTTTGGCTACACAGATATCTTCGCATCCCAAGTAGGCCACGTGGGCGCGCTGTATGGCGCGTTCCTCGCAATGATGATGAGTGCAGGCGTGCCTGCACAGCTGGCTGCGCTCACACTCGGTTACTCCTCCAACCTCTTTGGATCCATCACTCATTTTGCCAGTGGCCCAGCCGCAGTGTTCTACGGGTGCGTGCCGTGGGCAGGTCTGAGCAGTGTGCGGGCAGCACTTTCATGGGGGGCGCTTTGGGCTGCTGCTTTTTCATGGGCAGGTGGGGGATGCTGTGGGCGGCAGCCAAAGGTGCTGGTCATGTGGCCTGCTGCGCTCGTAATCCTGGCAACCACCATGATCATCAACTGAGTAAAGGTCATGTCTGACGTGGAATGCCATGCGCCCACAGGTCGGGCTACATGACAATGCCAGAGGTCCTCATCCATGGGCTCCTCATGGGTCTGCGCTCGTGGCTGGTGTGGGGGGTGGCTGGCATGGCGTGGTGGAAAGTGCTGGGGTGGTGGTGAGCAGACGCCTGGCCAACAGCCACTTGCCACTGGCACACTTGATGGCCCCACGCGTATGCTGAGCTGAGCAACGCTGCCTGTGCTGTGGCTGCCTCATGCCACTTTACTGCTGTGCAAGGGCCCTTGTGAGTGCCCTTCTGCACGCGGGCGGCCCAAGCAGACCTCCACAGATGCAGTGGGGTGTCAAAATGGCCTTTATGGCGGAGCTCACACGCCTGGAAAGAGTGAGGCGCAGGGGGCAGGGGGCGGCGCGTTGGAAGAAACGCCTGCTCAGCCCATGTGCAGGGGTGCATGCAGCTGCTCTTGGTGTTGTAGGTTGTGGTGGGTTTGTGTATGTAGCCAGCACGCAGATGCCCGCTGCGTGGCTGCGAGGTGATGTTGCTGAGTGCGGCGTTGTGACTGTACCCAAGCTTGTTCTTTCCTTAGCAGTCCGCTGGGCTGGCCACAGGCATGGCCACCACATGGGTGATCTATAGTTATGTCCGGAGAAGCAAATGATTGTCAGGTGGTGCCCTGTCATCACTGCGCCCATGGCTGTTCAGTGAGGCATCACAGGGCAGCCCATGGGGCATTGTGCCATTAGCAGATGGTGAGGTGTTAGCCCGTGCCCGGGCACCGTGCTGGCTTGAACCCGACTTTGTGCTGGCCGAATTGTGATGGAAAGACCAGTTGAATCCCCCGGTCTGTTGTATCCGTGGGAGTGTTGGTTGGGCCCCTTGATGATGTGTACTTATAGCGAGCTGTTCTTGCCTGATGTTCCTTTCCTTTCTGCTGGCTCATGTCCCTAGCAGCTCTGCCTTGGAGTCTCCTTTTTCCCCTCCTTGGCTTTTGCCACTGTTCTTAGCCGTTGTCCTTTCAAATGTAGCCCACCAGGCATGCTTGAGCGCCTGCCAATGTATGGGTGGCGGCCTGTGCATGTGCTGGAATGAACTGTGTGACGTGTTGAGGGCCTAGGGGCCTCCTCGGGAGCACGAGGACAGCCTGTGCGCTTGCCGGTGGTACTTCAACAAGAACCCGTTGGGATTGGCTGTGTTCGTATCTGGCCGGCGGTCATGCGCGTGCACATGCTGCGTTGCCCTGCACTGCACTGCACGCGTGCGGCTTTTTGGGAGAGTCCCAGGCGGCAGCCCCCACCTGGTTGGTTATGGTTGGTGGTAATCGTCATGCTCACAGCAGGAGAGAGAAGTGAGGAATTTCGGAGGTTCCAGGGAGGATTGCAGAGCAGAAGATTCGTCATCCCCTTTGACTGCGCGCCTCGCATCTGCATCCAACCTGTATTCCTGTTGGTTGAAGCACGGCTTCCACTGCTGTACCTTGAGCACGGCTGTCAGATGGACATGGCGGAAGAGATGTCGTGAAGAAGGTGTGTGTGGCTGGCCCTGTTGCGTTGATGTACAAAGGAGATTGTGCGGCGGTTGTGCCGCCGCCCGTCAGCCCTTTATGTATATGGGTGGTGCCTCCTTGTGCTGCTCGGATTGTGTGAACGTTGGTCCGTTGCTGCGGGCGGTAGTCCTATAGAGGTGCACTGTGCTGAGGCTGTTGAACCACGGCAATCTCTGTCGGTTGCACTGGCACATTGATTGTAACAGCGAAGGCTGTACTACAGAAGGCCTGCGGCTGTACTACTGAAGGCATGCGGCTGAGAATACTTCCTGAATATGAGTTACACTCCAATCACAATGCAAAACCCCCATGATGTGGGCTACATCCAGCAATAGCCCTGCCTCTGGCCAATTCCATAACGGCGGCCAGTCGACAGCCCATGCAGTGCAATGCCTGTACTACACCGCGCAGGCAAATGGCGCAAAACTTTCTGTTCAAGTGCAAACTGACTAAGCTGCTTTGACTGTACATACTGGGCACGCAGGGTCCGCAGTAGCTATGATGAGAAGCAGCAAGGGTCCTGAAAAGTACAAAAAAGATGTGGAGGTATTGAACTCAGCCGTCAGCATGGTCCATCTGTTTGTCAATCTCATGGCAGACAGCCTGGACCACAAACCGCACGGGCCCACACATACAGAACAAATCACCGTCTCACACAGTCGGACGCATACCTGAGCCCCACAGTGACGATGGCTATGGCCGCAATGGACAGTACGGGAAAAAATAGAGCCGGGTGATCGCCCGGCTAAACTGTTTGAGACAAAGTCCAGTTGGTAGTAGCACAAACAAGGCGCAGCAGCCAGTGCAGCAGCAATGTGGCCTTAATTCAAGGGTCCAACTAGGCTGTTGCTCAGCCGTACCAGCACTCCACCGAGCGAGCTCGGCAGTCAAACAGAGCATGCTGTGCACAGCCTGCTGCTGCAGCACGAAACACATGGCAGCAGGGCACAGCATTGTAGCTCCCTGGTGCACGCAAACCTCACACATCTGTCCCATGCGCAGTACGTACGTCTCACGAGACGTGCACACACGTCACGGGCGGTACACTTTGATGGCACGCCCCCTGATCCGGCAAATGGGGCACTTGTCCAGCCCAAGGCCACACTCCACACAGCAGCACATGTGGCCGCACTGTGTGAACACGGTTTCTGCGTGCATGGAGCAGGCATGGCAGACAGGCCGCGCCCGCATGAACTGAATGAAGTTGAAGGCTTGTCAAGCGAGCGGATGTGCGAGGCAGGACGCTTGGTGCAGCACGTGTGGAGCACAATATGCAATCAAGGTCAAGGGCATGTATGAGATATGCCCAAGCAGCCCAACTGCACATGCGCCAAGCACCGCTGCGCTGCTCATGCGGGCAACCTGTGGCAGCAAGTTTGCAGCATGGTCCACACATTATGACGGGTCAAATCACCGTCAAATCACAGTCAAATCACAGCAGCATGCATCATAACGGCACCACTCACCTGCATTGCTCTCAAGGCAGATGACGCACGTGTCAGGCTCCCGATCATGCTCCACATCTGAACCAGACCCTCCAGCAGCCCCCTCCTCCGCATCACCCACTCGCCCAGTGGCCGATCCTGAAGTGCCTACGGCGGGCGCCCCACAGTTTGCACACGCCTGCGCTGCGGCCGCGGCTGCAGCGCGCTTGCGTGCCTTACGTGCAGCCTCGACTGCCGCGACCCGGTGCCGCACGCGCCGCTCACGCAGCGCCTGCAGTGCCCGCCCCACCGCTTTGCGCACCAGCAGTGCCAGCCCCACAGCACCCAGCGTGTAGGCGAGCACGCGGCAGTTGCGGGCCGTGCCGCTGAGGCTCGCCTTGAGCTGCTCTAGAGTGAGAGCTGTGATGTAGGATGGCCCCGTCACAGGCTTGCGCAGCACAAATGGCGGGGCCCCCCCGCCGTCAGCCACCCGCCCGATGGCTTTGGAGATGGAGGTACCGATGTGAATGGGGCCTGCAAGGATGCCAGCTGAAAAGGACGGCCCGCTACTGCCAATGCTACTGCCGCTATTGGGGCTGCTACTGCCTGAGCTCGAGTCAAGCAAGCTGGACGAGGTGGCGGGTGAGGCAGTTGTTGGGGCAGGCAGCGTGGCTGGCGTGCCGTGGTGGGTCGAGGGGATCGTGTTTTGGGAGAGCTCTCCCACACACGTAACGACTGCCCCGACAGGCAGATACCGCTCAGTCTTGCGCATGCCGTGCTTGGTCATCTGCCATGCCTTCTCCATGAGAACCTTGCTCAGGCTCTTGTTCGAAACATCCTCAGGCACAAACTCAGCCTTGACCTCCAGAGCACTACGCAGCCTGCATGCAAGTGATCAGCGTTGTGCAGGTTTGGGAAGGCACATGACGCTGCTGCATGCAGCTGCATGCAGGCAACCGTGCCCCGCGTGCGCACACCACCACGTTAACTTTGCAATGTGCCTGTATTCCTGTGCCTGTTTGCCTGAAGATGACCATGGGGCCGACTGGGACGCATGATGACCTGATGTGGGCCTTGAACCCTTCAAGATAACTTCCAAAAGTTGCTCGCACCTGCCCGCCTGCAGGGCATTCTCCACCTTGACACGAACACCACTGCCATCCTCCACGAACCACTCACATTCCTGCATGCACGCCACCAGCATCAGGCTTGCATGCGTTGCACAAAAAGCCCGAGGCATGCAATGATACAAACAAGCCATCAGCGAGCCAGGTGCTTGCGATGCGGGAAGCGCCCAGGTGTGCGTGCAAACATACGAGGCGCAGTGCCACATAAATTGAAACGCACCTCAAAGACCTTGCGGGTCTCAAAGGGTTCATACACTGTGCGGCCCTCTGCACGCTGCTTCCTCCATACCTCCTCTTCCACCACCTGAGGCATGGAGCAGCAGGCTGATAATGTTGCATGCGCTGAAGGGACATGCTGCATGGTGGCATCAGTCCGGCATGGGGTCCATGATGCCACCTTGGCTTCTATGTACTAAAGACTTGATGTCGCCGCACCTCATGAATGACGACGTGCTTGTCGGATAGTTCGCACTTCACCGGGTTGTGGCTGCCTACCCTGCCCCGCACGGCAACCAGTGCTGGAAGCGCAAGGTTCACCAGATCTGCATCAGAAACCAGCGGAGCGCCCAGTCAGCGTCAACCACGGAGGATTGGGAACCGAGGGTAGCCCTAGTTGTGCAAAGTTCGTTTTTCAGGATCTGGCATACTGAGCGACTCACCTGCCAGCTGGTTCAGGGACTTGACATTGTTTAAGTCGCCAACCTTGGCTTGATTGTGATTGCTAAGTAGGTAAACCACAGCACCCGCAGTAAGGGAAACCAGCCCTGGTATGCTGACATAATCGGAGAGCGAGTTGCGTTGAGAAGAAGCACGAATCAGCTCCTCTGCTCGAGGGGGCATGGCTCTGGGGGTACTCAACACAGCATGGAGCACAGCCTTACAATCAAATCCGTTGAAGTTGGTATGCGGCAACTTGAAAAAATGCCACTTGACATGTGACTCATGTGCTTGAGTGCACCGAGTCGTGTGACCACTGAAACGTTTGCCGAAAAGCTACCTGCCCCCGGCCTTCTTCTTCCTCCCCCCTGTTGCCTTGTGCACCTTGTCGTGCTTGACTGCAGCTGCCAGGTCTGTGATGTCCTCGTCTTCCGCCTTGCCGCCGCTTTGACCTTGCTTCGACTTGGCCGCTGCGCCTGCGATCACTGCAGCGATTGCCTCCAGATTATCATCCACCTCCATGCTTACGCCTTTGCGCTTGCTGCCTGCCAGCCCAGTGCCAGCGGCTGGCCCCTTGGCTGGTGCTGCCTTGCCTCCTGCTGGCTTGTCCTCCTTCAGGGACCCAGCACCAGGCCCAGCCCTTGCAGTGGGGCTCTGCAGTGGCGACCGGCCCTTCCCCCCTCCAGCAGCTGACCCCACCTTGGTACCTGCATCCACCCGGACCTTCAGATCCTTCAGAACTGGCTGCGACCCCGCTTGCCGTGCCGCCACGCCCTTCCCAACTGCCGGCCCTGCTCCCCCAACCGCCCCAACTGTCTTGCCGCCCGCTGTGCTGCCCTGCCCCTTCCGCCCGCCCGCCCCAGTCGCCCCTGCCTCCTCCCTGCCCTCCTCCTCCTCACTCCCGCTACTGCCCACCTCACTCTCACTCTCACTCTCATCCCCCTCCTCGCTGCCACTGCTGCTAGGCTCCGGAGGCAGCTCGATCCCCATGTCTGTTGCCAGCTTCTCCACAGCTGGCACATTGCTGGCACGCGCTGCCGCGGCCTTGGACGCCACGGAGGTCCCAGCCCCAGGCGCTGCCGCATCACTGACAGTCACATGGCGAGAGGGCTGGGGCACCCCCACAAGGTTGCGAGCCCGCCGCACGCGTGCCTGCACACGAGCCACCGCATGCTCTTGGAGCGCACTTTTGAGCTCTGCAATGATGTCCTCACATTTGGTGCAGGCCACGCGTACGAGCCGCATGACTTGGACCGCAGTCAACCCGATGCCGTCCGCCTTGTGCACCGCACACACCTCCCTGCAATCGCAAGTCAGAGCACGCAGGTGGTTGAGGTCATGATTTGTGAGAAACGCGGCAAGCAGCCAGAAGTCAGCACTCTAGCGTCTGGGGCACCGCCGATGGAATGTGTGTCGTTCATCGTGCCACCCGTGATGGACTGTGTCCAGCATGGCTGCCTGCTGCCTGCTGGCCTGGCATCCGGCGTGCCTTCACCTCAACTAAGTTGTTTAATGCACACTGCAACAAGTCGGTCAATAAAGCTGATGCGCAAACTAACAGACCGCTTTCACTCTTGCCTAGCGATCCCGCAGTGTACCAACGAAAACAACAACACATGAATGGCCGCACTCTCTATGTCATTAAACCTACTTGTTGGTGTTGACCATGATGGTTGCAGAGCCTGCACGAGCAGCCTCCTCCTTGAGGGATGGATCCACCACCACAGTGTTGCCGTCCTGCAACAGGCAGGTGGGATTGTATGAGTGGGGGCGCATGGATGGGGTGGGGCGGGGTAAAGGTGGGTTGGGATGGGGGTGAGGGCATCATGCAGGGGAGGTCACACATCGCTCTAGAAAAGAAACGATGGACGCATGCGGTGGAGTTGAGAGGTTCGTGCAAGTGACTGTGTTCATCATTTCAGGCCAACAGGGAGGTGGCATGACGTGCAAACAGCGGCCTACAACAGCAGCCAGACGAATCCTACCTCAAACAGCGCGTACGAGACCGACACTGGTAGATGGTGGATAGTGAGAGGGAGCGGTTCACGTTGCTCCGGTGGGTGCACAATGAGTTCTGTGCCGCTCTCACCGCCCACGCTCACCTGCCCAACAAAGGCGAAGCACAGGTGATCAGTATGGTAGTCGCGATGATGGTGATGAGAACGCGATGGGGGCAGGAGGGAAGGAGGGGCACGCTGGCGGATGGTGTGCATGAAGGCAAAGTGAGAGAGCAAGGCCATTTGTATGGATTGAAGCGGTAAGTGAATGAATGATATGTGAGAGGAAAGGTGGCTGCAGCGCATCTGTGTATCTCTGAAGCATGCCCCATCGGCATGCACCAGGCCAGTGCACGCCAGTGGGGGCCCTTGTGTTGCTCTGGGATCTTGACACTGCTGGAGCCAAGGACAGCGGCTGAAGCAACACACAGGACCACCCATACCACCCACATACCTCAGGCCGCCGAAACGCCATGCATGCCGCCAATGCCGCCAACACACATGCATCCACTAGGTTGCCACCATGATCTAGCACATGGATGTCCACCCGTAGTGCCCACACCTGGGCAGTACATGTGAGTCACACATGTTGCAAAGCAGCGTGTCAGTGTAGAGTGCAGTACAGCGCGCAGCTACATACCCTGCAGACACAACAGGCCCTCCTCAAACCAATGCAGTATCCAGCTGTTGACCTCAGCATGGAGCGGCCTGTATGTGCCCGGCTTCTCTAAACCCGAAGCTGAATCATTACACCGCCAACCCCTGTACAGGCCGCATGAATCCATATGCTCCAACGCCAAGCGAGGCACATACCGGGGCTGATAGCCCACTTGTCCCCTTGCAGTTGTGTGTACACATGCGCACTCGTGTGCACACATGAGTGCACATGCGTAAACACTTGTTTGTACACAATTATGCTCGCACACCTTGCGTCCTGCCATAACACACAGGGCCTCTGTGTCCACCGCCCCTGAGCCCTTCAGTGCACGCTCCACGAGCCGGGCAATCTCCACTGCTGCTGGACCTGGCCGGCCAGGCTCAAACGCAGGGGAGGCCATGGGGCCCGCCTCCACATTGAAGCGGATGGAGCCCTGGAGGCATACACAGCAGTTGTTTGCGATTTGCACGCTTGTTTGCGCTTGTTTGTGTGCGCTTGTTTGTGAATGCACCAGTTTGTGTGCGCTTGTTTGCGAGTGCCCTAGTTTGCAAGCGCGCTGGTTTGTGTGCGCTTGTTTGAGGAGGGCCTGTTGCCCCCCCGATGTCAGACTGCACACCTCGCTGGGTCTGTCAGGATAGGGTGCTTCCAGCGCGGCTGTGATCACGGCCATCACACGTGTAGTGCCCCCCAGGATGACAGTGGCTGAGGAGTCATCCAGAGAGAACTGTGCAGGGCAGGAGTGGGGGGGTGGGGAGGTGAGATGCATGACTGAGGGCAGTCCACGCGAGCAACACGTGCGGCAGGGCACAGCAGGTCGGCGTTTCCATGAGCGGTGTGCTCAGGAGCAGTGCAAGAGGCTGTGCTGAGCAGCCACGTGTGTGTGTGTGTGTACACATGTGCCAGTCTCAGCGCGCAGGGTCTGGCATATGCTGCACGCAAGCCGCCATGCAACATGCATGCCCCATGCAAAACCCTGCAGCTCGGCCGCACCTGGAACTTAATTTTCCGGAAATCAAATGGCTTGCGCCCATCTAGCCGACACTCCTCCTGGAGCGCCTGCATCGCAAGTGGGGCCGTGCACAGTGGCGTAAGTGCCTGCCGTCGCCCCATCTTATGAGCTACACAACGCAGATAAGGTAAAGCGCGGAAAAAACAATGATGCTCAAGTTCGTGCCTTCAAGATGAACGTTCGATCGTTGTTGGATATAAAGCTATCTGCGTCCTTGTTCATGTTTAACTTAAACTGATTGCCACCAAGCCTCTTCCTTTCCATTCTCCGGGACACAACCGATCCAACTGCCATACGTCAGCGCTGATCCGTGTTGCACGTTTCCTTGCATCTGCAATCGCATGAAATAGTCCAAATACACACGTATACATCTGCAAATCTCTGGCACCTGGGCCCTCGGTTCTACTGTGCACACTGCTTGGTGCGCCATGGCACCCCAGCCTCACGAAGGGGGAGGTTGTGGAAGTGTGGGAGAGACACCAGCTGCTATAGAAGGGCACAGCACACCACAGCAGGGCGAGCTGACCGGTGGCCGTGCTGATGGGCGTGCTGCGCCCCTGCAGTTGTGCGTGAACGAGCAAACCTGATGGGAAAGGGATAGAGATGGGCAGTTGCTGCTGCCCTTCTTGTTGCCACACTTGCTGGTGGGGGCTCAAGCGTTTCGAGGCTTGTGCATGGAGCTGATGCCTCCTAGGCGCTAGTGTGCCCCGGCGTGTGTGCTGCAAAACAAATCCATGCATGCGCCTCAATGCCCTGCGCGAGCATGGTTGGGATACATCAATCGAAACACTCTGAAACACTTGAATATGTGCACCCACTGCTCCTCGCGTGCAGCCTCCAGCAGTTCCACAAGCGCTACAAGGGCCACAAGAGGTGCGCACAGCGTGACCAGTTTCTCTGCTGCAACGCCTAGGGCCTGCCTCTCTGGTACTCATGGGGCTGGGGCGTGGAGAGGATGCTGCGAGTGCCCATTGGCGTCATGGATGCGCTCGCATGCCACCAGCACACCAGTGTTTCTTCCTGTGGCCTTAGTGAGAGCCCAACTTCCCGGCAGTCGCTGATCAAAAAATGAAAACACGGTTTGTCGCGGACATGTCTGCATGCAAACGCCAGTGGCTGTTCCCTGTCTTTGCCCCTGCTTGTCCCTCTCTCCATCTGTCCCTGCGCGCCAGTCGGTCCATCACCACTGCAGTAAACGCTGTGTACTGCCACATGTACTGCACACGTACCGCAGCGTGGAGTTTGAACGTGTGCCAGTGGCAGGCGCAGTGCCATGCACAGGCACGGGCGCTTATAGCCAGAGGGACCTGCGCTGGCGCTGCACCATCGCACTCAGTGGGGGCCGCATCGATGATACCACACCTTTACCAGCTTGCACGCTTGAGGTGAGTGCACACAGAGCGTGTTGATGTCTTGTTAACATTGCGAACTGTGCGCTTTGGTTCATGCCATGGAGGTTTGAAAGGGGCTTGCTGTTCAATCTGGCCGCTCACTCCGGCAGTCCCCACGGTGTGAGGTTGCAGCTGCAGCGCGTGCGCTCTTTGCAGTGACCGCTCTTCACAGTTTGATTGAGCATTGGACCGCCACGCTGCATCCCTTGGTTTGCCGTATAGGCTGAGGCGCGCAGCAAGAAGGAGGCTGAGGTGGCAGTACATGAGGCTGCCATCCGCCACCTCACCGCACTGGGCCTCATGAACGATGCAACCACAGCTCCTACAGACCCTCACACCAAATGGGTGCGTGCCGTGCTTGGCCACAACCTTGTACACCACAGCTGTACTGCTGTCACCGGATGGTCCTGCCCACTGGCATGCCCCCCTTCTCCCATGCCCCATGCCTTCACTTGGAAGGATCAGCCTGCCATCGTATCATACTAGTGATCCCATCTTGCCTCTATTCTGAGCCTATGGCTGCCGTCTATTCTGAACCTATGTCGCTGAGGCCTTGGCAACTCCCGCGTGCTGCCTTTTCTCCCATTCATCATGTGATTCACTTTTGCCATGCATTCTGGTGCGTGCGCCAGGTGCTGCCCAGCCGGCGCAAGGAAGGCAGCCCCCTGGTGTTCCTGGATCTGGATGTGGGGGGCCGCTCAGGGGGCCGCGTGGTGGTTGAGCTGTTTGAGGACCTCCTGCCCCAGGCACGTGCAGCCTGACAGACAGGCATCCCCTTCCACGCGACGTGCCTGTTCCTGCTGCGTTGGAAGTTGAACACACAGCTGCTTCGTTTACATAGGTTTTCGAGCTGCCGACACCTGGCATTCCGATGATGGTGCTTCTGCGTGCAGACTGTTGGCCGGCTGGCCACACTGTTCCAGTCCCAATCTGAAGCTACATCCCCTCAAGCCGACCACCAATTGTCTGTTTCAGGCTCCTCAGGAGAAGCCGCCACAGCCAGGGGCCTGTCCTACCTGAACACGTACATACGTGCGATTGTGCCAAGCCTGGGTGTCCAGTTGTCACCCCCCTCTGGGTTGGCTGGAGTCTCAGTGGACACATGGGGCAGTACAGTGAGCAATACAGCGGGAGGAGGCGACACGCATGTGGATCCAACTCACCATGAGGCGGCGGCGCGGCTGGTTGCTACTGCTAATGGCCCAGCGACAGGTGGGGGCGCGGCGAGCTCCATGGGTGGTGGCGAAGTTCCGGACAGGGGTTCGGAGGAGGCAGGGGGCTGGGAGGATGCACTGGATGAGTTTCTGGCACTGCAAGAGGGTGTGGGAGGTGAGGACGGCTCGCACACGCTGGCACCGGCTGGTGCAGAGGAGGCGGGTGAGGAGGCCAGTGATGTGGGTGTTGGTGTACAGCAGGTCAGCACGGCCCAGCATGCGGGGCCGGGATCCAGCATGACAACAACGCTGCCAGTGGTACCGTGCAGTACGGGCGGGATGGGCGATACAAGCACGACGGGCGGTGCAGATGGTGTGGGCGGTACAGGTTGTACCGGGGGCACGTTGCCGCCAGGCCCGGTCGGCAGTGCAGCTATCGACGGTGGCAGTGAAGGGGCACGTGCTGGGGCAGGCAGCAGCCAAGCATGGGATGGTCAGAGGCCCTTGGTGGAGCCGCAGGAGGCATCTGACCCTGCACGTTGCCTGTCGCTGTCCCGCGTGTTCCGTGTACTGGCGCCAGTGGAGGGAGGGTGCGTGAGGCAGCTCTGAGCCATCTTATGTTCTTGGCAGGCTTGCGTTTGGCGGACATGCGGCAGCTGTTCAGGGAAAGGAGTGATGAGCTGCGTGTTACTCACGGAAGCCTGCTCTGTGCCCGTCAGGCCGGAACTGATTGCCATGGGTGCACATGACAGACTGACGATGCCGCCACCTTTCACAGTGCTCGTTATCCTGGTTACTACGCCTGCGAGTGTTCTGCTGCCATCTGCGCTCTGTTGCATGCAGGCCAGCGCAACAGGCAACGCTCCTCATCACCACCCGCCCTACCCCTCAGCTGGATGTGAGCCATCTGGTGGTTGGGCAGGTGGTGCGAGGGCATGGCAGTGTGCGTGCCCTCCTGCAGGTGCCGACTGACAAGCAGTACCAGGTGTGTGGGGTCACAGTCGTTACACAGCCAGTTAGCCACACATGTACACCATTGTACTATATCCGTAACGTATACCAGTGGAGTTGCTGCTGCGGTAGTGGTGCTCAAAGATGGTTTCACAGTGGTTCACAGCAGCTCGCTTGCGTGCCGGAAGCCTGTCACCCTGTTGATGCGATCCTCACGACCGGGTGCCTGCTGGCTGTATTGCTCTGTACCAAGCCCTTCACTGTGTTATTTAACTTGCATATTCCATGCCATACACATCTGTGACACGCCGTGTTGTTTTTATTATTACATTCCATGCCTAACCATGGTGAACCGATGGCTACGAGTGATGACGCCGTGGTGCTTGCATGCGCGCAGCCGCTGGTGCCGTGCGTGGTGGTTGGGTGCGGCACGCTACCTCGTGACACCCACCTGCCAAGCCTCACCTGCCTTATGGTGCGTGGAGTTCATGTAGATATGGACATTCCATGTGGTTTGTGAAGAGACCTGCATGTCGGAGGCTGTTACCTGTACTGTTTGTGCATACTGTGCATATGAGGCATACTGTGCAGAACTCCAGAAGCTTGCGCATTCTATTGGATGCACAAGGAAGGAGCAGAAGCCGGCGACCACCTTGGACGCGGTTGCCCCCTTATCTTGCCTACAGGATGGTCCCTGGCCCGCGTGGCCTGATGACCTGGCCCCTGCTGGCATGCACCCGCCTGCTGGCAAGACAGAGGCTGAGTGGAGGTGCGACCTGGCCAATGAGATCCGGGCCGCAGGCAATGAGGCATTCAGAGCCCGAAAGTGGGAGCTGGCACACCACAAGTACACGCAGGCATTACGGTGCGTGAGCTGCAACTCGTGCCTTGGACCTGCTTGCTACCTTCTAAAAGACTTGCTGTGGGACACTTCCTAGCACACTGCCGACTGCCTCAATGTACAAGCCTCCAGTCAATCTTCAGCCCACCAAGCCCCCTGTCACCCCCTTACATATGCCTGATGTGACTTGCTTGAACACTCCTCAGCTACCTGGACTGGACCTCGCTGCACCAGCTGCCTGAGCTGTCGTACTCTGGCAAGAAGGCAATGCAGGTGTGCTACTGCTGCCCACTTCCTGCTGGCTACTGTATGGATCTCTATGCATTTGAGCTGGTCTTGACAATTCGTTGTGTCGACATGCATGCTGATCACTGATTGCAAAGCCGCAGAAGTAGCGCCATCTTAGACAAGTCTCTTTGACCAGCTCTATTTGATGAGCTCGGATCATCGTGTTGTACCTGCGGCTTGCCACTCGTGTATGTGCAAGGGTGTCGAGCACACACTGCGCCTCAACCGTGCGGCCGCGGCGCTGCAGCTGGGGCGTGGAGTGGATGCACTGGAGGATGCGCGTGCTGTGCTGGCTCGCTCAGATTCACACCCAAAGGCCCTCTTCCGCCTGGCGCAGGTAGGAGACGGAACTGGGCATCTTGAACTCTCGGGGTGTGTGCGACTTGCGCACCCTTGATGGTGGACATGCCTCACTTGGCCCCAACCTTGCGTAGGCGTGGCACGATTTATGTAATAATAGTAATAACACGGCGTGTCACAGATGTGTCTGCATGCCGGAGCCTGACAGTCGTTATCTAAACACCATCACTAGAGGACCAAGCCAGCCTTAAATACCGAGAGCCGCCCCACTACAGCACCTAGCACCCTGTTGGAAGCGAGCACCGCAAAGGCTAGCACGATTTATGTAGTATGCTGATATCATGGCTGTGTGCCATGTAATGGCTTGTCTGCGTGACGCATTCACTGCACCGGTCTTATAAAGCTTTATAACACCTGGCGGTTGGCACGCTGCAGGCACTGTCAGCACTACAGCGGTACGACGAGGCGGTGGCGGCACTACGGCATGCTGCGCGCGTGCTGGGCCTGGAGCCAGCAGCAAGCAGCAGGGACGGCTCCAGCGCCCAGCGAGACATTGATGGGGCAGGGGCGCAGTCTGGGGTTGGATCAGGGGTGGCGGGGTCGGAGGTCCTGGCTGCGCTGGCAGCTGCCCAGGCGGCAGCGCACAAGGCGTGGCAGGAGCGTGGGGCGGCGTACGTCCGGGCTCTGGCTCAGCCAACAGCCAGCAGGGTGGGCACTGCTGGTCCAAATCCTGAGAATGGAACAGGCAAGGGAGATGCAGGGCAGGGCGGGCAGCAACATTCTGGGCCAGAGGTTGGGCACGTGGGTGTGCAGGGGCAGGGGTGGGAGGACAGCGAAGGTGAGGGGCAGGGGCCCCGAGACCCCCTGAAGGCTGCAGCACGTCGGCACGCAAAGGCGTTGGGCCGCATGTTTGGTCACCTGCCATGCCCAGGTATCCGGCTCAGCTGCCCCTGAAAATGTGGCTGCTGCCGTGAGATGCAGATGAGGATGAGAAAAGATGCATACGAAAATGAGAGGAAGGGTTCACATCAGCCGATGTTGTTGTTACAGTCTAATGGCCCCATCGATAGCCAGGGACCACAAACCAGTCGCGACCCAACAACACCCAACAAACAGGTGGCACTTTTGAACCACAAGCCCACCACACAGCACCTGCATGCCTTGCGCTCGTTCCTCTCAGCGCTGCCTCATAATCCATCATCAAATGGGAAGGGGAAACTTTGCGAAAGGAATGCATTTTGCCACCCTGCTCGTAACCTTCTGCAAGCTGTAATGCCGAAACCATCAAAACCTGGCTACCATGTCCTTCATTTGGAATCCATTTAGAGGCAGGGATGCATCCACCAAAACACCAGCACATGCTACCTGGACAGCCCTTGAACTGAACTCACTTTGCATGTGTCTGCAGCTAATCCACTTGCATGCCATGGCCGCGCACGGCGCACACCCTCATCAACACATGTGATCAGCTACCGCTGAACACACTGCATAAGTAGGCGGCTTCGTCCCGCACACCTCCAACACACGCTCATGCTGAAAAACTCGCATAATTGGCAAAGGCAGGGCTGAGCACACCCACTCAGCCACTTTTGTTCCTGAGCCTCAAAGAACAGGGGTACCACGCACATGACTTGTGTGTTCCTCCCCAAACCTCCCTCGCACACGTTTGCTGGAAGCAGGAAATTCTCCGCCTGTACAGCACACTTGTAGCCCTCCTTCGACGCACATTCAGGAACCATACACTGCACGGCCTTTCGCAGGCCACTGAAAAGCAGGACTAGTATTGCACAAGCGAGCACTCTTTGGATGGTCCGAAAAAGGCAAAACAGGAGTACGCAAGGGAAAAGAGTACACACCACAAAGGCTTCGAGAAAGGCCGTACAAGTCCACAAAAATGTGCATGCTGCCATGACCCCAGCTGCGTGCCCGAAGGAAGGCCCTGGGGTTGATAGACACATGGCGCATGCACAAGGCAAGATCATCGGCAAGGCCTATGAAAGGACTTGCCCGGAAGAGGAGGAAAAAGATCACGTAGCACAAGGCACAAAGGGTCATGCGTCACTATGGCATCTTCATGGTCCGTTTGTCGTCATCAGTCACCACCCATGCGTGCTGGTCCCTGCTGCCGCCCCACGCATGCGTCTGCATCCCGCATGAATCCACCATCACTGCCATGTGTGGGCTGGCCCGACGCTGCCCCACACATGCACATGCAAGAATGCTGCTGGATAAGCCAGGAGGGGTGCAGCGTAGCCGTATGGTTGCAGCGTGAGCTGCCAGAACGCCGCCCGGGAGGTGAAAATAGGGCAAGAGGAAGCTGAACATAGCGCTCATCAGTTCCTCGAGCCCACTCACGCCCTGCTCTTCCACCCAAGAGCCCCAACCGCTTTACCCGGGCAGTTACTGCAGGCCATGCAGCCCACGCGGTTGCTTGCTGCCCAAGCAGCTGCCCACCTGCTGTCCAAGGCAGCACATCAGAGGCCCTCCACTTCCGGTAGCGACAGTGCTGAGCCCCCCTCTGAGAAACAGATGCGCGAGGAGCGCTGCCGCCTGAATGAGCGCTCACGGTCACGGCGTGAGAGGCCGTTGGTGACCGATGACGTGCGCGGCACAGCGCCGACAGCTGCACCCAGCTTCTCAGACGACCCCTTGCGCATGAGCAACGCGAGGCCGGACGCAATGGCGAACGCCGCGACACCGCGCAGCTTGCCGGTGTTGCCGCGCCCGCGCATGGTGCCCTGTGACCCGCTGACTGGGCCACCGGGCATGGAGCCCCTGTATAGCAGGTCTGAGTAGGAAGCTGACGCGTGCATGCCCGGGCCCGACTGCCCCAGGTCTGCAGAGCTCTGCGTGGTAAGGGACGAGAGCGCTGACGCTGAGGTCTCCACTCGGCGAATGCCTGCGCGCACCGCGAAGGGCGAGGAGGCTCCAGATGATGGCTCGGGCGCGGGAGGGTTGGGTGCGTGCCCGTGCCCGTACGCCTGCACGTCGGTGTCGGTGGGCGCACAGCGCTTGCGCCGCTCCTCGATGAACTTTGGCGTCTCAGAGCTCAGCTTGCGCACAAAGTTCCACATGCTGCGGGGGCGGCAACAGCAGCACAGCAGCACCCAGGGAGCAGCATGAGCAGCACAGCAGCACTTAGGGCGCAGCGATGGTAGTGTGCCGGCATTTATATATACAATAGTCTTGCAGCTGCGCACCACCCTCCCAATCGCAAGCAGCTGACCAACCAATGCAGCGCCCCGCAGGGAACACATCAAACCCAGAACCGTAGAACGCAGAGGCTCACCCGTGCTTGACCGCGAAGCGCGCCAGGTTCTCTGGGATCTTGAACTGCTCGTGGTGCAGCAGCACCGTCTCGCATGCCGGCTGGCCACTGCCCCACGGGCACGCGACTGTGCGCGAGCGCCACATGGAGTAGAAGACATCGCAGCGCACGACGTCTGGGATGTTGGGGGCGCGCACGTGGTCCACCGCCTTGGTGATCCCATAGTGCGCATCCCCGACACGGAAGCGGCGCTTCGCAATCACATACTCGCGGTCTGAGATGAAGGAGAAGGGGAAGCGCCGGATCCAGCGCACTACGTTCTGGCGCTGGGAGAAGTCGCCGTGCTCCAGCACCTCGTGCTGGATGATCATCGTGTCCTGTGGCGAGGCGCACGCAGGCAGGGAAGACGCGGTGGGGCCACGGTGTGTTGCAGTAGCATGACAGCAGTTGAGCTGCATCACTGCTGCTCTGTGCCCACGCAGCAGGCATGGCTGTTGCTGCACCGCCCAACCCACGCCCTCTACTTGCCAAAGACCGCCGCAATGCGGGTACCGAGCTCACCCGCAGGCAGCCAATGACGCCCCTTCCCCCACGCCCTCAACCACATTACTAGGGAGCGACTTAGAACTTTATATAGCGACATTACGCACCCAGTTGGGGCGGTTGTCATCGTCCAAGTACATGTCCATGAACTCCTCTGCTGTAGCATCAGGGCTGTGGGTCAGGCTCTTGTACTCGGTCTTGCCGTTCTGCAGCGCCACAACAGACGACACAGTGAGGGCATGTGCATGAGTTCTTCCCCAGCCGTTTCTAATAGCAGCCTGCTTTGATAGCAGATCGTCTGGCAGTGTGTGGCAGCTGTAGCCTGCCTGAAGGATACAGCTGCCACACACTGCCAGACGAACTGCAGCCCGCTGCCTACCTCCGCCTGCATTACAGGTCACACCACTGCTCCTAACAGGGTCGCTCCGCTGGCCAGCTTCTGCACCCCAATGCTGCCATGCTGCATCTGCCCACGCACCGGGAGCATGCGGCGCCAGCACGTGTACTTGATGACATTGGGGATCTCGCGCTGCATGAGCACCTCCCAAGGTCCTGCGCCTGCGACTTCGCCTGTGCCCTCCGCGTGATACTGGAAGAATGCCAGGTCCTTCTCAGTGACATACCTGCGGTGAAACCGAAGATGTGGCACATTATACAAAGGTGCAAGGGTGGCAAGACAGGTGCAAGTGCGCGCGCCCGTGCGGTTCGTGCCCACCGCGCATGCTTGCATGGCTGCTGCTGTTGAGATAGTGGGTTCACAAGGGCTACTGTGCAGCACGTGCTGGGTGCATATGCTCCTGAATGTGAGGGGACATGTAAGCGCATGGCCATCAGCGTGCGCAGCTGGCAGCGCGGTGCACCGTACAGCATGCCTGGCCTGTCCCCCGGGATCGTCCCCCAGGTGCTGAGCATGCCGGTTGCCGCGCCACACACCAGTTATCTTCCGCCAGGTTGCTGACTGCGCCTGCATGTGCAGGTGTGCATGGCGTCCCATCACATGCGCCGGCCTCCTTGGCTGTGGGGAAGTCAAAAGTCCAGCCCATGCCACACATCCAGCGGGCCACTGCCTTGACGAACGCCCTTGCGGTGCCGGGGCAGGTCCAGTGGTGCCAAATCTCCCTGCGCGTTGACGGTCAAAAACGCGGTGATTGATTGAAATGGTCCTGCTGCCAAATGACAGGTGGAAAGAGCCGCAATACGAAGACTGCCATGCGGCCGGGCGCACCTCATTATGATGGCTCCGTGCCATGCTAGCAGCGCGCGCCTGGCCGTGCTGTTCAAGAAGGCTGTCTGCAGCAGAGAGTAGGGAGTGGCCGTGGCCTTAGGCCGGGGCAGCTGCGGCGCGGAGAGCACGCATAGGGCGCGTCAGCACTGTTCGTGTTGCAACCCTACCCAGCGCTGCGCGTCTGAAGGACAGGCTAAGCACCCCCAGCAGAATCTGAGCCCAGGACCTACCAAGTATCCAGTTAACGCGCCGAAGGCCCAGATAGGGAGCAGCAATTGCAACATGCCCCATCCGTTGGCGGTGCCCCACCACTGCTGTGCCCAGGTGGCAAGGCCGGAGCACCACTGCGCGGTGCACCAGTCCATTGTGCCGTGTGCAGAGCCCCGTAGCCGCGCGTCTCGCTGAAGATATGCTGCTTGATGCCAGGTGGCACCTGCGCTTTTTCCAGGAACACACATGGGGCTATGACCCCAAGATCTTGGACCCGGCGCGCCCTCCGGCAGTGCAAAGGCATGCGTTTCAGCTAGCGGTCCTTTCGGGACCCTGTGATGCCCTTGGTTGTGACCAGCCCCTGAACCGATCACCTCCCACCAGTTGCTGATATCCAGCTGCTGTCTGCCGGAGGCCCCAAAGTGGTCCTCTGGCGCAGCCAGTCGCACACCGCAAGTGCAGCTGGCACACGGGCAGCCCTGTGTGCGCTATGCTGGGTTTGATGCCAGCAGTGTGGCTGACTTCAGAACAGGGCCCTGTCTAGGCCTGTGCAAGCTGCATCAAAGCGTGCTTGCATGGCCACCCGTCTGCCTGCTCCCCATGCAGGCCTACACCTACCTTCACATCATCCTGGACATGGCCCATGATTTCCTCACAGATCACACCAGCAGTACAAGTACAAGTACTGCTTCTCATTTCCCAGAACACGGGTGCCACGGTCTCGTCCAGCAGCATGCACAACATCACGTTTGACTCGGCCAAGCTGCCCTTGCTTGCGGTCAGAAACTACACGCTGGCGGATTATGACACACCAGGGGCTGCAACCAGTGTGTCACAAGTGAGGGAGCACACAACGGGGCGGTCTTGGGCGCCTGTCCCTGCTTGGGTGCATTGTTTTGGAGCGCTGTTCAGCCAGCTGTTAGCGTGAGGCCATTGGTATGAGACATGTCTTTGCCACGGCGCTCGTTGCATATTAAGAGGATCAAATCCCGCTGCCGTCATGCTGATGTATAGCGTGATGTTGATGCCGTTGGGGATTGGGGGGCCCTGCCCCACAAGCCGTGCCTCCATATCTTCTCGCTCCCACCGCCAATACGTACCTCTACCTACCTCCCCTTAACCACCACTAACCACCTGCCTCACAGGGTACCCTTGCGCCACCACGCATATGCGTGGGGCCAAACGGGGGTGGCCCGTTAGTCTCCGCGGCTGATGCAGCCGTGAATCTCACTGTATCGCCCCTGTGGCCGGTGGAAGACAGCACCCAGCTCATGTCAGGTCTGCTCAACCTGTCCACCTTTATGGCGAGGCCCATGCACATTACCAGCACAGTGAGTGACGGAGTGAGAGTGAGGGTGACGAGGGGGTGAATCCCGTGATGGTGCCGTGTTGTGTGATGGCTGCGTGTTGCGTGTTGTGTGCCCGCCCGCAGCGATCGCGCATGTCACGCTGGTGGCACGGCTGCACAGCCCGTGATGTGCTGTGACACACTGCATCTGGTCCATCACTTGAATCATATGAATTAAGCCAGGGGTAAGCAATGAAGATTCGCAATCTGGACGAGTTCAGGGCCCCCTTGAGTCGCGAGGCCCTCCTTTGCAGGTTATGTACTCGGCAGCCCCCACGGTGCTCATCCTAGGTAATGTTAGTGTGACCACCGGCCTGGGTGGAGTGCCCCTCCCCATCCCTATTCCTCATCTGTCCATCCTTTGTGGGCCTTTCAACCATGTGGCAGCTAGTGCGAGGATTGTGGCCCTTGATCTGGGGAGGGCCATTGCCCCTGTGCTGCAGCTGGTGGCGTGCCTCAGGTCATGCTGCTGGTGCATAAGCTGGTGGGTGCCTGAGCTGGCTACGTGCTTCAGGCTCTGGCTGTGGATGGCACATGCCCTGACTTACACAGCGGCGTGCAAACCGTCTGCATGTACAAGCCCCCTCACGTGCAGCGGGCCCATGCATGCATGCACAGCGGGCACACACGCAGTCAGCATGCGTAATGCATACTGATTTATGCATGCATTGCACCTCACGACGATGCCTTGCACGCTGCTGCCCCTGATCCCTGCTGCTTCTGCCCCTCCCACTGCTCAATCCTATGTGTGCACAGGTCACCAAAGGCCTAGGCTCCGCTCCTGTGGTCCCTCTGATACCCATCCAATACCGCGGCGCCGCGGTCGGCGCGGCACGCGCGTACAATACCGCGTTGCCTCTTTGGGCGATTCGCCTGGCGGAGCCGCGTTGGAGCACAACCTAAGTCTTCATCCACAACGTCATGCTTGTACTGCCTCAGTCAGACTTTGTGGTGCTGCTGGCGGCCGCACTACGGGGGGACGGCTGGAAGAGTGGCGCCAACACCACGGCACCCCTCATTTGAGCCAGCAGCTGCCAGCGGCTTAAGCAGGCAATCAAGCTGCATCTCGATGAGTAACTTCACTGGGTGGGGCTGGACTGGCAGATACGTGACATTCCGGCCAGAAAACCCCCTGCTGTCACGTCCAGATTTTTGCGCCGCCTCAGCACTGCTATGCTGGTGCGGGTGCAAGATGTGTTGGGTAGGGCTGGATCTTAGCAGACACCATGCAGGGCTGCTCCTGTCATGACTGCAGGGGAAGCCAGGGAAACCATAGTTACCTCAGAAGCGTTACAGGGTTGACTCCTGGTAGCAAGAGTAGATGGATGCAGTGGAGTGCTCAATGCCAGCCTGGCCCAGCCTCTTATACTCTCACCCCTGGTGGGATTACGTGAGGATTACAACCCACTGACAGGGAATAAAGTGCACTGGCACACGCCCAGCACACGCCCTGGCGTACGCTACCACCTACCATCACCTTCCACCTCAACCCAGCTCAGCTTGCATAAGCCTGCACCATCAGCAACCACTACAACTGCTCAATATCAGATAATGTCGTGACACGGCCGCCCTGCCACCAGCTGCCTAACTTGGTGCAGTAAGCTGCTGGCGAGGACCCTGCGTGCCCAGGTTATCGGCAGCCTGCGTTCTCAGGGGCAACCGGCTCTGACAAAACCCACTGGGCTGTGGTGGTTGGCGTCGGGGTGGGTGCGGGTGTGGGCGGCGAGCTGCTGGTCTCCTTGGCAGTAGCGGCTATTGTACTGCTGCTGTACCGCAGTAGGTCACGCCCCTGTACTGCAGCGGGTCCAGCAGGGTGTACAGGGCCGGGCCATTTGGAGGTACCTCCAGCATCTGGCAAGGCATGGGCCTTCACTCAGATGACCTCAACTCAGTCAAGCCTAGGGGGAAGTCGGGGCCATGGCAGCTGCAGCAAGGCTGGGGACAGCCGTGCCAACGATGGCACGGCCGGGTGTGTAGCGGCTGGAGTTGTCAGCCTCACAGCGCATGATCTGCAGGCAGTCATTTGGCACACATGCATCCGGTTAGCACACATGCATTCAGTTAGCACACATGCATTCAATTAGCACACATGCATGCAGCGGGGTCCAATCGTTTTAGCACATGCATGCAGCTGCAATTGGTCATCGTTTTTTTAGCTATCAGCGGTCCATGCAAGCTCCAGCCGCACCTTTCTTGGGGCCATGCAGAACCAAGCCCCCGTTGAGGCCATGCAGAACCAAGCCCCCGTTGACCCTTTGTTTTCAGCCCTCAATGTAGCGGGTCTGCAGATCAACAGAGCCCCCTATGGCCTGCTGCTTTTGGTTCTCCAGTCGAAACAACTCAATGCCCCCGACAGTCATCTTGTAGTTGTCCACCCATGCAATGATGAAGCTCTGCCCCATGCGGGGTACTGACGCGTTGTTGTCCATGTAGATCAGGTCAACATTTGGCGGAATGTTGACCTGCTGGTCATCGGCAGTGACGAAGGTAACCATGGCGATGTTGCAGTCCATGCGTTCGATTTTGACCTTTGTGTTGGCATCAAGCCTGATATAGTTGATCTTGTCATGCTTGTAGCTCACAGACCCCTTGAAGAACATGATTGCCTGCATCGAAGCGAACACAACTTTTGAATACATGTATGATGAGAAGTTTTTTTTGCACAGTTGCAACACACATGGTGCAAAGCTGCATGCGCATGGGCGCTGCATGATCGCATGGGATGCCGCACTCCATGCTGCCGGTGGCGTGGGACGCGCAGATCATCCGAAGACATGTCCTTGAGGTACATCACATGACACATCATGCTTTCAAGTACGTTTGTAGTGAAGGTGATATGCATGCAATCTTAAGAGCGGCATGTGCATGGCCATGCATGAGCATGCATATGTCCAGCACCAAGGGCAACACGCATACAGATGAGAGCATTCTTAAATGAACCCGGAGCAGCGGTGAACGACCTCGCACCTTGAGTCCCCTGAGTCCCGTATTGAATGTGGTGGTGACTGCAAAGCACAAGCAATAGGCATAACTTGGCATCCAGGAAGCCATGTTGGATGCAGGAAGATGCGTTGGAAAGCTTGCGACAAATAGTATTCTTTTAAGCATGCATCAAGAAGAGCGCTACTTACCAGAAGCGCGATATGACGACGTAGTGTGTGCGCGGAGTAGTTCAATTCGACAAGTATAGTAGGGTGTGCCATGCGATTATTGACTGGTGCACCTTTGGTGCTGCAGGGGCTGAAGTTACAGCAGGTACAGGTCACATAGTGTGACCCGGGCTGCCCGAGATCTATACCCTGGAGGGGCAGACGTTGGCTCGCGTTGGATTGGAGCATGCCAAGTACCGGCTATAGGCTTCTACTGTGTTACTGCTTCAGGGTGTGCTGCTGCAGCCCAGGAAGAGATGGCACAAGTGGTGGTCCTGGTCAAAGCAGGAGGGTCTGAGGAGGGGGCTCAGCCAGAGTGCCCCCAGGGCCCAGGCAAGAGTCACAACAGGAGTGGCAATGTCCAGCTGCATTTGGAGGATGGCTCTGGTGCCCCGTGTGGGTCCTCCCTGCCTTTGTCAGTCATCATAGTTGGTCTCAGTTTAGTTATCAGTTGTCTACCGGCCTGTGTGTGTCTTGATGCCTGTCAGCTGCCGCTGCCGCTGGTGCCGCTTGTTAGTCGGCCTGCCATGCCAGTTGCCCATCCATGCCCGGCTGCCATGCACTGCCATCTTTATCCATTGATGCTGTCACTTGTTGCAGCGCATACCTTCCTTATCATATGGCATCCAGGGACCGGGTCAACGCCAGTCCAAAGCATGCAAGCTCCTCATGTGCTTGCTTGCATGCTGCTCATGTGCTTGCTTGCATGCTCCTTATGTGCTTGCTTGCATGCTGTGCGCTGGCGGCCGCCATGCAGGCACCCTTCTAAAGGGCAGCAGCAGCATGTGTGGCAGTCACATGTGATGTATCAACATTGTCATTTGCGATCATGATTGAATGCTTGGATACCTGTATGCCTGGATACCTGAATGCCACATGCTCCCCTTTGCTTGCATGACCCCATCAAGCACGCATCAGGTGCTCAGCAGTCATACTGGTATAAGGCCTGAGCAGCACCAGCGCCATCAGAAACACGCGATGCACACACACATTTGTGCCTTGGTGGTCTTGTACCAAAGCTGCCCCAGAACACAGCCGCCTTAGCCAATCAAATGCCAACCAACACACCCAAATGCATTCAGCTGGCAGCCGGTCGATCATTGGCTTGCACGCTTGTAGTGATGCCCCCACAGGTAGTATAGCTTGTGGTGCAGATTCTTGATGGTGTAGTTGTATGCCTGGCCACCAAGTTCCTGTCTCAGCAATACACGCAAACAACAACGAAGTAAACAGCGTTCACGCGGATGGACTTCAGTACTGCACATGTACGCGTCAGCAGTACAAGAATGCATAACAGACGAGCGCATGAAGCTTTCACTAGCCCCCGGCAAGTGCAGACGCCGCTGAGGACAAGCAAGACCCATCCGCAGACTGGGAGCACCACTGTAACAACACAGGCAGGTCAGCTGCATGCCGTACACTCACCGCGTGCCAGTGGAACGCACGCCTGTACTTGTCCATGGCCTGCCTGTACTCCAGCTTGCGCTGCGGCGGTACGCGTCTCAATATGTACATCAAATCCTCAATGTCCTTCACACGCATCCGTATGCTGAACGTTTCCCATGGGATGATGTCATCAAAAGGCTGGTGCACGTGATCCTGTGACAGGACGCGCAGCGATCGGCACACCAGGGAACAAGATCAGCGCAATGCCGCACAGGCTGCAGCATCATTGTTGAAATTCACGCTGGTCCAACTCCAGATGCAGGGCAGGCCTAACGGCGAGTGCTCTCCCGGTTGGTCCTCGTATGGGACATGGCACTGTAGCCTCTGAGAGATGGTGTGCCCTGCCGCTGGACGGGGGCAGGCAGGCAAGATTGGCAAAGGCAGCTGCAGCGCACCTGTATAACGACAGGGATACACGCGTGCTGCATGGCAAACATGATGCGTGAGCCCCAGCCATCACCTGTGAGCAGCAGTACACCGGCAGCGATGGCTTGGCAAGCATGAGCAGCAAAGCAACGCACTGCACGATTATTTGGAAAAATGACATGGCAACATGGCGTGTCACAGATTTGTCTGCATCGCACGGTTGCAGTGGCTGACCTCGGTGGCTGAATCTATAACTCCAATACAAAGTGAGAGTCCAGCCTGCTAGCCAGGCTCTGGCCACAGACATGGCCAGGACCCACCATATGGAATGAAGCAGAAGTCGCCACGCCTGCCATCCACCAAATTGGCACCCCCATATTTTATGTCGGGATACCTGCGGTGGAGTGCATCGTCGCCAGGCTTGCACTTGACGTGGCTTGTCACTGTGTTTTCCCAGCTTGCACAGATGGTCTCATCCATCACACCATCGCCACGGCACAGCACTACAGCTGTACTCC